>OX465043.1:5327703-5657121 GCA_949841015.1 Aplysina aerophoba
TGCATTTGCACACGTGTACAAGTGAGCATCATGCATGGCTTTATTGTACATATGTGTCACTCATCAGTGTGTTCGAGACCAGTTGACTGAACACAACAGACCTCATGAGGACTGCGCAGTGTGTCAATCTCCATTTGAGGTACGTAGGTGGCCATTTTAATTGGTGTCAACGTACGATGCATGTGCATACAGTGTATGCATGTGTGCAAGTGTATGCGTGTGTGCAAGTGTATGCGTGTGTGCAAGTGTATGCGTGTGTGCAAGTGTATGCGTGTGTGCAAGTGTATGCGTGTGTGCAAGTGTATGCGTGTGTGCAAGTGTATGCGTGTGTGCAAGTGTATGCGTGTGTGCAAGTGTATGCGTGTGTGCAAGTGTATGCGTGTGTGCAAGTGTATGCGTGTGTGCAAGTGTATGCGTGTGTGCAAGTGTATGCGTGTGTGCAAGTGTATGCGTGTGTGCAAGTGTATGCGTGTGTGCAAGTGTATGCGTGTGTGCAAGTGTATGCGTGTGTGCAAGTGTATGCGTGTGTGCAAGTGTATGCGTGTGTGTATATACGTGTGTGTGTGTTTGTCTGTGAAAGCAAATTCAGATAGTTGCATTTGTGTTGGTCCAGCATCAGATGGGTACTGGTTGAGGCTACCTCGACTCCCACTTCACTACGGAATATAATGAACCCCACTTCACTAAGGCCTAGGAATGCGTATAATGACCACACACACCCACACTTCACTACTGCATATGATATATCCTCTTCTGACTCACGATCAGGGTCAAGGTCCAGAGTTTGTTCGCACGGAGTGCTTCCACTACTTCCACCGCCCTTGTGTGTGGTACTGGCTCAAGTACGTGGAGGAGGAGAGGGAGAGGGCTGTGGAGGAGGCCTCGCGTAACCGTGTCCGAATGAGTGAAGACCAGCTGCCTCAGTTTGAGTGCCCTGTGTGTCGAGAGGCCTTGCAGTATGCAGAGGAGTGGCTACAGTGGGAGGATATCCCTGAATTAAAGAAGGGGTGTGACCAAACGGAGGAGGTGGGTCATTTGATTGGGAGTAGGTGCAAATGTGGCCCTCACTCATGCAGTAGTTCATAGGAAACTTGTTTACATGGAGTTGCCACAATGTCGAGAAGTGAATGTATGTCTGCAAGTGCATGTAGCAGTTGGTTTGTACTCCTGCAAGTTGGATTTCTGGTCTTTTCACACATAATTTAAAAAAAATTCTTTTCAAAAGAATTAATGGTTTTAATCACAGTAACTGCAAATTATGATAGCTCATACACTCTGTTCTGTATGTACTGTGTGTGACTGAGCGCCGGTACTAGAAATTTCAGAGCTCCTGTATAATTGCAGAGTCTGTTTAAGAATAGCAAATACTGCATTCATACGTACATACCACTGCTTTACTTTGTTCCTGTGCACATCATTGGTGCTCTGAGCTCTGTGCCCCGTTGATCAAAACTGCTGTCTGTCTGGTCTGTCAGGACACACTTTGGGCCAGTGCTAAGCTGCGGCAGTGGCAGCGTGAAATGGCTGCTTTGTGGAAGAGGCAAGATGAGAAGGGGGGCATCATTGACGTTGAGAGGGACAAGAAGCTACTGGTCATAGGAGCCACAGACCCCAGCCCTCCCCATAGCCCTCCATAGCTGCATCTTCAGCTACGTACATGCCCTGGGACTTAGCTGTATATAGCAATATACTAATTATAAAGCAGCATATTATATATATATATATACATGTGATATAATATTATACAGTATACATGTGTCCACATTATATACACATCCATCCATGTGTGGGCTGATCATGTACATCTGTGCAGACAGTGTAATTTATATATAATAAACATGCAAAGGATATGCATGACTGAATACATACTGCATGTTTTATTTCTTATAATTTATATTGCTTACTATAAAATTAATACAGAAAGTACATATTACTGTATGCATGTTTACTGATGCAGTATTATATACATTTTATATACACACTGCATGTATGCAATAAATGATTGAAGACATTGTTGTATATACTGTATTAATATTATAATAATATATATATACTATAATAGGATAAAGATAATATTTATCCTGTATAATTTAATTATTGTGGAAGATGCACACGTGTGTACATTTCCTGGTAATCTACATAAATATACAGTATAATTTATGCACCAATTAATGAAAAGTTTTTGCACACATTAACAGTGTGTGCTGACTTTTTAGTGACATCAGTCTAATGTTGTGTCTGATGCAATCTGGCGCAGCTCTGCTGCCAGCTGCTGGTGTGTCCTGGGCCCCTCTTCTGGACTGCTCTCATTAGAAACATCCCCCCCTCCGGCCTGCAGAGTCAGGTCCAGGGCAGTGGCCAGGTCGTCGTCATCTGGGCTGGACCAATAACCGCCCAGCCACTCTGGGGTGCTTGCAAGGCCCTCTTGGAAGGCGGTTGAGCTGAATGACTTGGGCATGGCCAGGGACAGGCGAGTCCTGTTGGGAATCTGCGAAGCTATGGTTGCCAGATCACGGGAGAGCTTCTTTAGTTGCAAGGGGAGGTTCTGTTCCTCTTGTGCCGGGCCCTCTGCCTTCCTCAGTGCTCGAGTAGAGCTGCTGGGGTCCCTGAAGAGGTGGTGCATGCTGGGACTCTTCATCCAGCCAGTCATCACAGTGCGGGTGTGGCGGTAGCCAATGTCCTGCGCAGTGTGTGTGTGTTTGTACGTACGTAGGTGACAAAGGAAGGGCCGTGCACAGTGTAAGGTCAAGTCAAGTGCTAGCACAAACACAGGCTACAGCAAAACCATGATCATCTCCATTCCATTTAGTCCCCTTACACCGGAGTAACCTCTAACCCAGCACTCACTAGTCCCCTTACACTGGAGTAACGTCTAACCCAGCACTCACTTAGTCCCCTTACACTGGAGCAACCTCTAACCCAGCACTCACTTAGTCCCCTTACACTGGAGCAACCTCTAACCCAGCACTCACTTAGTTCCCTTACACTGGAGCAACCTCTCACCCAGCACTCACTTACTTAGTCCCCTTACACCGGAGTAACCTCTAACCCAGCACTCACTTAGTCCCCTTACACTGGAGTAACCTCTAACCCAGCACTCACTTAGTCCCCTTACACCGGAGTAACCTCTAACCCAGCACTCACTTACTTAGTCCCCTTACACCGGAGTAACCTCTAACCCAGCACTCACTTAGTCCCCTTACACCGGAGTAACCTCTAACCCAGCACTCACTAGTGTCTCTTCAAACTTGTTAAACTGCAAAGTTCCAATCCTGCAAGTGCCGAGTTCCCCATGAACACACACTGCATGCCCAGTGCTCATACACCTCACACATGCACGCATGCACACTCTGTGACACATTCACACAACCACATGCATATGTACATACAGTACATATGCACATACGTACGTATCAATACACTCTCTCACACACTTCTTCAATACTCCTTGTCTGTTACGCACGCACACACACACTCACCTGCTCCACCATGACACACATACGTACATAGCTACGAACACGCGTGCACACCCACAGCCACACCCACTTGTCAATGGGCGGTCTGATGTACTCGCCATGGCCTCCCAACTTGACAAGTTCCAACTGCCTCATACATGACACATATGCCAGCCTCGACTGCACCTCCCCAAGGTTCGGCACCTGCACACATGCACACACACACACACCAAAGGAGAAGAGGCACAACATGCAAGCCTTAGAACCAAGCAAGATGGACAGAATGAAGCTATCTCTTCACGCAATACAGTGGAACCTCTTTATAGTGGACACCACAGGGACCCAGCTGGCTGTCCTGTATACAGTGGAACCTCTCTATAGTGGACACTGCTGGGACCCAGCTGGCTGTCCTGTATACAGTGGAACCTCTCTATAGAGGACACCACAGGGACCCAGCTGGCTGCCCTGTATAGAGAGGTGCTTCTAATTCAGAGGTAGATCTGTAAACAGTGCTATGTGGTTGGAACTGCAGACAGTGTCCTCATTAGAGAGGTGTACTATATTCAGAGTGTCCTTTATAGAGAGGTCCCACTGTGTCTTGGTAGTAGATGGTGTGATAGTGGCACCGACTAGTCTACTACGGACTACATACACCTGGATCGGGTTTGCAGTAACAACTGAAGAAGGCCCTGTTGGTACGGAAACGTCTTGTTGTCAAACAACAAACTGTGCACCACTTAGAATTTCTCCCCTTGTCCGAGATACATATCCCTTTACACATCCATGCCATTCTTGACCTCTTGTGCGTGCAGGCTGCTCGCAAGGCAAGCTCACCCTGACTTTCTTTGCAAAGGGGTTCAGGCTGTTCCACAGCAGCCACCACCCCGAGAGGTACTCCCCGTAGTTGGTTAGGTCGTTGTTGTCCTCTGCTCCCACGTCCACAGAGATGATAGTCTGGGCCCCTTGGTTGGACATGACATCGGCTGAGACAGAAGAGCCGTGAGGCCAACAAGACCAGGGAGGGAAGGAGAGGAGGAGATAAGAGAAAAGACATTGAAGGAGATGGAAGGAGTAGGGATAATTGTATTGAATGACAGAAACATTAAAAGTGGATTCATGGCTCTAGTTTTTCAATTCGTGAAGAAGGTATTGTACTGGGGAATATGCTGTATGTATGTACGTACATAGGTGGGTAGACCCCCTTTCCTATCCTAGTATATCATACGTACATGCACGTATATTCCCAATACTGCACCACAGGGGACTGGCTTAGTTAGCCGTAAACAAGGCCTACACACTGCATGCAGGGCATATACGTATAAAACACAAAAGCCAGCACGCACGCACGCACGGACGCACGCACACACACACACACCTGGCAGGTTATTGGTGTATCCCCCATCCAGCAGGAGGTGCCCGTCCACGGGGTCGCACAGCGGGGGCAGGTAGCCGGAGAGAGACATGCTGGCTCGGATATAGTGCCACAGACTGCCCATCCGATGGATCTTCATCTTGGACTCTGTGATGTCCGTGGTGATACAGAAGTATGGCAGCCACAGGTCCTGGAGGGCAGGAGGGTCATGCACTTGAGTGATGGCAATACGCAGTGGCAGCAGAGCGGTGGCAGTGGGACTCACCTCCACCTGCTTCTCACCAAACAAGTCATGAATACAGTTATTGAATGCCCGACCTAAAGAACGTAGGTACATACATACATACATACGTATGCACACAAAATCCAAGACATACATACGTACGTAGCTCGCTAGGAGTTAGTGTCAATCTGTGCCACCACTACCACTCAACTGACCGGAGAACATGGACACCCGAGGGTAGGTCAGGTCCAGAATCTTCTCCCCCCAGCTGCCCATTCTCTGCAGGCCAGGGAGGAAACATGCCTCATTGTACGAAAGCACAGGTCTACATGTATGCTTGCATAGTAGTTGGATATTCTCAGGAAAGCTACTAGGCACGCTGGAGTTGGTAGCTGGATGGTTGCCTTGGACAATCGAGCACACCACAAGTCACTTCTTGCTCCAAGGATGTCACATGGTTTGTCAGCCACACTTGTTTGCAGATGACCCCGTGACAGGTGAAAAGTTGCCTTGAATCAAGACTGGTTTATGTGCTTGATGGTCTAAAGCCATCCATTTACTAGTGGATAGTCTCCTGGGTCGGTGCTGATTAAATGATAGGGTTCACCCCATAGGTACTCCAGCCCACCTTTGCCCACTTCCGGGCCCTCTCGGTCGTCCTTTCCGTGTCAAGTTCCTCACAGTACAGAGCACCAATCAACGCTCCAACGCTGGTCCCGCCCACCATGTCGATTGGAATGCCTGCATGAGTGGGCACAGGAACATTTGTGATGCTCACACACGTGCACACAAGCATGCACACACACAGACAACACACACACACACACACTCACACATGTACACACACACACACACACACACACACACACACACACACACACACACACACACACACACACACACACACACACACACACACACACACACACGTACAGTACACACACAAATACTAACGCAGGTACGTACGTATGTATATACTGACCTGCCTCTTCAAAAGCTCTGAGGGTGCCAATTTGAGAAATCCCCCTGGCTCCCCCTCCTCCGAGCACAAGACCAATTGAGGTACCAGTCAACTTGCGAGCCAAGCGTGCAACGTCCGAGTGTCTTAGACAACCACACAAACCAGAACACACACCAGACATGTTACATATGAGGCAGTGAGGCTCGAGGGCTGTGAACACAATAAACCACTTTCCATGCTCACACAAGCAGTACCTGTTGACAGCCATAGCAGAAGCCTTCTCCTCCTGCAACGGCACAGCGAGAGACAGATGAGGTGAATGCAACCACCAGAAATACGTACATAAAACACACAATAATACAGTACATACACCTAATGTCATGTGACTATCATGTGACCATGCATGGCTTGTCATGTGATCACCTGTAAGGCATGCTTGTTGAAGAAGTAGGCAGGACAGCGGACCTGCAGCAGATGTCACACAATCCCACCTTCACACCATTCAACACACACACATATACATACGTACGTACGTACATGTCCTGTATGGGCTGCCTTAGGGTGTACAGAGGACCACCAGTGACACACACAATCACAACACTGCCCCCCCACCTGTTAATACACCACACCATACAGTACTGTACAGTACCCAGGCTCTATGTTTCTGTACACAATAGGTACACTATAGTCCAACAATACAATCATACACACATGCATACGGACGCATGCACACACACACGTACACACGTACACACACACACACACACACACACACACACACACACACACACACGTACACACACACACACACAATCCACTTCACACCTTGAACCAATCAGAGTGCCTAACGTACGTGGAAGTAGGAGGAGAGCCAGCCGAGGGCATTGAGCCACTTCCTGGTGTTGGTGGGGTGCTTCACGTCCTGGTGGTGGAGCAGGATGAGCTCCTTCTGCACCCGCAGCGTGATGGCCTCCACCTGCTTGACAATCTGAGGGGAGGGAAGGGGTAGGAAGGGACAGGGTTGGATGGGAAGGAGTGGAATGGGGTAGGGGGAAGGGGGATGGGGAGGGATGGGATGGGGTAGGGGTAGGGGGGGTGGGGAGGGGTGGGATGGGGAAGGAAGGAGAGGGTTACAGACGTGGAAGCCCACAAGGAGGTAAGAGAGCAATGACGCGGCTGGTGCGTGTGGCACATTCCAACACGGCACCATGTGTCCCCTCCCCAGCTGGCCCACCTTCCCAACAGAGGGGTCGTTTTCAGCCAAGCCCACCAGAAGAATGTGATCGGCCTGAAGAAAGTGAGAGACGAGTGCAGTGAATGACTCTGTGTGTGGTGCAGCCTACACGTAGCTGAGCACACAAGTGGTCAAGGGTATGTACTGCATGTTCTGGTATACATACGTACGTATGTACATTGGAGTAGTCTATTGAGGTATACACCTGTTCATGCTTTGTGTAATGTAAAGAAAAGTATCCCATCATGCCAAATCATGTCAAACCGTGAAGAGATGTGTGCGTGCGTGTGTGTGTGTGTGTGTGTGTGAGTGTGTGTGTGTGTGTGTGTGTGTGTGTGTGTGTGTGTGTGTGTGTGTGTGTGTGTGTGTGTGTGTGTGTACATGATGTGTGTACCTCTGTATGCGTGAACGTAAATGTGTTTGTGGCAACTTTGCACAATAGTCTCCCGCACACACCTGACGGATGCAGCGCTGGGTCCACGGTGTGAGTGTGGGGTCAGCTTCATAGATGACAATCCGATGTGTGTCCTCCTGGTGGCCTAGCCACGTTCGCAGGCGGTACTCGGAGAGACTGAGAGCAGGATAAGAAAGGGACAGAGGAACGGGCAGCGGAGGGAAGAAGAAAGAGGAAGGGAGGGAGGGTTGGGGATGGGAAGGAGAGGGAGAGAGATTAACTAGTGCATCCACTTGGACAGTATGTACATTTCTGACTGAAGTCAAAGGTGCCAGGTGGATGCACAGGCTGACAGAGGTAGGGGTGGATGTGGTAGGGTAGCAGTGAAGTGGCTGAGGGACACATTCAGCTTTAATGCTCATGCACCAGTAGAGAGGATCTGACACAAGCTACTTACGTACAACACAGCTCTGCGCACTTCTTACCCATCAAGACTCTTAGAGCCCAGTTTCTCCTGCACAAGGGAACTGGTTAGTCGGAGGGCGGAATCTGCACACACACAGAAACACAGGAACATCCACACATGCACATACACACATACACCACACAACCACACATGCATACACCCACACCCACCCACCACACATACACACCCACATCACACCCACACCCACACATGCACGCCCACACCCACTCACATGCATACACAAATGAAAGAGAGATACAGCATACATAAATACATGTGTACAGAGAATATTGCAGCAGCATCACAACGTACGTACCACTAACATACTGTATGCGGTCAAGTACGTTTAAGGACAGCAAGCGACCAGTGCAGTGTGGTGTGGTGTCCTGCACTTCGAGGTGTACCTATGGTGCAGATGGCTGTGCAGAGCTGCTCGGTGAAGTGAGCAAGGGGCACATCTGGTGAGACGGCAACCACCGCTATGGTGGAGAGGTTAGAGGTACAGGATTTGACATTTGGGTCTGCAGGGAGGGAGAGGAGAGGGGGCCATAAGATTACTGCTTGCATTATTACCAATACACACACACACACACACACACACACACACACACACACACACACACACACACACACACAACACACACAACACACACAACACACACACACACGACACACACACACAACACACACACACACACACACACAACACACTACACACACACACACACAACACACACACACACACACACACACACACACACACACACACACACACACACACACACACACACACACACCACACACACACACACACACACACACACACACACACCTGGTCCTGTTGCAGAGGAGAATTTGGAGTAGCTCCCTAGAATGGTTTCCCCCATCATCGTGATGAGCTTGGCCACTACCTGCGGCTGTTTGACCTTGCTCGTTTCAACCAGCCCCATGGGCAGCTGGGCCAGCTCAGTGTCCCTGAGGGGTGTGGAGGGGCCGGAGGGGAGGGGAGGGGGCCGGAGGGGAGGGGAGGGGAGGAGGAGGAGAGGGGGCCGGAGGGGAGGGGAGGGGGCCAGAGGGGAGGGGAGGGGAGGAGAGGGGGCCGGAGGGAGGGGAGGGGAGGAGAGGAGAGGGGGCCGGAGGGGAGGGGAGGGGAGGAGAGGAGAGGGGGCCGGAGGGAAGGGGGAGGGAGGAAGGGGAGGGGAGGGAGGGGAGGGGAGGGGAGGGGAGGGGAGGGGAGGGGAGGGAGGGGAGGGGAGGGATAGAAGGTAGAGGATGTGTGGTATGGATGGAAGCACACTCGTTGGTTGGTAGGTCATGAGGTGGCAGCGTGTACCTGATGGCATGAACAGTGTTGGCTCTTGGAGACTTAGTGATCATCTCAATCTAAGCAGAGGTGACGAGGAAGGAATAATCAACTACGGTTAGCTACAGCAGAGTTTGATTTGCATAATGACCATTTACATACATATTATATAAAATAGCGGTTACATACATACACTTTATTGTACAATATTATGCCATTCACGAGAAGCTGAGGATGCATCTGAGGGAGAGCAGAATGGTTTCTTTCCAGATTGAACTGGGACGGTAGCATGGGGTGAAGGGGGAGGAGAGGGTGTGCAAGAAGAGGCAGTGGGAGGTGGAGGTGTGTGTCACTGTCTACTGCAGCGATCACTTGAGACAACCTGATGTGGCAGGCATTGTTGAAGGATCACGATGGTCTGTGCAGTGTTGCGTGGGACCAGCAGTGTCCTAGCTACTTCTGTTGGTACATGCGGTTAAATTACAGTAGTGATGTCGAGCATTTCACATAGCACAGTAGATTGCAATAGTACAACGTTTCGACAACAAAGGTCTTTGTCAGGTAAGAAATCTTCGTGGTCAAAATGTTCCGCTATTGCAATCCACTGTGCTACGTGAAATGCTCAACATCACTAGTGACATTCAAAGCCGTAGCCATGGGCCTCTACCACATCATGCAGTAAGTGTTGGACTGATTCCTATATCCGGACACTGGTAGGAGGATCAGGGAAGAAATACTGAGACACGGTCCCTTCACTACTTCGTTCAAGGGGTCTCTGTAGCCATTCGGTGTGGGCATGCAGCATCAGAGCTGGGCACTTGCATACAAGTGACAATGCACTTTGTTCCACTTTGCTTAGTGGAGCAATGTTCTTCTGCTTAGAATTGATTTAAATAACAAGATATGTACGTATATGTATACACACGTACACGTATACGTAACTGCATTACTTCAGTGGATGATCATCATTGCACATTCATCAATACCAGGCTACACTGTACATACATAATGGATGAGGCTCAGTGCAGAAGAAGTCACAGAGAGGTGAGAAAGAACAAAGCTCATCAAAGCAAAGTATTACGTATGTATATGGGTGCACTGTCACTACACACATGCATGTACACATATGGGTGCATGGGTCACTACACACATGCATTTCGGTTTGTGGGAAGTGTTCATTGAACAAAGCGTGTTGTCTCTACAGGTAACCTACACTAGATAGACAACATCGAGCATCCCCTGATCGCCATCATTGCTCGGGGAAATCTGTCTCAAGGCCCAATGTATCCCGTCTCTTCTCTGCTTCACTGGGGTCATGGATGGTGGCTTGTCATCTTCTCCTTGCGACACAGCCCATGATCTGCCCTTTCCTCCTGGGGCCACAGCCCACCACCTTCCCTCTTCTCCCTGCGATTCAGCCAATGAATTCCCATCTCCTCCCTGGAATACGCTAGATGAACTCCCCTCTCCTTCCTGGGACACAGCCCACCACGTCCTATGTCCTCCTCGGGATACGGCTGATGAATTCCCTTCCCTTTCCTGAGACACAGCCATTGAACTCCCCTCTCCTCCCTGGGACACAGCCCACCACGTCCTATGTCCTCCACGGGATACGCCCGATAAACTCCCCTCTCCTTCCTGGGACACAGCCCACCATGTCCTATCTCGTCCTCGGGATACGCCCGATAAACTCCCCTCTCCTTCCTGGGACACAGCCCACCATGTCCTATGTCCTCCACTAGATACAGCTGATGAACTCTCCTCTTCTCCCTGAGACACGGCCCACCACGTCCTATCTCGTCCTCGGGATACGCCCGATAAACTCCCCTCTCCTCCCTGAGACACGGCCCACCACGTCCTATCTCGTCCTCGGGATACGCCCCATAAACTCCCCTCTCCTCCCTGAGACACGGCCCACCACGTCCTATCTCGTCCTCGGGATACGCCCGATAAACTCCCCTCTCCTCCCTGAGACACTGGTGATGACCTCCCTACTCTTCCCTGTGACATTTGGCTCAAGGATTGCCCGTCATCAACACTACAAACATCCCTTGCCTCAATCTTCTCAGGGGCCACAGTGTTGCAGAAGCTGTGACAGATGTGCATGTCCTCTTCACTTTCATGAATTGGCGACAGTCTGTGCCGAGATTTCTTTGAAAAGCGACTAACAGGAGGATGACGGCTCAACTTGCGTGACAGACGTCTAGCCCGGCTAGCCCACAGTGCCCCCATCTTCCGTTGCTGCTCTACTTTGCAACTGCAGGCAAGAATGTCTGCAATGCGTCCTCGATACAGCTTGTTGGTCAGCACCAGCAGAAGGGAGATCTGACTGGCCAGGAGTACCACCACAAAGTTGACTAAGTACACACAGAAGGGAGGAGTGGGAACAGTGAAGAGAGAGACAGTGAGAGGAAAGAGGGTGGACGTGATCTGAAGGATAAATACGCCAGCTAGGGATTTAATAGTCTGTGTCTCCCTTGACCCATAGAAAGATGCATCTTGGTCAAAGTCCAGAGCTAAGAAGTCTGCGTTACTCATGTCCTTGAAGACCTGTTCTCTGGTTCGTTTCCTAGCCTGCTGGGCAAGACGCACCTTCACCAAGGCCACTGCATAAAGCACACAGCATACCACTATGACGGCATAGGCCACAACAACCTCAGGAACGCTCAGCAAGGGGACAAGAACCTCAGGAGAACCAGGTCTTCTTCTCCACGAGCGGCACAGAGTGAACTTCCTCCCATCAGGAAGAAGCCAGAATTCCTGCACCTGAATGTAGTTACCGCCAGAAAGAATAACTTGGGCAATGAACGGATAAGACAGAGCGAGTATGCTGCAGAGGAAGGCAGGTAGTTTACGACGTCTGTACTTCAGTGGCCTGAATGTGTACCACACAAGGTCAGTTGCAATGAAGGGGTGGATGTAAATGATACTGAAGTACACTGGGTATATAAGGAAGGTTGAGAGGTGACACATTTCAGAGCCAAACACCCAATGTCTTGCCAGCAGTGCTGTCATTCCTTCAAAAGCAATCAAGCTGTACACAAGGTTCAGTATGGCCAGGAAAATGAGGTAGACTCCAGTACTGTTCAATGTCTTTCTGCCAAGACACAGCAGAATCAGAAGAAGGGTGTTCCCAATGAACGAGCCCACCAATCCGATTGCTAGAAAGACAATAAGGAGAACCTGAAATGCCTCATGAAGAGACACAACTGGTAGACCGAAACCTGCATCATCAGTATCACTGGAAAACGAACTGTTGTTCATCTTCTCCACAATTGCTCAGCTCACCGACACTCACTCTACAACCTGTGGGCGTAGACCTGCACCAGCACAGCACTTCCTCTGTTAAACTTAGTGGTGCTCCCACTGTCAGTGGTGACACAGGTGCTTATGTGAGTGTCAGCAGTTAGCACACAGTCACCTGGATTGACGTGACGTGGTGTTATGCTTCAATGAAACCTAACAGTTTAACGCTTCTCACTCACTTCCAACACGCAAACACTCTCTCTCACATACACAATGTGCATTACAAATACGCCGGTCAACACATGGGTATGCATTCGGAAATGGAGAGAAGGGGAAGAAACACAGAGGTGAAGGGGAAGCAGCGACAAGAGCTAGCTATACGTACGTACGTAGCATAGAGTACCTTGAATATACAACATCAATTTCTTTAAGAGGATGATGCATTGTAGAATAGTGCCAATTGGCACGCGGCTTCTATAATTCGTGCGAAGCACGTACATTCACACGCAAAGTGATGCGCCACATGATGTTTCAAGTCAAATCAACCAGACATCAATTGAGAACCAGAGGTAGGAGGTACAGTACACAAGTCTACGTACGTACCTCCATCATCATTACCATCATAATCACTGTCACTGCAATCATCATCATCATCATTGCTGTCGTGATCAACACTAACACTGCAACACTATCCTTAGCACTCCAATACTCTACAGTCTTTGCCCCTCAGCTACCTCCCTACTGCCCCTCCCTCTGCCCACCCACCAGGCCCACTGTCTCCCCTCTTCCATGCTCCTCCACCATCTCCCTCTTGCCGTCGGTCTTCTTCACAACTGACCTCAGTCGCCCGTTGAGCACAATGTAGGCACACTCTGCAGCGGTGCCCTGCCTGCAGGATGGAGGTGGGTCAGTAGGGGAGCAGAGGAAGGGGAAGGTGAGGGCACACGAGAGAGGAGAGGGAGGGGAAGGGGGAGGGAGGGGAGAAGACAAAGGTGAAGGAGGAAGAGGAAAGTTCAAACAAAACTATGTATGTACTTATGTACATATGTATGTACATAAGTACAGTACATGCCAGTTTAGCATTAGTGGGACACACAGTAGGTGACACAAGCGCTAAGTGCACGTCTAAAGCATTTGATGTTGGACGCAGAAGACCAACTACATACTCCAGTTGTGAGCTACTTAACATGCAGCAGTGGAGTCAATCTGTGTGTGTGTGTGTGTGTGTGTGTGTGTGTGTGTGTGTGTGTGTGTGTGTGTGTGTGTGTGTGTGTGTGTGTGTGTGTGTGTGTGTGTGTGTGTGTGTGTGTGTGTGTGTGTGTGTGTGTGTGTGTGTGTGTGTGTGTGTGTGTGTGTGTGTGTGTGTGTGTGTGTGCAATACTTGTAGAGTGATCGCCCTGCCTCCAGCACCATCCAGTCCAGGGCAAAGTCAATGTGCCGTAGGTAGGGTGACAACCGCTGTGCAAGATCAAAGGCGAGCCCGCAGATGGCCGTGGGAGCAGCAGAGAGGACTCTGGGAAAGAGAGGGAGGGGGTGGAGGTGGGATGGGTGGTGAGATGGGGAGGGAGCGGTGTGAGAAAGAGAGATTGGGGAAAATGACTACGCTGCATAGTAGCACAAGCTACGTACGTACGTACATATGCCGATGTTACTCAAAGAGTACTGTATACAAGTGCTTCTGCAGCTTACTGATAGAGGTGTGGCTTGCTCATCATTATCAGGTGTGAGTGCTGGGTGGTTCTGGCAGAGGTGAAGGACGGCTCTCCAGTCAGGGCGCTCAGGACACCCACGAACTCCCCAGGGACAGGACTGTACAGCACGACCTGGAAGATCATGGCATGTCACATGACAGGTCATGCGACATCACACGACAGATCATGGCCATCACATGACAGATCACGTAACACCACATGATGGATCATGTAACATCACATGGTGGATCATGTGACACCACATGACAGATCACGTGACACCACATTGCAGATCACGTGGCACCATATTACAGATCATGTGACATCACATGACAGATCATGTGACACCACATTACAGATCACGTGGCACCATATTACAGATCATGTGACATCACATGACAGATCATGTGACATCCCATGGTGGATCATGTGACACCACATGACAGATCACGTGACACCACATTACAGATCACGTGGCACCATATTACAGATCATGTGACATCACATGACAGATCATGTGACATCACATAATCACATACGTACGTACAGTGTCACAGCCCACATGCATGTACAGACGGCTGCAAGACCACACCATTACACATGCACCTTCCAAGGCTGGCAGAGAACTGCTTACATGTGAGTGCCTGCTATGCAACATGCCTCCTTGCATGAGTACGTATATGTGCAGTGGCAGAGGCAAGGAGTCCGCACTCACAACACACGTATGTACATACGTGCATACACACATAGCCTGCACTAATGAACACTTATAAATCCCCATCGTTTACCATACACACCAGACTGTACTGGTGTGCACAGCTTGCAGTACGTAAGTGGACTGAGCCTCCAACCCATCCGGGGCACTCACACTCTCTCCCTCAGCATTCTCCCTGTACACGGACACACCTCCACTGGCAATGAAGTACACGCAGCAATCCTGAAAGGAACATGTGTGTGTTACAGGAGGTGGCTCACTCCAGCTCTACATACATACATACTTCACAACATACGTACGTAGCACATGTTGCTATATAAATATGTACAATATGAATACACACATGTAGGTACTGTACATGTACTGTATGTACTAGTGGTTGTACTTGGAGGGGATGCAGCGCATGTCACTGTGTGCACACATTGTGTGTACCTGTGAGTTCTCTGTGATGAGAGTTGCATTTGCTGGAGTTTCCAGAAGTTGGATTCGCCCTTTCAGCAGAGAGTCATCCTGCAGTGAAGGGGTTGGGGGTGCGTGTACATATGTTCAGACATGAAGGAGTTGTGCTTCAGATGTCTGCTACGTATTAGCAAGGCACTGATATGCCACATCACTACCTACTGATGAGGCTAAAATGATTAGCAAAACTAAAGGGTATGGCAATGCAAGAGAGATGTGCTAGTGTGAGGGTGTTGTGCAGGTGTGGTGGTGTGAGGGTGTTGTGCAGGTGTGGTGGTGTGAGGGTGTTGTGCAGGTGTGGTGTTGTGAGGGTGTTGTGCAGGTGTGGTGGTGTGAGGGTGTTGTGCAGGTGTGGTGGTGTGAGGGTGTTGTGCAGGTGTGGTGGTGTGAGGGTGTTGTGCAGGTGTGGTGGTGTGAGGGTGTTGTGCAGGTGTGGTGGTGTGGGGGTGTTGTGCAGCTGTGGTGCTGAGGGTGTTGTGCAGGTGTGGTGGTGTGAGGATGTTGTGCAGGTGTGCTGGTGTGAGGGTGTTGTGCAAGTGTGGTAGTGTGAGGGTGTTGTGCTGTTGTGCTAGTGACTGTCACACCGTCAGTCTGAAGATCTTGACAAGGTCACTGGTGGCTGCCCTCAACACTTCAATGCTGTCTGCCTCAGAGAAATACTGGTACATGCCTCCAAAGGTCCTCCTGGTCAGGCTCGGAGAGGTGTCACTGTCACTCTCAATCATGAACCGCGCTCGGTCCACTCGCGCCTGAGCACAGTGACACACTGTCAACACACAGTACTCACAATCCAGTGTCAACATACAAACATACTCAGATCAATACACAGTCTGGTGTACGCACATGTCGTCACATGTACCATACACCAGGATATGCATACATTCATACATACATACATACTGTACATATGTACATGCGTACATTGTCACATCCTCATACATACGTACATACATGCACACATCACTTCAGAGTACTAACACACCAGTCACTGCGAGCACTATCTTGCAAACCCACCCACTACACGTGCAAGTTAGAAAAGTGTGAGTTGGAGCAAGGCACCTCAAACTCCCAATGTCCACTCCAGCACACATACCACCAGACATACGTACGTACACACAGTATATCATCCCACTATACCTACACACTCAGTGGGTACAACCATACAGTACAGTGCGCACCTGGTCTATCACCACATCGAAGTCAGGCTGTGTGTTGGGGACATAGATGCGGCTGACAGGATCGCCGTCAGTGTCGGAGGTCTCCTCCTCGGATCCATGCCACCGCACACGCCTCTTCTTAGGCCGGCTACTGGAGCGTGAGGGCTGTGGGAAGGGGTGGTCCACAGCCTCAATGTAGTCCTCGTCACTCTCAATGTCTCGAGGAGGCAGGGCTGCGGCTCCGGGGGAAAGCATGGGAGCAGGCTCCACGGGCCTTTGGTTGCATCTCAGCCCAAGAATGTCCAAGTTGGACATGCGCATCTTCTATATTCACAACCATAGGGCACGTGTAAGTACGTACACAATGTGACCTGTTCTTAGGGTGCCATCTTGCCATTTGTAATGTGTGTGTATGTGTGTCTGTATGTATGTACGTATACGTATGTACGTATGTGCATGTACACCTTGATAGTAGAATGTAAGTGTTCACTCGCATACATACATGTCAGCATGTGTGCAAGTCCATACAGTATGTATACGTACGTACATATGTGCAAGTTGCTTGTGTGGTGCACTGTAGTTTGCAAGGTGAAGCGAGAACTAAGACTACCCTGTGAGCACTCTGTGAGCACTCTGTGATCACTGTGAAGGCGGCTAAAGCACCACTGAGAGGTGCCAGGCACACGTGAGCTGGACACAAGTGTGGTGGGTCTACTACTCTCCGTGTCGCTGGTCAACCCACCTGGCAGAACAGCTCCGAGCTGAGACCGAGCACCTTGCTCAAGGCTAAGAAGGTCACCCTCTGCAGTCGAACCATGATTACCTGCAGAAGGGCAGCAACTGTGGATGAACAACACTTGCCTCACAACACAGCAACCCTTAGAGCGTACAGATATTGCCACAGACAATTGTACATAGTTACAGTACAGTCTACACACACACACACACCCACACCCACCCACACATGCACGCATGCACACACCCACACCTGAATCATCCGGAGTAGTGAGTCTGGGTTCTCCATCAGGAAGGACTTGTATGTGGAGGCCTTGACTCTGCAGTGGTGGCAGTGCAAGAGGAGACAACACATGTAAACCTCATGCAACACACTTACCGCAGTGCACATCTTGTAAGCTGCAAGTAAGTGTAGCTCTATATGTATGTATGTTCATGCACCTCTGCGGCTCACTTGCTCTCCCCCTACCTCCTTTACCCCTCCCCCTCCCTCTCCCCTCTCTACTTTAAACTCACTGCAGCACATAGGTGTCCCTCAAAGCCTTGGCAGCTACTGAAGTGAACTTCCTCGGACGATCCTACACGACATCAACACACACAGTGAGAACACACACACACACACACACACACACACACACACACACACACACACACACACACACACACACACACACACACACACACACACACACACACACACACACACACACACACACACACACACACACACACACACACACACACACACACACACACACACACACACACACACACACACACACACACACCACATAATGGGAATCACCACTGTGTACGTACTATAGCATGCCAAGGTGTACAATGTCACAGTGCACATAACATGCAGATAGGTATGTCGAGTGGACAGCACAAGGCACTAGTTACATGTACTTACGTATGTGACAACCTGGGCCTAGATAGGTTGGATTAGCTACTGGACACTGGTATGTACGCGTATGTGACCTTTGTAGCCTATTCGTTGCTGCCTGTATGAGTGCTGGTGTGTTGTAATCATTGGGTTCTGCTTGATGGATAATCCAGTGTACGTACGTATGTACGTCTGCGGACCGAAGGTGCCCCACCGGAGGTAGGTCGCCACGTTTTTCTACACCTAAGTTGTTGGTCGATGCCCCATACCATCCCAGTGAAGTAGTGTCTTGTGAAGTATGTACGTAATATGTATCTGCACTTACCTTCTCTGCTATCAATCGTATGCGCAAATTATTAGAAGACAAACTGAAAGAACAACAGAAACTTGATTACCACTTGTTTCACAAGGAACCAGTGAGCTTTCCATAGACACAGCTGTACATGTATGTGCAATCAGTGGCATGGCCTACAGTGGACACCAACACTGACATCCATTAATGTGCTACTGCTCATGCAGTACCGTACATACACACACAGGCAATGGCTACCTATGCCAATGCATGGACGGATAATGTCTGTGGTAGTTCATTCATTCATTCATTATTTTCCGGTATAACAAGCACATGAATGAATGAACTAACACAGACATTATCCCTCCATGCATTAGCATAGGCAGCCAGTGCCATATGTCTCTTTATGTACAGCACAGTATGTAATAGCAGTAGCGCAGCGCAGTGCCTCCTCACAATGAGAGTGTCCAGGATGCACAGCAGGCTGTGCACGTTCTCTCCAGTGGCAACCTCCTTCAAGGGCAGTTCACTCCCATCCTGCGCAGGACGGACGGACACACAGACAGCAGGACAAGGAGTACAGCAATAACAGTGAACAGTAGCTTGTATGACGTGGTGCATAGAAAGCTACTGTGTAAGCTACCCAACAAATGGAGTTAGGGTCACATGTTGTTTGAGTTGGAGGGCAAATGGGAAAATGTTAAGCATCAGCCAGTAAGGCGTAGCCGGTTAGTTAGTCAAGGCGAGAGATAGTCAAAAGTGCATCTTGCATTAAGTGCCAGTGAAGGAAGATTATTGAGTGTACGTACTTATGGATTAAGTAATGCATTCAGGACATGGATGGCTGCCATCACGGTGGCTGTACGGAAGGTGTCAGAGCTGGTGCTGGTGCACCACCCGCTGCTGGCTACCCTTGCAGGTGACGTGAACCGAGGAGGAATGAGCTAAAGAAGTGCATGTGATTTAGATCTACTGTAGCTTATAGAGTCCAGTCGCAGACAGAACAAGAGAGAGGGGAACAGTGGTGAAGGAGGACTGACTACAAAGACTGGCCACATATACGTACGTACACCCACTGATATAGGTCAGTGCAAAGGCAGCTCAATACTAGCCGAACTGGCTGCATGTGTGGAGCTTCCACTACACACGAGGATCATTGGAGCTGTGGGTGTGTTGAACTATAGGAGGAGCACTGGACTGGCTCAAGGCCTTCACCCACGACACAACAGAAGTACATGCAATGGATCACAGCAAAAGAATCATGGGTCTACGTGAGGACCAAATGACGGTTTGTTCATAAGGCTGTACTCACTGTGTCGAACATGAAGACACTCAGTCTGCCACTCTGCACCACATACACACTGTCATCCGGCTGTGGGAGGGGGAGGGGAGGGGAAGAAGGAGGGGAGGAGAAGAGAGGAGGAGAATGATAAAAAAGTGTAATCTACACATGAATCGCATTTCATGTCCTCTGCATCCAATACATGTACTCACATACCTGTCCTGGTCTGAAGAGGAGCGCTCCAGCAGGAAGGAACTTTGTCTCCACGTTCTTGCACAGTTCCATAAACAGAGGCTTCTCAAAGTGGCCAAACACCCTGCACACATGCACAGACACGGCTAACCACTGAGAGCCGTGTGGCCCAGTATGGTACAGTGGTGCTGTTCTCTAACCTGACACTTTTGAGTAAGTACAACACCTCAGAGGGGAGTTGGCTCTCGCTCTGAGGTGGGAGCGGGGAAGGGGGGGGTGGGGGTGGTAGGAGGAGAGGGAAGGGGAGGAAGGGAGGACAGGAGAAGGGAGGAAAGGGGAGGGAGAAGAGAGGAGAAGGGAGGGGAAGGGAGGAAGGGGGGGAGGGAGTACTGAAGTCGGAACAGTCCAGCTGCACTTGTGAGTGTGTGTGTGTGTGTGTGTCCTCCTGTTTGTGTCCTGTGTATCAACATGTGACTCTACCTCCAGCAGGTCGGCCTCCAGGAGGGCATCTGGTGGCTCAAAACTGGGCAGCTGGTGAGGCCCCTCCTCGCTGTTGGAGGAGGAGAACCTACACAACATTGAGGAAGGGACAACTCACTCTACATACATACTTACATATGTGCTTGCATACATTCTACTTACATATATACATATATGTAAGTAGAATGCACAGCAGGATTCTTGCCAGGGGCTCGTTTTCGGAAAGAAGAAGCTAGTGAGAATACAGTGCTCATGTACTGAATAGGGTACATGTGTATGTAGCACACACTGTGACACATGCATGTACAGTACGTAGTACACACTGTGACACATGCATGTACGTAGTACACACTGTGACACATGCATGTATGTAGTACACACTGTGACACATGCATGTACGTAGCACACACTGTGACACATGCATGTACGCAGTACACACTGTGACACATGCATGTATGTAGTGCACACTGTGACACATGCATGTACGTAGTACACACTGTGACACATGCATGTACGTAGTGCAAACTGTGACACATGCATGTACGTAGTGCAAACTGTGA
The DNA here is from genome assembly GCA_949841015.1 of Aplysina aerophoba. NCBI lineage: Eukaryota > Metazoa > Porifera > Demospongiae > Verongiida > Aplysinidae > Aplysina > Aplysina aerophoba. The sequence continues at coordinate 5,348,807 of OX465043.1, forward strand.
CACATGCATGTACGTAGTACACACTGTGACACATGCATGTACGTAGTGCAAACTGTGACACATGCATGTACGTAGTGCAAACTGTGACACATGCATGTACGTAGTACACACTGTGACACATGCATGTACGTAGTACACACTGTGACACATGCATGTACGTAGTGCAAACTGTGACACATGCATGTACGTAGTACACACTGTGACACATGCATGTACGTAGTGCACACTGTGACACATGCATGTACGTAGTACACACTGTGACACATGCATGTACGTAGTACACACTGTGACACATGCATGTACGTAGTGCAAACTGTGACACATGCATGTACGTAGTACACACTGTGACACATGCATGTACGTAGTGCAAACTGTGACACATGCATGTACGTAGTACACACTGTGACACATGCATGTACGTAGTGCAAACTGTGACACATGCATGTACGTAGTACACACTGTGACACATGCATGTACGTAGTGCAAACTGTGACACATGCATGTACGTAGTGCAAACTGTGACACATGCATGTACGTAGTGCACACTGTGACACATGCATGTACGTAGCACACACTGTGACACATGCATGTACGTAGTACACACTGTGACACATGCATGTACGTAGTACACACTGTGACACATGCATGTACGTAGTACACACTGTGACACATGCATGTACGTAGTACACACTGCGACACATGCATCACTATAACACAAAGTGTTCTTTGCATGGCTCAATGCGCACTGAACCAGTTGCACTGTGTGTGCACTCACACACAATGAACACTCAACAGGGGAGTGATGCATGTGGTGTCACATCTAATGCGCAGACCAGCTGCACGGCTAGGGAACCCTGTGTTGGGCTACAGTAGTAGCAGTTGTGGAACAGAAGACAGCAACACTGTTGGTCCCTCACTTGTAAAGTGGGAAGGACCGGAGATGAGAGGACCTCCTTCTCAGGCTGGGGCGCCGGAGACCATGCCTACCAAGGGGGCCCAGGTCACCAATCTGGTAAAGGGGAGGGGAGGGGAGGGGAGGGAAGGGGAGGGGAGGGGAGGGGAGGCCAATCCAACCAGGGATGTTGGTGGTGCATGGAAGGCACATCACCACAAAGAAAAGAATACTACACTCTGTGTCTCACCCTTCTGACGAGGTCCTTGCCTGCCCGAAGCACCCTGTCTCTCTTCCTCAGGTGCCCCAAGTCAGAAGCAGGTGGCTGGGCTCTTGTGACTGCAGGGAGGAGATTCCCACTAATTAAACCTAGTATTAGCAACAATTCATCCCAAACCACACAGCTCAGAGGGTAGAGCAGAGATGGATGGACGGCTGCAAACGTAGGCTGTTTGAGACAGGCCTCGAAGGCTGCATCTACAGCAGAGGACTGTATCCAGGTCCAGGACTGCACAAGCACACGCACGGACACAGGCATACATAAGTATATAATGGTATACAAGGCACGTGTGGTGGCACGGGCTAATTAACTACATGACTGTACGAATGTAAGATTAATTGATGACTACAATATCAATTACGTTCAAAAGAACACAAGTCGACTATTAGCGTATAGAAACTCTAGACAGGATGTGTCTACCTTTAATTCGTGCGCGCCTGCAATATATGAAGATGAGCGATGAGAGGAGGACGGCGAGGGCCGCGTAGAGCCAGTTGTTCGGCAGGAGCTCCGCCTGATACGACACCAGGTCCCACGCAGCACTAATGAGTGCTGACGCCTCTTGGCCTGAACCGAGGTCTACACTGACGCTGGACGGCTGGTAGGAGGGGGTCGCGGAATCTTCCACCATGTATCTTCTCTTGTCGGCCATATTTATCTGCAAACAAACGCCAGGGGCGTAGGCAAGGAGCTCCTCTCTATATATACGCTCTCGGCGCTTATTGAGGGAGCCCAATATTAATGCTCCCTAAAGAGTATATGGTTATGTACGTATGTCTATCCATCAATATTTACAATAAGAAGACACAGTGGCTACTGTTCTGTCCATAGGTGGCAGTCCTGCCTTGTTTTGCATTGTTCGTTGTGTCACAGTGTGCGTAGGTGTGTGCGTATGCATGTGGGAGGGGAAGTGCACATGTGCAGGTATTGTCACATTTAGTAGCAGTGTGTGGCGTATGTATACATGTACTGGGTCGCACACATGCATAGAGTGTCAATCCTGTGCAAAGAAAGGAGAGAGATTCCTGTTAACAGACAGCACAGCCACTGATAACCCCAGAGTGTTAGACGTAAAGTGTTTCATGGACTATTGTGTGGGTGGCAGGCCAGGCTGACTTGAGAGAGGCTGCACAAGAGCACCTATTACCTAGAGCAACTTTTATACAGCTGCACACCCGGGCCCTCCTACCACACTACATGTCTGCTTGTCACACACACACACACACACACACACACACACACACACACACACACACACACACACACACACACACACACACACACATGCAGACATGCAGACGTATGCCATGGACACACACCTGTGACTTGCTGTCAAAGTACAGACATATATACATACATGTCCTTCTGACTGCTATTGGTCACATTTGCGTGAGAGCATCTCCTTCTCCATGACGCCAGGGGCAAATCGCATAAGCAGGAGTTCTGTACAGGACTCAATGGTTGCCTCCATCAGGGACACCTCCCGGTTGGAGAAATCACCCAAGACATAGTCACTTATGGCAGAAGGGTGGACCGGTCGTCCAATACCAATTCTGAGCCGATGCATGGTCTGTCGCACAAGGAATGATGAGGGAGGGTGGGAGGGAGAGTGGGAGGGTAAGGGAAGAGGAGGGAAAGTGGGAGGGTGCGAAGAAGAGGAGAGGAATAAGAAAAACGGGGTAGAGGACAGTCAGTGGAAGGGAGGGAGAGAAAGGGCAGGGGTCGTGGGAGGGAAGAGGAGAGGGAGGGCCGGTGGGAGTAGGAGAAAGGAGGGAGATTGCAAGTGCAGGAAGAAGTGTACCCCAGTGCAGAGAGGGAAGACGGAGGAGACGTGTGCAATAGACTCACATTTGTTTGCAGAGATGCAATGGCAGACCGCACACCATTGTGACCCCTGGAGGACGGTGGGTGGGGTTGGGGTGGGGCTAATGTGATGCAAACAAACTTATACAATTACGTATATATCTAAAACATATGCAATAGCATATATAACATTAATAAATCGACTGTATCTTTTGTTGGTAATTTAGTTCTTTTAATTCTTAGTTTTAACTTGTTAATTAATCGTAGGTTTAATTCCTATCTACAACACATCAGTTCTCTGCACAAGTAAATACTAATGCATGTGTTGTGTGCATGAGACCACACAGTAAAAGGCGGGATGCCAGAGCCTACCAGTTCTTGCCAGGTAGGCTGATGCTACAGAGGACTGGGGCTACATATGTACGTAGCGGCAACTGATACGTAAGTCATATAAGAATAATAAGGTGTGTGTGTGTGTGTGTGTGTGTGTGCGTGTGTGTGTGTGTGTACCTTGCACTTCCTCCCTCCTTGATGCGACACAGACCCAGTTTCAGGTCCAGCTCGTCATGAATCAAGAAGATGTCCCGAGGCTTCACGTCACACACACTTGCTGAGAAACGTGCCACAGAGAAGGAAGAGGTTGAGGTATGTACGTAGATTGTACAAAACAAGGATTACAGGACAGCAGCTCACAGAGAGTAAAGCACCAACCGCCAGCGGCCTACAACATAATAAGCTCATAGTAAGTGCTCTGCCAGTGAGGGACAGTTTCATGCATGTGAAGTAGGCATTGCACAAAGGATACAGAAACCCTTGACTGTCAATAAACAAACCCCTCCTATAGGAACTATACACACAGATGTATGTACACACGCACACACCACACACCACACAGACCACACACACATCACACACACACACCTGCTTTAGCAATGCTCTTTCCACTTTCATTCATGAACAGTCTTGGCTTCAGCAGCCACAGCTCATTGTCGCTGCCGCAGGGAACAGTGTGAGCAAGGTATCCCTTGCACTCCTGGCTCAGCACCCACTGCACGCCGAGCCGGGAGGCCAATGAGTCCACCACCATGCTACCGACGCTGTGCCGCATTCTCTTCATGCCAAAGTTCCCTAGTCCGACAAGCTAATGAATGAAAGAATAGCTCTGACGGCATGATCTCCAGTGCTGGAGGTAGCCCTAGACAAGCTAAACAAAACATAATCAAAAGAGAATCAAACAGACGCTGTGTTCCAATATCGGGAATGAAAACGGCTCAAAGAAACAAAGTGGAGTATTTTTCCTCAAAATATATAGTCAGGACACATCATACTCGCAAAGATATAACTGGCAAATATTATTCTACGACTTATTTACTTGCTATCCTCACCAAGTGTCTAGGCATCTTCAAGCAGTCGAGCTAGGTTGCCAATTTTTACGTTGTCGCCAAGAAACCTCGAACGGACATTTTGTTGCACGTGATGCGTCATGTGACTAACACGTGTGCGTAAAAATGGTGCTCACTAGACGCAGCGCAGCAGCGCTTGACGAGCAACAGCTGAAGAAGACAAAAGAACCCGAGAAGCATGCCACAGAGAAGGAAGAGGGTGAGGGAGATTGTACAGTACATAAAGAAGTGAGAACGCATGCGGATTACATGTCTTCGGACAAGGAAGACAGTGACCGTGATATTGAAAGAGAACAACTGGAGAGCGATTCGCTAAAAGGCTTAACTGCAGCTGCGTGTGGCATCTTGAGAAAGGCAAGGGTAAATAGGAGTACTGAGCATGTGGACAGCTGTGATGAAGAAACGGAGGAAGAATGCGTCATGGAAGCAGAAGGGGTGTCTAGTGGCTTCGTTTCTCTCTCTAGAGATGATGAGGAGGAGAGCAAGTCTTTGATGAAGAAGAGAAGGGGAAATGAGTTAGTCAGACAGGATGCATACTAAAGTGTGCATATTATGTGCACCAAGATTCTTTGTGCTCCACCCACTGTTGAACATGTGTGTGTTAAGTGCAATTGAGTGATGCATGACTGGTTGATGTCATCTCTCCGTAGCCTTACCCAGTTGTCTTCTAGGCTGCAGCCTGACCTCCCAAAGGTCTCATATTTGACTTTTGACAAGTCTGAATTCATTAGGGACTGCTTACAAAGTAATGCAACAAATGGGACTGTTCCGACGTGGAAGAATATTAATGAGTTGGTAAGCATGTTTGTAGTACATAGTGGCATGCTTGCACACACACACCACGTGCACACTCATGTACCCCCTCTTCACAAACACACCCCTTTCCCCCAATGCACACACAGAGAGAGCTCCCATTCTTCAGGCATGGCACATAGCACATATAAAATTTATACAGTGACAAGCTCACATTCACAAGTGCTATGTGTTCTGTTTCTGTAGGTGTTGAGAAAATCAATATTAACAGCTGATGTAGCCAAAGAGGACACAGTGCCAGTGAAGATGTCCAAGTACCAGAAGCAGAGGCTGAAGAAGGTGTGGTGTGTGAGCGAGAGAGAAATGCGGATGTGTTTGCAGTGCTGTATTTAGAAAATTCTTTCTATGTTGGGGGGAGGGGCACAACTCAGCTGACATCCCTAGAAATTGGGGAAGGGAGCAAGCAAGTAAAATAGTCTAAGTGATCTGTGCAGGCAATAATGTCGATAATTTTGGTAAATTTGAAGAGTCCCCCACACCCCAAGTGGAACTCTTGTGTGTGTAGCCATGTTTAAATGCCTGGCTTTTGGCCTGGTGTGTTCAATTTCAACTGGTAGCGACGTGGCGTCTCTTTCTTCCTTGCAGGCTGAAAGGGAGCGCACAGCTGGAGATGGATGGTTCAACTTGCCTGCCACTCCAATCACTCCAGAACTGCGCAGTGACCTGAAGGTATTGCGCATGAGGAGTGCTATTGACCCTCAAAGGCACTACAAAAAGGCGGACAGCAAAGAACTACCCAAGTTCTTCCAGGTACAAAACTATAGTTTAGACTCCACCTCTCTATTAGTCTGGCCAGCTAGACCTAACTTCCCATTGGAGGCTGCATCGCTAAGTCGCAATGCGAAGTTTGGTCTAGCGGTCCAGACTAGCTCTCCATGCATCATCACCTCACCCAGCCCAGCCCTTTGACACTCCTTCCTGCGTAGGTTGGCCGGGTGGTTGGTGGTCCTGCGGACTTCTACTCTGGTAGAATACCAAAGAAACAACGCCGAAATACCATTGTGGAGGAGCTGATGGCTGACATGAAATTCAGAAAGTGAGTCACCTGTGTTGCCCCTCCCCCCTGCTGGTGAATGTGGATGACATCTTGTGACAACCCATTTACCCACGTACCTACATTTTAATTGTTTTTACCTAACACCTACGAGATGAAGGGTCATGGTCGATTGCATGGCTGGATCTCTGTGTGCTGTTGCCTTCTCCCTAAGCTATGATGTTCTGCAGCATATACATTGTAAACCTTTGCTGCACATCTCAATGTCATATCGTGTCGGGTCTTTGCGAAATATTGTAGATTTCAGAAGAGAAAGTTTCGAGAGCTGCAAGAAAAGTTCTCAAGTGGTGCTGGGCGATACAGAAAGATGAAGAAAAGGGGGCATTATAGGAACAAGTAATCACTTAAATGTATAACATGACTTTTGCTGTTTATTATATACAAAAAGAGTCAAGAAATTGTGCTGGGCTGGTGTGTGTGTGTGTGTGTGTGTGCTGAAGCTACACTCTGCTTCCCCCCCCCCCCCCTCCTGCCACTGCCCTAAAAGGGCAGCCTTAAACCACTTAGCTAGTTCATCTGGAGGCAGGTGGACCCCCATTTAATCACTACATGCTTAGCCTGGCGTTCAGATAGGGCAGTCTAGCTAACCCAACTATATGCTTCGTGAACGGTTGTAAGCGCACTGTAAATTACAGGTGGCCATGGGGTTAATGTGGAATAGGATGCATTGCAGAATAAACGAGTACATAGCTCTGATACGTACATCATTGTATGTACCGCTTGGTTGCCTGCCAAATATGGTATGTATACGTAAGCCACGCCTCTCTGCTGCACGGGAACTTTCCCCCCGAGTGGCGTAGCCATCCTGTGAGAAGCTGCATGGGACGTAATGGCAGAGTTACAGGACTCAAGCGTGGCTGGTACACCGACATCAAACGAAACTGACACTGGTTAGTCTGTGTAGGCAGCTGTATGACGGGCAATATGTGCCGTCACTAGACTGACCGTGTAGATAGTTGATAGTTTTAATATTATTGTTTCTTGTTTCTCCAGGCTCTGCTTCGAGCGAGAGTCGGAAGGTTCGTAAGCAGAAAGACAGCGACTGCGAGGATGGCGATCATGCACATTACCCATCACAAGAATCCAGCACTGGTTCGAGCCTTCTCGTTGGGCCACAGTCTTCGCCATTGATGCACAGAGCTCACCCGGAGAACGTCGCGTCAAGAAGCGAAACTCCGAGGGAGAATGTGCCTCGACAAGCGGTTCCCGCGGTAATAGCAATTAACGAAACCAACTCTACAGAGAGGAGTGGAGATAGCCCCCTTCCTTGCACTAGTCCAAATGGAGCAGCTACTGTGCAGTACATAACTGTGCAGATGCAGCAGGCCAACAATTGTCCTTTCAGCTTCACTGGTCAGTCGTTTGGCACTGACGGCCAACAGGGAAAGCAATCTCAAGTCGTGGTAGAGACGGATGGACAAGTAGCGGAATTCAGCTGTGAATTTGGGGCAGTCATACATGACATCATTGTCGCGGTGAACGAAGAGAAGAAAGAAAAGCGACTCCTGAACATGGCCACTTGGATGACCCACCCTGACCCAAATGATCCGATCTTCCCTGATGCAACAAGAGCCACAACCACTGAGGAGTTCTTTCAGCTGGGCAGAGAGAAAAATTGGTGGCACTGGCTTGATTTTGATAGGCTCCTTCTCATTTTGGAAAAGAGCAAGTGCACGCGGGCTTTGGAAGTAATCAAACCGTACATGAAGAAGCTTGGTGACCACGTGATGGACAGTCTGTCAGTACTAAAGGAAGACCCCCCTCGTGACGAAGGACACTGGCTACAAATGAAGTGTCAGTGTGACACTGCCAGTCTTACGTTGGAACACATCAAGAATCACAAGAAATTCCTCATCAGTCGTCTCAAGGTGCCCAACCTCGCCTTCACATATTGTGACACTTACGATGGATGTATGCTGACGGTGTGGAAAATTCACTCTCCAATGCAAGCAGCAGACGTCAAGAAGAAACTCCTCGCTATAGAAGGATGCTCCACGATAGTTGAACCCAGCAGAGAAATGTTCAAGGCCACTCTTTACACTCCATTTCCTGGTAAGACTACTTTTAGTGCCTGCCTGTGAGGTCTTGTACGTACCTGGCACTGTAGAATTACAGTTGCATTTGCAGATCTGGCACCAAAATGTGTATAAATAGGCCTAATTGGTGAGCGTGGGCAGCGAAGTGAGGCCAATAAGTGTGCACCCTTTAAGATTTCGCGATATTTCTCTCTGTATTTATAATTTTTGCTTTGTTCACTTTTTCGCCCATAAATGGCGGCTGGTCAATCAGCTACTTCACGTCTAGGATACGCTTATGATACACGTCACAAGATACTTTACGAAATCCGACGAATTCGGCGGAAATTCTGCGCGGATTCCGTGCGGATTCAGTAAAGCTTCCATGCAGCTAACCGCGGAATTGCAGTACTACTTCCGCGGAGAGTGTCTCCCATGTCCGCGGAATGATACTTCGCTGTCTGCGGATTTGTCCTTTCAAAGTTAACGTGTTCGTTCTTCTATGCACTACACTACACTATGCAGTCTATTTTAGCCTTTGTCTGCTGGTGACAGTAAGACCACGCTAAGTACGTACATACGCCGCTGTCATACGTACCTCACTACTGTAGTAAAGATTACTAACGTGCTCCTACCTGTCCTCTTCCTCGGTCGGAGCCAGTCCCAAGTCCTGCCAGCATGCTCAGCTGCGTATGAAGACCACTACGTACGAACTTATTTGCAAGCATTTTACAGGACTAATGTAGGTGTACACACTCCGCGCTTTTATTTATTACTGTGTCCTCCGTGCGCTGCCTTTGACGATCCTCGGCTATGTACAGTACAGCTACGATGATTCCACCCCTTCAACTACTGTGTTTGCAACTACAGATAAATCCATTTGTTGAAGAATGCAATAGCTATTACTGCCATCTGCTGTGTATGCGGGGAATAGCCCATGCTCAAGCCATAAATGCCATCTGGAACTCGCATGGCTTACATAAAGGAGTAACTGTAGTAAATGGCGGCTGGTCAAGTCGGCTACTTCACGTCTAGGACACGCTTTCACCCTGTGTTTTGCATCTATGAATGAATCTTTTTTAAAGAGTGTACAGGAGCAAGAGTACGTACATAAGAGATAAGAGTGTGCAACCGCGTATCCTCACGTGTATAACTACGTTTTTCTAAAATGACGTAATGAAACGTCACGCGTGAGCATGGTAACTATATTAATATTCTTACGTAACGGATGAATACTATTATTCTGGTCGGTCCCCCTGATTGACATAAGGGGCCTTTGTGTCTTTGCAAGAGCACTGATTGTAGTCGACGTAGTCAGTACGTGCCGCAGAGCTTGAGTGCTTCGGTTTTGCCTTGCAACGATGGCTTGGACACCCACGTGGCACCCTGTCCACTCTACAAGGGAAAGGACCAGGATGCTTCTTTGCACCGGTAGCCATAGCTTCCACGCAAGCGTCTTCCGTAGGTGTCACAGTCCTTTACCGTGCGTCGTCCTCGGCCATTGCGAGTAATGGTATTCATGCATTACATAAGAATAATATTATCGTTACCATGCCCACATGTGACATTTTACTATGTCATTTCTGCAAAATGTCTTTCACGGTAAGTATATGCGGTTGCACACTCTTATCTCTTATTTACTCTAGACAGGAGCTATTACTGCCAGAGAAGGCAGCTGCTGCGTACGCAGGGAGTGGTCTATGCACAAGATGCATAGCAAGCTAAATAGTGTCTGGAAATCACCAGGGCATGCAATTACGCCAAACAAGTAACTGTAATTGATCAAGCGTATTGCATAGCATAGGTGTATGCGAGGCATGGCTTATGCTCTATGCATATGTACTAGTTGTAGACCCTCCGGTGTGATGCATAAGTGACAGCTGCCTGAGGCCGAAAGCTAAGGGTGGATATCACTAGTACGTACTATGCATCACTTATGCATCACGTGGTATAATTAAGATATATAACGTCGCAGACCGTGTTGCCAGCGCCTTTTACTTCTATATATAAAAAGTGCTACTGCAGCGTGTCACTTAATTGGCACTAGCTTCTCTATAAATGCCGAGTGTTCTACAATCGACCTTGACAGAGCGCCCACCTTCCAACTTTGAACGTCCACTGCAGTCGACCAAGCAGACTAGATGGCTACAGTGACTGGTCGCCCGCCTTACAGCGACTCATACGAGACGCTACACACGTCCACTGCAGACGGCCAAGCAGAGAGCGACAAGATTGTGCTGTATTCCTCCTTATCTTTTGGAGATTGACTACAAGTTGTTGACGGCGAAGCACTTTCTAAGTTTCGCAGACTACGGATGTCAGGTTTCTTCTGCTCTGTTGGCGAGTCTTTGCTATAAGTAATGATAAGTAAAGCATTACTACTGGTGATTTACGTAACATATATCACCAGTTTCGGTGTCGGTGTTGGATATAAGTACTAGTTACTACACGCTATCAATGGCGTATTGCGTTTACTGCACGAGACCCGAGGGCGTGTGCAGTAAAGTACGAAATACGCCATTTGAGAGCGTGTAGTAAGTGGTTTATCGCAATTTAATCGCCCTAAGAAAGCGCGGTACTTTTCCTTTAGGCCGCTTTTAGCTTTTTGCCTGCAGTTGCACGGTCTTTATTCGCCGTCTTCCTCGTACTATGGCTAAGCGCACGTGTTCGAAGCCCTCCAGCAGCAAGGAGAACCAGGTCCTACCACCAAGCAAGCGATTTAATTTTGAAATACGTAGATGACGATTTCGAAGAGCTAAGCAAAGGATTCGTTCCGCCCAACACAGTTGCTGATACGCGCAAGTGTGTCCGCCTGTTCCAGGACTGAGCTAAGGATAGGAATGCCCCTTTTCCGGGGGACAAGGTTTCGCACTCCTTACAGACCACCACAAACTGCAACACAGCCAAGTTTCAACTTTAAGGGGTGCACCTTTACCAACTGCACCTTCCAACTGCCAAAGGCCTATGATGAAAATTTTTCCGACATCAACATTAAGGACTGTGTGCTGCCGTTCGTAGTCTAGCGCTTGTGTTACTGTTGACCTTTGTAAGTGCTGATTAATTTTGTGTTTACTTTGTTAGCCATATATGGAGAATGCGTGGGAAGGTGGGCATGAAGTGTTCCCGCCTTAAAGCCATATATGGAGGTGTTAGGGGCGCTTACGTGGTTACTGCAGTGCTGGTAACCCGTTTACCTGCACACCCGAGCCTTTGATCTATGACGTCATCATGCGATAAGGCTTATGACACCCCAGATGTGCGTGGTTTGTTTGCCATATTATCCTTAGTGCGTCTGGCCTTTTGGAAGTGGAATATATACCGTATCCGTTGTCATGTTTTGCTTGTATAGACTTGTTCTCTGACGTTGTACGAGGCACCTTGGACGTGGACTCCCTCACTGAGGCACATTTGTGTGCTGTAAATGCATCCTTGCACACACTCCTCTCACTGGCGGTGGAGTGTAACAAGCCCTGTATAGTAGAGAAACTGCTTGGGAAGGGGCTCTCACAGAAGACCAAAGACTTCAGGGCTACTGAGGTACGTAAAGCTGTACACATTGTGACAGTGGTTCTGTTAGCTGCTACTGCTTCTGTTTTGTTTATCTGAACATTTATTGGGCTCATATTAATGTGTCTGCTCAAGTTGGTTCAGTTAAAATATTATCCAAGCACATTTCATGGACTACTGTATGAAATAGACCATTCCATGCAGTCTAGAGTAACAGTGTTTATGTCTCTTTCAGACGAAGCAAACAGCTCTTACCATTGCTGCTCACAAGGACTACTGTGCTTGCTTGAAAGCTCTTCTCCTGTGAGTTCATTTCATGATGTACGTATCTTGCTGGTACATCTCCCTCCACCTGCACTGATCGATGCTAAGGCTTTGCACCTTGCATGCATTGGTGACACCTGCATATAGCCGTTGGTCTGCATGGCCTGTGCAAATGCTATCCTCCTTTACCATTGTAGCCATGGCTGTGATCCTGTTGTACCAGATGTAGCTGGGAAGGTTGCACTGCAGTATGCCTGTTCAAACAACTGCGGATCTTGTGTGAGAGAGATTTTTGCAGCAGCAGGCACCAAGGCTCTCACTGTAAGTGGAACCAACAAGCACATATTGTTGACCATGACAATTAACCACTTGTATTCACGGGCACCAGTACACAGCGAAAATATACTCCGCAAAATGTCCCCATGTTTTAGTTGCGAGACTTTGCTTTTGGCAGTCGATTCGCTATTGACCTTCGCCGTTACTTCCAGCCAGTTCGTGGAGATGATTTACCAGACCCCAAGGACCACTCTCCGCAACAATCCCACAACAGGCCATCGCAGAAGCAATAGTGTCAAGAGACTTCCACTGTACCTCGATCATAAATGGCAACTACAAATTGCATGGTAAAATTTTGTATGGTAAGTCTGTTGTGAATTATTGGAAAATTCACCAACAGCACAGACGTCAGTCTCCTAAGGCACTTGCTGGACAACTCTGAGTAGGTTTTCAATGAGTGCTAGTTATCAGTTATCATATACGCTGCTGCCAAACACCTTGGATATGACAAATGTAGAAATATAACTGAGAGGCTTTACATGTAGACTTACTCCTAGCAGTCTTGTAGTCCTCATAGATTATTGCCGAGCAGCGAGCGTGAGCGAGCGAAGCGAGGCCAATGATCGTGTTCTATTCGAGATTTCGCTATGTATATATATATATATATATATGTCCGATATGTGAACGGCGATGGCAGAAACGGGAAGACTACGCAAGCGGGTGCTGCAGTTGCGCAAGCTTTGATGATGGCTTCACCTTGCGGTATATAGCTCTGCAGCCGCACAGCACGTTCTTCAGTTTCCTCCGCTCTGCGGCGTTTCGTCCGCAGGAGGTCCGCAGCCAGTCGATTGGATTTCGCCATAGCAAACACGCTCCCTCCCACACTCTGCTGTGTGCTGGTTCAATGCGTAGTGGCCAGTTGTTAAGCATCCGTATCGTCCACAGATTCACACTCAAAGCTCACAATCTCTACAAATGCTGAATAACACTCTGCTGGTGCACGAACTAGCCGGCTAAGGACTGGACAATTTACCATTACCATTGTTAGCAAGAAAACTGGACAAGAGACAAAGCGACGGCGAGACAATAGGTAAAGCGGCATATGTAACTCGATCATTTGCACGCGAGGCATGTCTTATGCGCTATGCGTATGCCTAGTTTAATAACTGCCAGCTATCGACCTTGTATGGTGGTCATTCATGGACAAAAGAATGAATTTCACAATCAAACTGACTTAATACCATGCGCATGATAATATACATTTATATAAGCCGTGTTCCTCCGTGTGTTTTATCAAATGTGACATCTCATTCCAGTTGCATGTAGGTGGCATACGAACTTCACTGTAAGCACATTCTTACACTACCGTATGTTGTGTACTTGGTTTGAGGTATATAACGTATAACTCACAGTGATATCCCACGTTACTAATGGAAATGGGATTTATGTCTGTTCACGTAGCACTGTCAACGGTATTCGGCGTCTTACAATCGAAATGACGTACACTTAACCTCCTTTATCATTGCTACGTTTGAGAACTACTCAATATACCTCTAAACCAGGTTTCTCTGCCGTAGCATGAGCCTCTACCACATCATGTTGTGTACTGTTATGCCATCCTACGTATGTACATATCTTTGTGAAGGGTTTGTATTGGATTCGGCAATTACTCGGCAAGCCATGCTATTCAGAAGAGGTGGTAAGGGCCATTGAAGCAGCACAAGCAAGGTGTGCAACAGTTGACAATTATTAATGCACAGTCCATACACATGTTGGTCACAAAGGTGCTTTTGCATAGCAGCCCCGCCTACGCTCTCATGTTCATGTGTAGTGACACTAAAACTGCCTAGTACAAATGTATGTTGAATAGATACATCGCACACTGTTTGTGTGTTGACATTGTGTGAGTGATACCAGTACATTGGCCTACTGTGCATGTAGACTTTTGTCCTTGCTTCTCTCACTAGTCGAAGTGACATGGATGTTATACAGTAAGAGAGCTTTGAGTAGACAACCATGACCTGTTCATTCGCAAACTGTCTTGAAGTCATTGAAAGTTGCAGGATTGCAAAATCAGACTTGGAATGGCCCCTAAATAATACTGAAGAGTACTACCTACCTACTAGTGTCTCCTCTTTCTCCATCTGAACATTGTGAGCAATGTGGATCAGTGTAGTTTTAAATGCTGATAGTGTGCATGCTCAAGGCTAGGCAGTGGAAGTCCCTATAGAACAGCAGGGTCTGGTCCCTGTTATATTCCTTCATGATTTGGCACAGAGTGGAAGCCTTTGAGGACACTGCCAGGTGTGCACCCTTTGCATGCAGGTGATGCCCATGGCCACAGGAGCAGGGTTTCTGGTCTGGCTCCATTTGATTAGTGACCTTAGAGTGGTAATTAGGGCCAGCCTGAGGAATCCCCACATAATGAGTTGTATGGCTTCGATTTCTATGTATATATGTATGTATGTACGTATGTATGTGTATATACGTACGTCCGACCGTACGGCCATTTAGGTCTCAGATTCTAAATTTTAGCTGTGTGCCAAAATGGACAGCTTCCAATGTACTGGGTGTTCCAACCAATCCCTCATTCTGTTTGGTATTGTTGTAGTCATATAATGTTGTGTCTAATGCACTTGTATGCTTTGACACCACATACCATGCCCTGTACGGTTTCTGCAGTCCGAAGGAGGGGAGTGCCCTCTGTACTTTGCAGCTCGGCATGGTCATCTTGATGTGATGCAGAAGTTGGAAGAGGTATTGTTATTAGCCTCAGTCTCTTGACCAGTGTGCTAATGTTGCATGCAATGAATGTATATATGATCAGTGGATGGACCATACGTACATGTTTTGTACATACCTGGTATGATGTCTGCACTCACTTACCTGTTAATTGTAGAGTGGTCGTGGTGTCCAAGTGGTCAGCCTCACCAATGAGGGTAACACAATTCTGCATGCGGCTGTGCTGAGTCACAAAGCTCCGGTTGTGAAGTATGCCTTGACAGCCATGGCGAACGCCATGAAGCAGGAGGCTAGCCTGCAAGGGTCTGATCTGAATGCCAGAAATGCCAAAGGAGAATCAGCTCTGGAACTAGCAACACAGTCAGGTATGTACGCAATTGCACGTGTTTGCATTAAGTGGGGCAAAACTGAGCGAGCGCCACATTAATGAGTTGAACATTGTATACAATAAGGACCGTGCAACAAGCTACTCAGTGTTAGTGCTTAGAGGTTGAGGCCGGTTTAGTAGGTATCTACAATCTGGTAATCTGCAACGTCATCCAAAAAGCACTGGACGATTGTAGAAAGACTCGCTGGCTTGCGTGAGTGGAATTGATTTGGATTGTAGTGAAAAAGTAGCTTCAAATACTTCGTATGTGTACATATGTACAAGCATACACCTTACACATCCTACTACACTACTTCTCTTTCTCATGTACAGTATTTACACTGCAATGATAGAGAAGAGAACTGCACTTAAGCAACTAAAGCGAATTTGGCAGGTATACACATACGTGCATACATATATGCTTAGTAAATGTGTGTCTGTTAAAGAGCAATGCACACATTTGGCTCTTGTTTAAGCCTCCTTCCACTACTTGATTGTGCAGGACCCTTACGACCACAACTTGAGAAGCAAATGTGGAGAGAACATGCTCATGACGGCTGCTAGGGAAGGCAAATGTGGTGTAGTCAAGTTTCTCTTGAACTCTCTAAAGAACATCACTCATGAAGGAGTCCTGATAAAGTTTCAGACTGGCCTGCCCAGAGGAGATGTGCTTCCAAGCTACCAAGAATACAAGAACGGTAACTTGGACCTTATATACTGTTGCATTTTATACTGTTGATTGCCAGGTTTGTTTACCCTGCCGTATACAATATCAATTTGACCGCTTTCTATACACATAGCTAACTCCAAGTGTGAGGCCAAGGCAAGCTCGCCGGTGCTGCAAAAGTATCTCTTAATGGTGAATCCCTATGATGGCTACACAGCAGCTCACTATGCAGCAGCCAGTGGCAGGTAAGGGGTACAGCGGTATAGCGGGGAGCATGACAGAACATGGATGAATGTTGCTCACACTAGTGAGGAGTGTCCATGATATTACAGTGGTTTCATACAGCCACTACCTCAATGTGAAATGGACTGCATGTGTATACATGCTATACCTGTACTTGAAGAAGACGTTTGTCTGTGTCTTTCCTCCAGGTTGAAGAGCCTTACCTGCATTTTGGAGTGCAATGCCACATGCATTGGCATTCAAGACGAGGAAGGCAACACACCACTACACATTGCAGCAATTGGTAAACACACTGCATGCCTCAAGGAGCTAATGGTGAGCCTTCTGCATTACTTGCATCAATTATTTCTTATCTGTCTTTTGGGTTGTACCGTATACACTGTTCAAATGTTGTACTGCTTCAGAGTTTATGTGCATTCGAGTGCATGTGTTGAGTCTGTTGTCGATTCTGTACAGGAGCGTGCTTCACACGCTGACGTGACTACGCTCAACAAGAATGGACAGTATGCTGATGAGCTGTTGAACCAAAGGGTGCACTTCTGGACACTTCGTGGCAAAGTACGGAATGCTATCCTGTCCTGTAATTGTTGTGGATAAAGTTTGGTAACGGGCGTCTTCTTTGCATGCTCATCTTTTATCTCTGTGTGAATGTTATACCGTATGGCTGGAAATTTTGGCGGGGAATGTATTTTGGCAGATTGGCGGTTTTGAGAGCAATCTGCCAATATTATTTTTGCCAAAAAACTTCACCGTGTGATGTTATTGTTATTGCAAAATAATAGCCATTTCGCTATGAATATCATAATGGCTGCATGTTTGCGTGCGTGCGTGTGTGCGTGTGTGCGTGCGTGCATGCATGTGTGTGAGAGAGTTTGTCTTTGTGTATACTTGGCTGTTCATAGTCATGGTATGGAATATATGTACAGTAGGTATATACATATATACATAAGTACACCTCTCTTTCATTGCCCCTGCCTCAGTTACAAAAACGAAGACAGCGCGCTTCTCAGAGAGTATCTGTGTAAGTTTGGTGTGAATGCTTTTAGTATAGAGAGGAAAATGTTGTGCAAGGATCACTTGAATGCATAGTGATCACAGATTAAATGCATCCGGCACAGGTCTCACAATGTCAACTTCAGTGCCGGTGTTTCAAGCGATGACAGTAAGCTAGTCTGTACAATGTAGCTCTGATTTGCTTTCGAGCTTTGTGGTTGTGCCTTGTGTCATTCTGCAGTGGCCATTGAACAGAGAGAGAGCTGCCAGAACCCCAACCCATACTACTCTTGCTGATGTACAGTCTATGCATCCATGACTTAGACTTAGAGGTAGATTTGTACAGAGTTCAATGTGGTTTTGACAGCAGACAGGTCCTCATTAGAGAGGTGTCCTTAATTCGAAGTGTCCTTTATAGAGAAGTTCCACTGTAAACCATTTTACAACAGGCAACCCACGAAGTACTACCCTATTATGTATGCAGCTATATATAGCTGAATATGCATAATACCATCCATGGCTATATATAGCAAGACTATAGCTAACCTTGGATGGGTGGATATAGCAAGCAGTCTCACACTGTAGCATGCAGTAGGTCACCAATTGTCCTACAGCCTACCTAGTCAAATGTTTGCGACTGACAGCCACCAGTTCCAGGAAAACAGTCACAAGTCAATCATGGTATGGCCTCTAAACAGATAACGGCAACAATAAGTTAGTGTAAGCCATGCATGCAACTCAGTATTAGCAATCACTACAACTTTGAAGTCCACGGTTTGGGCAGCTCGATCAGTTAGGTGCACGCTGGATGTGCAGACCAGGAAGCTCCACTTGCCTGTGGTGGACCGGACGCCTTTGGAGCCTTCCTCCCATAGTAGTGGCAGTGGTTGTCCCTCCCAAGGTTGGAAAGAGCACCCTCATTTCCAGCCTGGTGAAGAACTACTCCAGACAGACCCTCACTGACGTCAAGGGACAGTCACGGTGGGGGAGTGCATGAATCTTGCAAGATCTGTTTAGCTAGAGTAGTGGTTGTTAGGGTGGACTGCGTACTACTTTTGTACATTGGAACATGTACAGTGCTGCATAAAAGCAATGAACCAGATCCACCTAAAGCATCACTGTATAGAGGTTCTCATTGGTCATCCCTCTGTCCCCACCCTTGCACCCCTCCACTCCCAGCCCAGGAGGTGAAAGGCCATATAATTTATTATATATAATTAATTTCAGTATATATATACTTCAATCAATCAATCAAACTCGTGAATGAAGCGTTTAGTCTCCCATGTGGGAGGTCGCCCTGGTTACAAGCTACAGACAGAACTAGCTATACTCTATAAAATAATGCCTTAACTCTTATAAAAGACTGCATGTTACTTAGTGTACTGTTAATCAAAGTTACAGCTCCATTTCTTCCTGGGTCTTCCACGAGGGCGCCTTCCTGGAATCTCTCCATCGTAGATTTTCTTCGTCACTCTGTTGGTACTCATCTCCTCAACCCTTTGTTTCCAGTTCTGCTGCCGCTTCTTCACCATATCCAGCACTCCCTCCTGCTTCAAACTGCCCCTAAGGTCCACATTCCTCACTCTATCCAATCTTGAAACCCCCTCTATCCTCCTTAACACCCTCATCTGCATAGCTTCTATTCGCCCCTTATGCCTTGCCTGCAGAGTCCACGCTTCGCAACCATATGTCAAGGTGGGTATCACCACAGCATTGACCACTCGCACTTTCGTACCCTTAGTCAGTTCTTCCTTCCCAGCACTGTTCTTCCAATCGCCCCAATCATCTTTGATGCCATTCCTATTCTTTGCTCCACCTCGCTATCCATGCTCCCATCACTGCTAATCATTGCACCAAGATACTTCATCACCTCCACCTGCTCGACTTTCTGACCATTTACTTCCACATTGCACACATCTTGCTTCCTTCCAATCCTCATTACCCTTGTCTTCTGCCAGTTTGCCTTCATTTCCCACTCCTCCAGCCTACCATTGAGTTCTTGCATATTATGTTGTAGTGCTTCCTCTGATTCTGCCATCATCATTAGGTCATCAGCAAACAAAAGTACCTCTACGTCCCCTGTGGTTAGTCGTACACTACCATAGAACTCGTTCCTAGCTTCTGACACTATCCTATCTATGAAGATGTTAAATAGCCATGGGGACAGGGGACAACCCTGCCTGACTCCCTTCCGAACCTGAAATGGGGAAGATTCCTTTCCTGCCACTCGCACTCTAGCTCAACCTTCTTCATAAAAACTTTGTACTGCTGCTAATATCTGTCCCCTTACACCGTAATCTTTCAAAGCCACCCACAACTTACTCCTACTGACACTATCATAGGCTTTCTCCAGATCTACAAATGCTGCATACACCACCTTGTCCTTTTCAATCGCCTTCTCAATTACTTGTCTCACTGCAAAAATCTGGTCCACACACCCTCTATGCACCCTGAAACCACCTTGTTCATCCATCAGTACTGCATCTGTCAGCACCCTTAGCCTGTCACAAACCACCCTTGCATAGATCTTCCCCACCACACTCAATAAGCTTATTCCTCTGTAGTTACCGCACTCATCTCTACTGCCCTTCTTGTAGATAGGTACAATGATGGCTTCCCTCCATTCGTGAGGTGTCTTTCCACATTTCCAGGCTATGTCGCACACGTCTTTCAACCACTGCACCACTGTGTATCCCCCCGCCTTCACCATCTCTACCTGTATACTACATACTCCACCTGCTTTCCCACTTTTCAGCTTTCTCACTGCCCTCTCCACTTCCTCTACTTCAATCCCTCCCTCCTCATTCTGTACCTCATTACCATCTGCTGTAATCTCTTCTCCACTTCCTGCCTCATCATTGAGAAGGTTGTCAAAATGTTCCCTCCACCTAGTCATTGCCTCCTCACCAGATCGTAGTTCTCCATCTAACCCTCGAATGTGTGTGGTTGTCTCTCTCTCCTTAGCCCTCACCCTTGACCAAAATATTTTCTGCATGCCCTTGGCATCCTTTTCCATTTCCTCTCCCAGTCTTGACCACTCTTCATTCTTTGCTTTCCTCACTCTCATTTTTGCCTCCTTCTTGGCCTTATTGTATGCTACCTTTGCTTCCTCAGACCCTTGATCCAGCAATTTTCTATATGCTAACTTCTTTGCCCTGACCGCTTCTTGTACTTCCTTACTCCACCATGCAGTTCTACGTCTCTCCCTTCTTACCCTTGCCTTTCCACAAACCTCTACAGCTGACCTCAAAATCCCCTCTTTCAACTCTGCCCAGACTGCCTCAATGTCCTCACCCACCATTTGCCTAGCCACATTGTACCTGCTCATCAACCTAGTCTGAAACTGCCGCCTCACTTCTTTGTTCCTCAGCCTCTTCACCCTAATGCTGCCACCAGCTACTCTGCTTCTACTTGGCTTCTCTACCTTCACCTTTAACTTGATGACCATCAGCACCAGGTGGTGATCACTCCCTATCTCTGCCCCTCTCACTACTTTTACATCTCTTAGTTGCCCTTTCATGTCTTTTCTCACCAAGAAATAATCTATGATGGACCTCTGATTCTTCCCCCTACATTCCCATGTGAACTTGTGAATATCCTTGTGTTGGAACCAGGTATTCATTACCACCAGCTCATTTTCAGCACAAAATTGCAACAGCCTTTTGCCGTTTCCATTCTCCGCCACCTCACCTTGCCTCCCAATGACACCTCCCCACACTTCCATATTTCTTCCAACCCTTGCATTCAAGTCCCCCATGACTATCACCTTGTCTTGTCTGTGCACTTCCCTCAATGTCGCCTGCAACTGTTTCTTCGCTTCCTCCCTGCTATCCTCAGTAGGAGCATACACTTGTATCACTGACACCCACACACCTTCAATTCTCAACCTTATCTTCACAATTCTCTCACTTATGCACTTCCATTCCCTCAGGCATTTGTCCATCTTCTTTGACAGAAACACAGCCACTCCGGCCTTCGCTCTCCCCTCCTGGACTCCCGAGAAAATACATATTCCCTCGCCTACCGCTCTGGCCCCATTACCCTTAAGCTTCGTCTCGCTCACTCCCAGTACCTCTAGCCTGTACTTTGCCATCTCTTCAACCAACTCCTCTTCTCTACCTCTCAGCGACCTCACATTCCACGCCCCGAATCTGACCCATTCTGCACCACCCGTACTACACCGATCCCCTCCGATCCTGACACCCGCGCGATTACTCGTAACACTTACACCCGTGCTTACATTTGTCCTTAGTTCTGTCCTACTACGTATTGACTCCGAATTCCGTTGCTCAGGCATTCCCAGATATATATACTTATGTAGTGCATTCCTGTGACAGCCTGTGCATCTGCATATACTTCTATCTTCAAAGACTCTCACACCTGTTGCAAGCACTCATATATGAGTTGTTGTGGGGTGCATGCCAGGTAGAGGACTGCACGTATATGGGTAATGGCAGCAATCTGTGACACTGTTGAACACATTAAACCACTGCATGTACATAATTATGGTTTGTATGGCTTACATACTCATACAGATCCACTTCCAGTGTGGTTTGCATTTGACTCATTTGATCAATTTCTGCTCTTGTTCATTTCACTTTTATTTACCGTACAACTCATACCAAGTGTACGTGCCACCAATTATTGTGCATGTATATACACGCATGTGCCTTTAATATAAATGTAGCTAGCAGCTAGCAGCTAGGGGCTGGTAGTATATGCTAGCTACCTGACAGGGATGCTTCAATTTGTTTCATAGCATGTGCTTGCATACATGGGGTTACCTTAGTGGGGCTACGGATGCCAAATCACAAAGGATGCCCTCACTGGCCATCACCACCATCCAGCTGTGGTGTGTGTCAAATACGTATATTTTATGCCATTCCATTGGCAGAGTTGTTATAAGGACAGGCACTGCCCACCTTGGCTACCTGCTCTGACCCCGTGCACGTGAGATGACCATATAGATTAGTGCACCCATGCATTCCAGACTGCTCTCCACCAGTACACAGCCAGACGGGCCGGTACCTTCGATTCCAGTCCACATGCAATCATGACGTCATTCCAATTAACATTCCTGACAGTGAGAGAGGAGCTCCCACCCAACGCAAAGCTTGTCGTGGCCCGTTCTGCGCTCCCCTGGACGAGGTCCACGCGCAAACACTCGCTTTGCGCCGTAGGGAGACCAGGTACTATCCTGCTGCACCAGGGCAGTTGAGGGATTGGGTGCTGTAGGCAGTCACTGGTTTACTGGTCGTTTGTTTGTCGGTACTGACGCCTCCTTCGCCGTCCCAGCCTAGTGTGTGTGCTGTGTGTTCAATTGTGTGTCGCGTCGCTGGGTGCAGCGAGTTGGTCGTTAAGAATGCAACTGTTAGTAGAAGTACAGAGGGAAGGATAGGATAGTGACGAAACCAGACCAGTTCGCTCCTGGCCATGGTAGATGAGGGGACAACTTTACACAGCAGCTTGCAGAGTGAACTTCTCAGATTAGCTTAATCTGTAAATAGCAGACAACGGATCACTTGAATTGCAGGTATCGGCCTAGTTGAGCTCGTCATGGCAGCAGTAGAAACCAAGGTGGTTTTTTATTAGCGCCTATGGTGTCTGACTGGTCCCTGCATCCGAAGTGCTGGTGTGGTGTATAGCCTCCCCGTTCACTGTAATGTGGTGTCGGTGTCAGTGGTTGAACCTGTTCTTGGTGAAAGCTGTGACTACGTTGCTGTGTGTATCCTGTGCAGGAGATGGAGAAAGCCTTCTTAGAGGCAGCTCTGGTGGGAGATCTCCCCCGAGTGAAGGATCTCATTTCTCAGGGCTGTCCTGTCAATGCTCAGAACGAGGTGAAAACGCACATCTTCAATCACAAACACAGCACAGTTCAGTGGAGTAGAATAACAAACTCCAACTTCCCCATCTACCCACTCCCACCCCCACTCATCCACACCACGCACACACACACACACACACACACACACACACACACACACACACACACACACACACACACACACACACACACACACACACACACCTACACCACCACCGCTCTGACTACCACCTCATGTATTTGCCGCTGTGTCTCTGCTATTGCGTCGTGGAGTCTCTGTAGTTCTGATGCTCATTGTCTTCTAGCTCGCCGATCCCAATCGCTGCCCCTGAGCGCAACCAAACAACAACACAATCACCAGTAGCTCTTCGAACGCCATCTTGAAATTATCCGTTCACGCGTAGGGCAATGTATTTTTATTTCAGATTAGATCTGGATTAGCACTGTCCGTGTAAAAGGGGTTTTATATATTATACAGTGAGTCCAAATTTGTTCTTGTCATTCAGCACAAAATTCTGTACATTTTGTGTGGCAATGAGATGTGTGTACATTTCCCTCCACTTCCAATCTTGGCACATGCTGTGCTTCCACTGTGGAAGTTGCATGTTGGTTGCCATCCTATGCGTACAGTTGCCCAATCGAAACTTTGCAAATTTAGTCGACATCTGTTAGTGGCACCCCCACTCATCCACACATGCACGCACACACACACACACACACACACACACACACACACACACACACACACACACCACCACTCTTACTACCACCCCATGCACCTTGAAGGTGAACTGCACAAACACAAGCTCCCACTCACCCACCCACCCACCCCCATCAGGTGTGCATGCAAACACAAACTTCAAAAGTGTCTTCTTTTATATTTTGTCATGGTTTACCTGTCGTACTGTGAAAACTGAATATTGTACATGTATGGAGTCATTCTCTGACATATCTTCAGTGGACCCACCACACCTGCTGAACACCTTAAGACACCTCGGCAGTGCGGACTCCTTTCAATGTAGTGACGATTACTTTGTCCTATTTAATAAACTGCCTTAGTACATAGCTGTGTCCTTTCCATATGTATGTGGGAGTACAGAATGAGTGTATTCAGCTTTTATGCATTCCTGCTTATGTCAGTGTCCATTGTCCATGTCCACTTCTATATTGTATCAGTCATGTGTTCAGTTGTTGTGTGCTTCCCTCGTGTAGGCTGGACATAATGCTCTCCACATGGCTGCATTGGGTGGCCATGTCAGCAGTATCCAGTACCTAGCACAGAAGATGGGGTCTCTACTCCATGACACTGAGAACCTCGGGTTCACCATGCTACACTGTGCAGCTCAAGAAGGCCATGCTGAACTGGTTCAACTTCTGATCGATGACTACAACTTGAACCCAACTGCTCGTACCAAGGTGTGTGGTCAGACATGAGGTGTCTTGTAAAGAGCAGTAGGGCCGGTGGTGGGTGTGCCATGCATGTACGAAGTGTGCATGTGGTAGAGATGAGTGTGAACTTGAAGGGAAATTGAGACAGGTTCGTTGAGTGATGGCAATGAATTAGCATAGATGGCATTTAAGGTTACGGTACACTAACCTAAAGGTTACGACCTCTCACCCACTACCTGTCACCAAACTGCAAGCTGCTAGCTCCCAAACACTCAAGTGTCCGCCATTATGTGTGGGTCACGCATCAGTGCCTTGCATCCACATAGCCACTCATGAGGACACCATTAACCTCGTTTAAGTGTTAAACGCTGAGTGTCTGCAAGCTGAAGGTCTTGTCAATCTGTTTCCAAGTTTGCCCCACCCAAATGATGCCACTACTCATGGTAACTAACCTATAACTGATTTGGACTATATACCGGTCTGGTCAACCGACCCTAGCAGCACTGCAGCACTAGGCAATGCACATCAAAGCTGGCAAACTACTGGCTATAGTGGCAGTTCGAAGACCCAACCTAACGGTTGCCGACCACATGTGTGCACACATGTTTTGTATGCACAGTTACATGCACGCGCTTAGTAGGACAATGTTTGTACTTAACTACCGTATGGCCGGAAATTTTGGCGGGGAATTTATTTTGGCGGATTGGCGGTTTTGAGAGCAATCCGCCAATATTTCATCCGCCAAAAACTTCACAGTGCGATGTCATCATTATTGCGAAATCTTAGCTTGTGTACTAGGCTACAGCGCCAGTCTAATCGTCGGCATGGAGTTTACCATTGAAAGCTGCATACGGGGACATCGCTTCTTCAAAGAGTTTTGTACACCGAAGGAAAGAGGTGGCTTGTCTGTCAACGCGAGGAAGGTGATCCAAACGACGTGTCACTGTAAAAAGACCGACGGGACGAAAACTGTCCAGAGTAAGAGTTACAACGATTTGTTAACTTTTCAGTTGCATTTAATCATCAATTTGGTCCTAACTCAGCGGAAACTAGCTCACGGCCCGGTTAAATTCCCAGCGCGTTCGATTAGCCATTTTGCTATGAATATCATTATGGCTAAGAACTGGTTCAACCGCCAAAGTAAATTCCGCCAAATGACATATTTTCAGCAATCCGCCAAATATCTTCCCGCCAAAATTTCCGGCCATACGGTATATTCTTGTAATGACATTTAATATTCTCTTTGCAAATCATTCCACTTAAAACCTCTGAATGTCATGATTAGATGGAATGGTCTAGCTAGCCAGACTAGGCCAGTGGTGGTTGTGTAATGCACAAAAAGATGCCAATTAGATGTGGATGTTTATGTTTCCCTCACTTCCACTCTCATTCTTGTCTCTTAATGTGTTACCTGCAGAAAGGTTCGACACCTGTGATGGTAGCAGCTGGCAAAGGTCACACTGGTGTTGTTGACCTTCTTGTGCACAAGTACAACTGTTCATTGACTGAGGTCAACAAAGTAAGTGCATTTGATGTTTTGGGTTGTCAATGTCCTGTAGGTGTGAGCTGTCAGTGTCTCTGTCCAGCTGTCACTGTTGAGTGTCATTCTGCATGTAGTCAGCATTTGTGTAGGATGTATGTGACAGACATTTTGTCCGTGCCGTCAACAGTTGAATATTGCAAGACTAATTTGTATAGCGCGTACATTTAAATCTATACCTTACATACTTGCTTCAAGTCCTGGGGTGGCAGCATATGAGGGGGGTGGGGCTTGAGCCCTTCCACTCTGAACAGCAGGGGCAAAGCCCCCTCAATCGCATGTAATTATTTCTTTCTGCTGCAGAATGGCTTGACACCTGTGGCCCTAGCATCTGTAGCTACACACCTCGCAAATTTGCATATTATGCACCTTGTAATTTCTGTGGCAGTGAGGGTCTAATACCTCTGTAATGTTCCATGATCACCTACACTGCATGTCAGTACAAGTGTACAATACATGCATACATCTAGGTTCAGTCTCCTCTTGTCTTGGTGCACACACAGCACCTAGTAGATGCTTAGTCATACTCTGCCAAATCCTCCCCACTTACACAGCATGCTCTGTTGTGTTGATGTGTGACCATTGTCCATGCCCACTTCTATATTGTATCAGTCATGTGTTCAGTTGTTGTGCTTCCCTCATGTAGGCTGGACATAATGCTCTCCACATGGCTGCATTTGGTGGTCATGTCAGCAGTATTCAGTACCTTGCACCGAAGATGCAGTCTCTACTCCACAGTACTGACAACCTCGGGTTCACCATGCTACACTTATCAGCTCAAGAAGGCCATGCTGAAGTGGTTCAACTTCTGATCGATGACTACAACTTGAAACCATCTGCTCGTACCAAGGTGTGTGGTCGAACATGAGGTGTCTTGTAAAGAGCAGTAGGGCCAGTGGTGGGTGTGCCATGCACGTGGGAGGTGTACATGGGGTAGAGATGAGTGTGAACTTCAGCGGAAACTTGAGCAGAATTGAGAAGGTTCATTGAATGATGGCAATGACTTAGTATAGGCAGCATGATGTTATCAAGAGTCTAATGTGTTCTTGTCCTTCAAATTAGACCCCACTGCTTGTGACAATGTGAGTGAATACTAGGCTAAGCTGTTGGTTAATCATCTCCAGTGTTTAAGGCTGTGTGTTGTCCTGTGTTGTTGGCTGTCCTGTTTCAGTAAATCAGTCACTGTAAGTAGAGTAGACCACGTTGCTTTCAAGTCTTGCAAAGGAATAGAACAGAACGTCCTTCATAAGATGTGCATGTATGATTACATGCGGCACAGGAACTATTTATACTGTATGTACGTACTAGTGAAAGTGGTAGTTAGAAGTCGCAACCTAAAAGTAGATGCATAGTCATACTCTGTCAAATCCTCCCCACTTACACAGCATGCTCTCTTGTGTTGATGTGTGACCATTGTCCATGTCCACTCCTATATTGTATCAGTCGTGTGTTCAATTGTTGTGTGTTTCCCTCATGTAGGATGGACAGAATGCTCTCCACATAGCTGCATGGGGTGGCCATGTCAGCACTATACGGTACCTTGCACCAAAGATGCAGACTCAGCTCCACGACACTGAGAACCTCGGGTTCACCATGCTACACTATGCAGCTCAAGAAGGCCATGCTGAAGTGGTTCAACTTCTGATCAATGACTACGAATTGAACCGCACTGCTCGTACCAAGGTGTGTGGTCAGACATGCAGGTGTCTTGTAAAGAGCAGTAGGGCCGGTGGTGGGTGTGCCATGCATGTACGAGGTGTGCATGTGGTAGAGATGAGTGTGAACTTGAAGGGAAATTGAGACAGGTTCGTTGAGTGATGGCAATGAATTAGCATAGATGGCATTTAAGGTTACGGTACACTAACCTAAAGGTTACGACCTCTCACCCACTACCTGTCACCAAACTGCAAGCTGCTAGCTCCCAAACACTCAAGTGTCCGCCATTATGTGTGGGTCACGCATCAGTGCCTTGCATCCACATAGCCACTCATGAGGACACCATTAACCTCGTTTAACTGTTAAACGCTGAGTGTCTGCAAGCTGAAGGTCCTGTCAATCTGTTTCCAAGTTTGCCCCACCCAAATGATGCCACTACTCATGGTAACTAACCTATAACTGATTTGGACTATATACCGGTCTGGTCAACCGACCCTAGCAGCACTGCAGCACTAGGCAATGCACATCAAAGCTGGCAAACTACTGGCTATAGTGGCAGTTCGAAGACCCAACCTAACGGTTGCCGACCACATGTGTGCACACATGTTTTGTATGCACAGTTACATGCACGCGCTTAGTAGGACAATGTTTGTACTTAACTACCGTATGGCCGGAAATTTTGGCGGGGAATTTATTTTGGCGGATTGGCGGTTTTGAGAGCAATCCGCCAATATTTCATCCGCCAAAAACTTCACAGTGTGATGTCATCATTATTGCGAAATCTTAGCTTGTGTACTAGGCTACAGCGCCAGTCTAATCGTCGGCATGGAGTTTACCATTGAAAGCTGCATACGGGGACATCGCTTCTTCAAAGAGTTTCGTACACCGAAGGAAAGAGGTGGCTTGTCTGTCAACGCGAGGAAGGCGATCCAAACGACGTGTCACTGTAAAAAGACCGACGGGACGAAAACTGTCCAGAGTAAGAGTTACAACGATTTGTTAACTTTTCAGTTGCATTTAATCATCAATTTGGTCCTAACTCAGCGGAAACTAGCTCACGGCCCGGTTAAATTCCCAGCGCGTTCGATTAGCCATTTTGCTATGAATATCATTATGGCTAAGAACTGGTTCAACCGCCAAAGTAAATTCCGCCAAATGACATATTTTCAGCAATCCGCCAAATATCTTCCCGCCAAAATTTCCGGCCATACGGTAAATTCTTGTAATGACATTTAATATTCTCTTTGCAAATCATTCCACTTAAATCCTCTGAATGTCATGATTAGATGGAATGGTCTAGCTAGCCAGACTAGGCCAGTGGTGATTGTGTAATGCACAAAAAGATGCCAATTAGATGTGGATGTTTATGTTTCCCTCACTTCCACTCTCATTCTTGTCTCTTAATGTGTTACCTGCAGAAAGGTTCGACACCTGTGATGGTAGCAGCTGGCAAAGGTCACACTGGTGTTGTTGACCTTCTTGTGCACAAGTACAACTGTTCATTGACTGAGGTCAACAAAGTAAGTGCATTTGATGTTTTGGGTTGTCAATGTCCTGTAGGTGTGAGCTGTCAGTGTCTCTGTCCAGCTGTCACTGTTGAATGTCATTCTGCACGTAGTCAGCCTCTGTGTAGGATGTATGTGACAGACATTTTGTCCGTGCCGTCAACAGTTGAATATTGCAAGACTAATTTGTATAGTGCGTACATTTAAATCTATACCTTACATACTTGCTTCAAGTCCTGGGGTGGCAGCATATGAGGGGGGTGGGGCTTGAGCCCTTCCACTCTGAACAGCAGGGGCAAAGCCCCCTCAATCACATGTAATTATTTCTTTCTGCTGCAGAATGGCTTGACACCTGTGGCCCTAGCATCTGTAGCTACACACCTCGCAAATTTGCATATTATGCACCTTGTAATTTCTGTGGCAGTGAGGGTCTAATGCCTCCGTAATGTTCCATGATCACCTACACTGCATGTCAGTACAAGTGTACAATACAGGCATGCATCTGAGTTCAGTCTCCTCTTGTCTTGGTGCACACACAGCACCTAGTAGATGCATAGTCATACTCTGTCGAATCCTCCCCACTTACGTAGCATGCTCTGTTGTGTTGATGTGTGACCATTGTCCATGTCCACTCCACATGTATATTGTATCAGTCATGTGTTCAGTTGTTGTGCTTCCCTCATGTAGGCTGGACATAATGCTCTCCACATAGCTGCATGGGGTGGCCATGTCAGCACTATACGGTACCTTGCACCAAAGATGCAACCTCTGCTCCACGACACTGAGAACCTCGGGTTCACCATGCTACACTATGCAGCTCAAGAAGGCCATGCTGAAGTGGTTCAACTTCTGATCAATGACTACGAATTGAACCCCACTGCTCGTACCAAGGTGTGTGGTCAGACATGAGGTGTCTTGTAAAGAGCAGTAGGGCCAGTGGTGGGTTGTGTGGGAATTGTGCATGTGACAGATGTGTGTGAACATGAGCAGAATTTAGACTAGTTCATGATGGCACGTTACTGAGTCCAGTGTGTTCTTGTCATTCAGCAACTAAGTCCTGTACATTTTGTGTGCCAATGAGATGTGGGTATTTACATTTCCCTCCACTTTCACTCTTGGTCTTGTCTCTGGCTGCAGGCGGGCGTGACACCTGTGATGCTAGCAGCAGGCAAAGGTCACACTGGTGTTGTTGACCTGCTTGTACACAAGTACAACTGTTCATTGGCTGAGGTCACCACAGTAAGTGCATTTGATGTTTTGGGTTGTCAATCTCCTGTAGGTGTGAGCTGTCCCATGTCAGTGTCTCTGTTCAGCTGTCAGTGTTCAGTGTCATTCTGCACGTAGTCAGCCTCTGTGTAGGTATGTATGCGACAGACATTTTGCCCGTGCCATCAACAGTTGAATAATGCTATACGAAATTGTATATTGTATATATGTAAGTATGCACAATGTAAGTAGACATTAGTATGTATATGCACAATTGATTATGTACCTGACATAGCTAGTTGCTTCAAGTGTTAATGTGCCCTGTGGATTCCCCTTCTTTAGAGTGGATGGAATGCTCTCCACTGGGCTGCCGAGGGTGGCCGTGTCAGCACTGTCAAGTACCTAGCACCATTGATGGAGTCTATGCTCCACACCACAACCAATGCTGGATCCAGTATGCTCCACCTGGCAGCTGAGGCAGGCCATGCTGAAGTGGTACAACTTGTCGTCGATGACTATAAGTTAAATCGCACTGCTAGTGACAAGGTGAGTGTATGCTAGGCTAAGCTGTTAATTCCCCCGGTGTTTGAGGTTGATGTGTGGTGTGTGTTGTCCTGTGTTGATGGCTGTCCTGTTTCAGTAAGTCAGTCACTGTAAGTAGAGCAGACCATGTTGTGTGCTTCAGTCTTTCAGGAATAATAGTAAATTAAATGTTTCAGCTACATGTTCTTCATGAGTTGGTCATGTGTCTATACAGACAGCAGAGGAACACTTTGCACATACTGGCTAGAGTTGAAAGAGGCATGAATGTAAGGACTGACAACATCAGACTTGCCACCTGTCACCCTTACCCCTGCAACTGCAAGCTTCTAGCCCACTTACGTTCGACTGTCACTGCCCAGTATATATGTGTAATTACTCCCTCACTGCCTGTGTACACGCATACCTGATGAAGACCATGTACCCAAGGTGGTGTAGGCTAATTGTTGCTGTGAAAAGTATAAAGCGTGCGTCAAAGTCTTTTCTACCTTCAGTAACTGATGTTTATGAATTGTCACCTTCAGCAACAAAGTGTGAATGCAAATGTCAGATGTCATACTGTTTCGGCATGCTGTATAGCCAGGCATTTGTTGGGGATTTTGTTTTTGAGTTTGTAAAGCAGTCCACCAATTGTTAAACCGCTAAGTTTTGTACAGACTTCTTATTGCATTTGTAGTAAGCAATGGAGCCATGGAGCTGTAGCTGAACAATACTTGTTTAAAGGCAGTAGCTTAAACCATACGTACGTAGTCTGTCCAAGTTTGTCAACTTTAACACTTACTGACCATACATACGTAGTCATTTACTAACACTAGTAAAATGCAAGTTGTTGAGCTATTGTACCATTAGTACCATTGTGTTAAGTGTACACTTCCACCACTCTCTCTTTCTGGTGTCTCCTGCTGTTTCTTGTAGCAAGGGAACACTCCTTTGCAGATTGCTCTCAACAACAACCACCTCGATGTTGCACGCATCCTCCTTCAGAAGGGTGAGTGTGCTTCATGCAGGGAATCCAAGTGACATGGTCTTCACTGAATGCCCATACCACCATTAACTGTAGGGTGATTTAGATGAGCTCCAGGATGATTCACTCTTAATTTAAACTATATATAGTGTAGTATATAGCTCAGCTGTGTATGTTGTTTTATTATCTTTTGTTCATTGTGAAATGTTACCTGGTCTTCTACAGGGGCTCTTGCCGGAGTCAAAGATAGTGATGCAGTGGTTGAAGAAGTAACGCAGGGCGACGTTGACACAGCTAAGAGGCTCCTCAGAGTGGCTGAAACTGGTAAACAGTTGGTTATGTTTGGGTGATTTTGGTTGACACAGTATATGCAATTGGCTACAGTACAGCAGATGCAGCAACTTACACTGCATTGCAAAGTCAGGCAGACTCAAAGAATATTTTCCTCGAGTTTGCTTCTACTGTCAAGCGGGCTAAAGGGGTAGCTTGCATAGAGTGCTCGGCAGCCAAGGAAAATGGTACTCGTTTGCTGTCACGTAGTTGTGTAGTTTGTTGCATCATTGTTGGTCATTTGTAGCACATCAGTCTCGAGAGTTGAGGTGTATGACTTTGTTGCTGATAACAATTGCCACTTTGGCTTCTGCACATAATGGATTTGGAGGATATTGTCTGTCACACAGTGCTATACTCAATACAATAGCATTGTATTACCACAATGTTATGATTGTAATGATTTGGTATATTGTGTGCGGTATCAGTTTACATTCGGCATTAATTTTGTTTTAACCAGATCCCGCACTAACATTAATCTAATGTGCTATTACCCACAGCATTATGCATTCTGATGAGCAGCAGCATCAGCAGCAGTACTCTAGCCAGTGTATTCTGATGAGTGTACATTAATACTGAATTGATACTCACTCATGTAGCTGCGTCTGTAAGCACTCTTTCCTTGAATGTGCTGAGCAGTGGGGAGATGGCACACAACAGTGTCTAATATAGTATGGGTGTATTTCCAGTTACCCAGCATATTAATGGAGGCTTGTATAATGGTTCCTTGCACTTACAGTTATGTGTTACGTATGATTGCATGTATTGCAACTAGTCAGTGGTCTTGATTAGATTTTTGTTGTACCTCCCTTTTCACTGCAGAGCCTCAGAAACCTCCCTCATGGCGCTTTGACTATGAGGAGGCAGTGGAGAAGGGAGGGTCTGTAGAAGTTGATATCAATCGCTGTATTTTGATAGGTCCTTCGGGCACAGGTAAATCCTGCTTTAAGCACCTGTTGGTGCACAATAAGCCAAAAGAAGTCAAAATCAGCACACCTGTAATGGAAAAGCCAGACGTGGTCTACGAGGAGTACGCAGTGGAAGGAACCTCTGTCTGGGTGCCCCTTACTGATGAAAAGATGGCCAATTCCATCAGGTCCTCTTGCCAGAATCGTGAGTATGACGTGGATGGAGACACTGTGGATATGATCCCAGAGGAATACCCAGAAGAGCAGGTCAGCGAATTTACGCCACCAGTAGAAGAAATCAATCTACCTACCGTTGCCGCTAAAATGGCCTCGAGTAGATCTCGTGCCGAGCCGAGTCCCCCTAAAAGTGCTCCACTCATACCTACGCAGCTATCTCCATTTTACGAAGCGCACTCACGTCTTATGAATGACCCCACCCCGGGGGACGCCGTGCTTTTGAATGGGGGCAGGTTTGTGCACCTCTTGGACACAGGTGGACAACCGAGCTTTCAAGCTGTCCTCCCCCTGCTCCTGGATGTCCCATGCACATCCTTGTTCATTTTTAATGCCTCACGTGGCCTCGATGAAAATGTATCAGTAACATATAGACCAGATGAAGCCACGGTGGTGGAAGCAGAGTCAAGTTGTGAGAAAGCCTGGACAATGATGCTGCGATCCTTGTCCAGCGTGTACAACCTTGCGCATAAGGTCTCTAGCAATGCACAAGCACTACTAGTGGCTAAGCGTTTGCCTCCATTTCGTGCCGTTGTAGTGGGCACGTTCAAGGATTGTTTAATTGAAAAGGGCAATATCGCATCAGCAACCCAAGAGATTGCTGAGCACATGCAACAGCTCGAGAAGAAGCCATATTATTCCCAAATAATCCCCGATTCAGAGGGTCAGCTGTTCCATCTGGTGACCAATTTTCCCCGTTATGAAGCCTCAGGGCACACTCTGGAAAACCAAGCGAGCGTCAACAGCCTGCGAGAGATCCTCTCTCATCCTGATGGTGCCCTCAATGCCAAGATACCTATTGGGTGGTATCACTTTGAGATCGTATGTCGAAAAGTAGATCAGAAGTTCTTTACATTTTCTGATCTATTGCAGCATGCCCGTGAGCTGAAGTGTGTCACCTCAGCCGATCAATTCCGTAGCCTCCTGCAGCTATTCCACGCTCTTGGTGTCTTCACTTTCATTGACCGTGAAGACGTCTCGCACATGGTCTGCACAGATAGCAGTGCATTCATGCAGGTGGTATCAAAGCTCCTGGCTGTCGAGTTCCTCAGGGATCCAAAGTGCCCTGCAGTCAAGATGTTCAAGAAGACGGGCATTCTGTCATTAGACAGAGGCCTTTTCAATGAGCTGGGCATCTCCAAGGAGGTGGACCCAGAGTGGCTCCTGCGCTGCCTGTGCCACCTCGGTGTGGCAGCTTGCTTATCGCCCGCTGGCACTGACACTTTGAAGTACTTCATACCTGCAGCACTCCCGCCAGAAGACAAGGCAATTGTGTCTGGCAGTATAGCCCCTCTCCTAGCTGCGTTCAGGTTTATGCCTGATCCCTTTCATGCAGAAGAAGATTTACCACATGGAATCTTTGCTCGACTCACAGTGGAGCTGGCCAAGAAGTGGGTGGTGATCAGGGAAAAGAACACTCGTTTTTCCATACGATTTCGTTGGAAGGAGCTCGACATATCCATTGTTGAATCTGCTGGATTTATTTATATCATCCCAATCGTTTCCATTCATGCAAAATGCAGTGCAGACAAGCTGCACGAATGCTGCTGGGAAGTTCAAGCCACTTTCAAGGCAGCAATCCACGCATCTGCCGAAGCAGTGCTTGGTTCCAAGTTCACTGATAAAGCAGGCATCGTTATTGGCTTTGCATGCCCCTGCAAAGCCCGCCCTACCCACTTGGCTGTCCCAAGTGGGGACAGCATTGTCTGCACTTTGCCGTCAGCTGAACGCCAAGTGTACTCGAAGAGCCATCAAGTGTGGTTCAGTCACGTGGAAGAAGCACAGGTGGGTGCATTGCTCAATAGACTGAATCCTTCCTCCTGTGTATCTGTGTTCTCTTCTGATTAATGACGTTTTTGCACTACTTGCATATAGTCATTTCATGTGTTTGCTGTTCGTTTTAGTGGACCTCTAATATGCTATTTTCAGTTGATGTCTATGCTATCATGCATGTGCAGCTTACTGCATGAATGTCTCTACTCTCTCCCTTCATCCTCTATAGCTTCAACCCCACTCCTCCAATCCAAGTATGCTCTGCTTGGATGACCCCACCTCAAGAGGAGGAGGAGAATCAGGTGGGCGCCATCACATTACTCAGTGCATCAGTGTTTGCTAGCAGACACCAGCACACACTAGCCATATACCTCTCTGGTATTGGCATGTTCTTGAAAGGACGTACTGTCATGCTAGCTACTGCATGGGCTTAACTGCACTGTATTTGCTTCACTACAATTGCCAAGCCATGTTAGTTGTATGAGAAAGAGATCTGTCACTTTGTGTCTGTCATTATACTTCCTTCTACTCAATCCAGCCACACCATTTCCGGTCACAGAAATTCTCAAGAAACACGAGACAGAGTTTTTCTCAGTTGTTGATGCCAGCCTTAGCCTGCGAAGGCTAAAACGCCTACAAGTGATTACTCAAGACATTATGGCACTCATCAACGCTGCAACAAATGACGAGGATGCACAAGAGATCCTGTATGAGCACCTGACAGATCATGCCGATATGGACTCTCTGCTGAAGTATTGTGATGTGATCATTGCAGCAGGAGGCTACCCAAGAATGCAGTCACTTGGGATGAAGATGAAGGAGGACTTGCAATGCATGCAAGGAGGTTGGTTGTGTGTGCATACATGCGTGCGTGCGTGTGTGTGTGCATATTATTAGTACAGGTGACTCTTGGCTGGGACAAAGCTTGCAAGTTTTTCTACTAGTCAAAGAAAGACAGCTACTGCAGATGATGCTTAAACCTGCTAATACATAGACGCACTACGTGTTTGATTTGAAGCACTAAGTAATGCTTTGAATGGTGTGTTAATCACCATGTCTTCAGCCCCGGTTGCTTCATATAGGTGTAATTGTGTAGTAGTGGTCTGTTCACCAAAGACCTGACTTGAACAGCTGTACTAATTTATCCTCTTCCATTGTGCGTCTCCTAGGCAACTGAAGGTGCAGGTTGTGTCCCGTGATTCAACATTACCTCACAACTGCCATTCAATGACATTATGGAGCTTAACTGGCTTTGACTAAGCTAATTATGTATATTTTGTGTTTGTGTAGTACATTTTTTGTTTGTATGTATATATTATTTCTGCATGCATTTCTACTTTACCTTCATCTTGTACCCTCACCTTTCTAGTGTGTCACTTGTACTGTGTGTGCATGAGTTACATATAATTACTGTGTGTGTACACTGTACAATCGACCATATTATATATTGGGGCCTTAAAATTAATGTCATTAAAAAATTTGTGGGTTACTTAAAGGGGTAGGGACAAATGGCCCAGCACCCACCCGGCCCCCACCCCCAGATCCACTGTTCCCAGCCTGAAACAGCTCCCAGCGAACGATGAACTAAAGGCAGTCAAAAACAGATTTATTAAATGGGACGTTTCAGACTGGGAAACCCCTAAGGTGGTTGCTTCATCCTTAGCGCCCAACGCATGCAGGGTGTCCTCATGCCTGATGCCTATAGCTGATGGACTGGTATCTCTCTTGCAAGCGGTGAAAGCAGTCACTGTGGCATATATCTGTGTGTATCCTGTATGCTGCAGGGGATGGAGAGATTTCCTGATAGCTGTTCGTCTAGCTTATAGTGAACAGCAGTTGATCATAATTATTATAATTATTATGTAATCTACCATTAATATAAGACTAATAAAAGAGCTATATAGCTACTCCCAATTAAAGCATGCACACTGATAGTATCTGCCGTGCCATTTTATATATTAAGCTACGTATAGCTAAAAATTCTTCATCAGTAATTTGCACAACCACTAATATTAACGCCCCTAAGCAGGTAAACGCCCAGCCGTGCGACAAAATGAAGGGCGCTATATAAGCTGAAGAGCCACCGAAAGAACAGGCAGGGCCTAAGGCGGATAGGAAGAAGCAGCGAACGCAGTCTACTTCAGGCGATGGAAAGCCCCAGAACACCAAAGCAGTCACGTTCAAGTCCACCGTTCGGGCGGCTCGATCAGTTAGGCGCACGCTGGACATGCAGACCAGGAAGCTCCACTTGCCTGTGGTGGACCGGACGCCTTTGGAGCCTCCTCCCATAGTAGTGGCAGTGGTTGGCCCTCCCAAGGTTGGAAAGAGCACCCTCATCTCCAGCCTGGTGAAGAACTACTCCAGACAGACCCTCACTGACTTCAAGGGATCAGTCACAGTGGTGTCAGGTTGGTAGTAGGAGTGCCTGCAGACATGCTCTGTAGCAGTAGAGTGGTGTATGTAGCATTCATGGTCAGCCGTGCTGACTCCTGCTAGTGTGCATGTGACTGTGTTGTCAGTGGCTGAGGAGTGAGCAAGCACTGTGTGTGGCGCTGTTTGCCCCTGCAGGGAAGAAGAGACGTTTGACCCTTATTGAGTGTGGGAATGACATCAACTCAATGATGGACATCGGCAAGATTACAGACCTGGTATGCATTTGCTGTGCAAGTGTGTGTGTGTGTGTGTGTGTGTGTGTGTGTGTGTGTGTGTGTGTGTGTGTGTGTGTGTGTGTGTGCGTGCGTGTGCGTGTGTGTGGTGTATAGCCTCACTGTTCACTGTAGTGTGGTATCAGTGTCATTGGTTACTTGTAATTGGTGAAAGCTGTCACTTTGTTGCTGTGTATCCTGTGCAGGAGATGGAGGAAGCCTTCTTAGAGGCAGCTCTTGTGGGAGATCTCCCCCGAGTGAAGGACCTCATTTCTCAGGGCTGTGCTGTCAGCGCTCAGAATAAGGTGAGAACACTTGTACATCTTTGATCAATCACAAACATGGCACCCCTCCTACCCCCCCACCCCCCAACCCACTCACACATACACACACACACACCTACACCACCACCAATTTCTCAGCGCTGTCCTGTCAATGCTCAGAATAAAGTGAGAACACTTGTACATCTTCAATCAAAACCACAGCACAGTTCATTGGAGTCAATCACAAACATGGCACCCCTCCTACCCCCACCCACCCCACCCAACTCACTCACACACACACACACACACACACATACACACATGCACACACACGCCACTCTGACTACCACCCCATGCACCTTGAAGGTGAACTGCATAAACACAAGCTCCCACTCAGCCACCCACCCACCCCCATCAGGTGTGCATGCATGGCAGCGGAGGAACAGTTTAGTTATAGTGACAGTTGAAAGTGGCAGCCTAAAGGTTGGTGACCTCTCACCCACCACTTGTCACCCTTAACCCTACTGCAAGCTATAACAATAGCATGATACATAAATAAATGAAAACAGATTGTTACACATGCAGGCAGTTATTAGCATTTTATATGTTAATTAATGATTCAAACAATACTGAGAGTAAAGGAGATGGCATGCAGTGTTAGTGACCGAGATGGCCCTCGCTGACCATCAGATCGAGAGCATGATCACTAAGACAGGTTATAAATGATCGCCTAGCTCGAGTTCCCCAAAGGCACAGGACTGCTGATGCAGGAGGGCAAGGCTGTGTGAAGCTGTCTCACTGTGGTGCTGTAAGGGTAGTGTCACTTCTGTGAAGAAGCCCTGCCGGGCACTTCTAAAAGACAGTGGCAGCTTTGCCCATTCCTCCCTTGCAGCAAAGACCAGTGGTGTGAAGGAATTTCTCTGACCCGCTGCTCTTATGCTCTGTGCTTTTCCTGCTCGTGCTTGTGGTAGATGGCTGACATGCACTGGGACCGGTTGGTTGGGGCGCTGCAGTCTGCCTGTTCAAACCGGCTTCCCCAGAAACCTTTTGCACTTATATCTAGTCTAGCCACCTCCCCACTTATCCTCCTTCTCATGTCCAGCACTTCTCTGTGAGAGGTTGCAAAGATGGTTCCACAGTGACATCAGTGCATACCAACCTCTTTCAATAGGACTGGATGGGTACCCTACTGCAAGCTGCTAGCCCGCAAACACTCAAAAGTGTCATTAGCCAGTATAGCCGGTGTAATGTGTAGCTCACGCATTGGTGCCCTTGTATCCATGTAGTCACTCATGAGGATGCCATTAACCTTGTTTAACTAGTTAAACGCTGAGTATCTGCAAGCTGAAGGTCCTGTCAATCTGTTTCCAAGCTTGCCCCACCCAAATGATGCCACTAATCACGGTCACTAACCTATAACTGATTTTGACTACCGGTCTGGACAGCCGACCCAAGCAGCACTGCACTTCGTAATACACATCAAATGCTGGCAACCGCATGTGCACATTTACATACGTAGAAATATGCTCCTAATATATAAACGATATGTCATGGAAGTTCTTGACCAAAAATCACAGCTGCTGGATTGACAATCAATTCTATGTCCAGGATGTTTCAATCCGGAGATCTTTCTCAACTGGTACAAGAAACTAAACTGAATTTTTATTGTAATTATACAAATTATTATGACACATTCGGTGTATTAATGTTATGCGCGATTGCTTAGACTGCTATCAGGAATCGAAGTGTCATGAAATAGCAGAATGCCAAGAATACCTGGAAGAACACAAGCACCAAAGCATGATTCAGGGGCAAAATATCTACAAAGACATTTGGAGCCCCTACGCCAGTGAGTGCCTAACTCTGCCACACCACCGTCCAACGTCCAGTGTGTTTAACTCTTTCTCTTATTAGAGGTAGTCATGGCACCGTCCAAGGGCAAGGTATACGTAAATACACACGTCTACAGGCCTCAATGTGGTCCATGCTGTTCTGCAATCGTCACTATCAGTAGCTACACACCTCACTAATTTGTACATTATGCACCTCAGCAGAGCATGTCTTTGATGAAGAAGAGAAGGGGAAATGAGTTAGTCAGACAGGATGCATACTCAAGTGTACATATTATGTGGACCAAGATTCCTTGTGCTGTGCCCACTGTTGTAACATGTGTGTGTTGAACATGTGTGTGTTAAGTGCAATTGAGTGATGCATGACTGGCTGATGTCATCTCTCCATAGCCTTACCCAGTTGTCTTCTAGGCTGCAGTCTGACCTCCCAAAGGCCTCATATTTGACTTTTGACAAGTCTGAATTCATTAGGGAGCACTTACAAAGTAATGCGACAAATGGAACTGTTCCAAATAGGAATAATGAGTTGGTACGTAGTACGTAGTGGCATGCATGCACATCTGTACCATACACACACCATGTGCACCCCCTCGCAAACACACCCCTTCCCACACTGCACACACATGCTGTCATGGGTTTATGTGGCACAATATCTGTACAATAGCATTCATAGCATGTGTATGTCGATTTAATGTATCCTCTTCTGCAGTTGTTTGTAAGGTTTAGCTTTGCTGCACATGTCGACGTCATATCATGTCAGGTTTTTGCGAAATATTGTAGATTTCAGAAGAGAAAGTTTTGAGAGCTGCAAGAAACGTTCTCAAGTGGTACTCGGCGATACAGAAAGATGAAGAAAAGGGGGCATTATAGGAACAAGTAATCACTTAAATGTATAACATGACTGTTGCTGTTTATTATATACAAAAAGAGTCAAGGAATTGTGCTGGGCAGGTGTGTGTGTGTGTGTGTGTGTGCTGAAGCTACACTCTGCTTCCCCCCCCCCCCCTCCTGCCACTGCCCTAAAAGGGCAGCCTTAAACCACTTAGCTAGTTCATCTGGAGGCAGGTGGACCCCCATTTAATCACTACATGCTTAGCCTGGCGTTCAGATAGGGCAGTCTAGCTAACCCAACTATATGCTTCGTGAACGGTTGTAAGCGCACTGTAAATTACAGGTGGCCATGGGGTTAATGTGGAATAGGATGCATTGCAGAATAAACGAGTACATAGCTCTGCTATGTACATCATTGTATGTACCGCTTGGTTGCCTGCCAAATATGGTATGTATACGTAAGCCACGCCTCTTTGCTGCACGGGAACTTTCCCCGAGTGGCGTAGCCATCCTGTGAGAAGCTGCGTGGGACGTAATAAATGGCAGAGTTACAGGACTCAGGCGTGACTGGTACACCGACATCAAACGAAACTGACACTGGTTAGTCTGTGTAGGCAGCTGTATGACGGGCAATATATGTGCCGTCACTAGACTGACCGTGTAGATAGTTGATAGTTTTAATATTATTGTTTCTTGTTTCTCCAGGCTCTGCTACGAGCGAGAGTCTGAAGGTTCGTAAGCAGAAAGACAGCGACTGCGAGGATGGCGATCATGCACAGTACCCATCACAAGAATCCAGCACTGGTTCGAGCCTTCTCGTTGGGCCACAGTCTTCGCCATTGATGCACAGAGCTCACCCGGAGAACGTCGCGTCAAGAAGCGAAACTCCGAGGGAGAATGTGCCTCGACAAGCGGTTCCCGCGGTAATAGCAATTAACGAGACCATCTCTACAGAGAGGAGTGGAGATAGCCCACTTCCTTGCACTAGTCCAAATGGAGCAGCTACTGTGCAGTACATA
Organism: Aplysina aerophoba; assembly: GCA_949841015.1. Lineage (NCBI taxonomy): Eukaryota > Metazoa > Porifera > Demospongiae > Verongiida > Aplysinidae > Aplysina > Aplysina aerophoba. Next base: position 5,390,603 of record OX465043.1, read on the forward strand.
ACTGTGCAGATGCAGCAGGCAACCAATTGTCCTTTCAGCTTCACTGGTCAGTCCTTTGGCACTGACGGCCAACAGGGAAACCAATCACAAGTCGTGGTAGAGACGGATGGACAAGTAGCGGAATTCAGCTGTGAATTTGGGGCAGTCGTACATGACATCATTGTTGCGGTGAACGAAGAGAAGAAAGAAAAGCGACTCCTGAACATGGCCACTTGGATGACCCACCCTGACCCAAATGATCCGATCTTCCCTGGTGCAACAAGAGCCACAACCATGCACTGAGGAGTTCTTTCAGCTGGGCAGAGAGAAAAATTGGTGACACTGGCTTGATTTTGATAGGCTCCTTCTCATTTTAGAAAAGAGCAAGTGCACGCGGGCTTTGGAAGTAATCAAACCGTACATGAAGAAGCTTGGTGACCACGTGACGGACAGTCTGTCAGTACTAAAGGAAGACCCCCCTCGTGACGAAGGACACTGGCTACAAATGAAGTGTCAGTGTGACACTGCCAGTCTTACGTTGGAACACATCAAGAATCACAAAAAATTCCTCATCAGTCGTCTCAAGGTGCCCAACCTCGCCTTCACATATTGTGAGACTTACGATGGATGTATGCTGACGGTGTGGAAAATTCACTCTCCAATGCAAGCAGCAGACGTCAAGAAGAAACTCCTCGCTATAGAAGGATGCTCCACGATAGTTGAACCCAGCAGAGAAATTTTCAAGGCCACTCTTTACACTCCATTTCCTGGTAAGACTACTTTTAGTGCCTGCCTGTGAGGTCTTGTACGTACCTGGCACTGTAGAATGACAGTTGCATTTGCAGATCTGGCACCAAAATGTGTATAAATAGGCCTAATTGGTGAGCGTGAGCAGCGAAGTGAGGCCAAAAGTGTGCACCCTTTAAGATTTCGCAATATTTCTCTCTGTATTTATAATTTTTGCTTTGTTCACTTTTTCGCCCATAAATGGCGGCTGGTCAATCAGCTACTTCACGTCTAGGATACGCTTATGATACACGTCACAAGATACTTTACGAAATCCGACGAATTTGGCGGAAATTCTGCGCGGATTCCGTGCGGATTCAGTAAAGCTTCCATGCAGCTAACCGCGGAATTGCAGTACTACTTCCGCGGAGAGTGTCTCCCATGTCCGCGGAATGATACTTCGCTGTCCGCGGATTTGTTCTTTCAAAGTTAACGTGTTCGTTCCTCTATGCACTACACTACACTATGCAGTCTATTTTAGCCTTTGTCTGCTGGTGACAGTAAGACCACGCTAAGTACGTACATACGCCGCTGTCATATGTACCTCACTACTGTAGTAAAGATTACTAACGTGCTCCTACCTGTCCTCTTCCTCGGTCGGAGCTAGTCCTAAGTCCTGCCAGCATGCTCAGCTACGTATGAAGACCACTACGTACGAACTTATTTGCAAGCATTTTACAGGACTAATGTAGGTGTACACACTCCGCGCTTTTATTTATTACTGCGCCCCTCAGCATGCTGCCTTTGACAATCCACAGCTATGTACAGTACAGCTACGATGATTCCACCCCTTCAACTACTGTGTTTGCTACTACGGATAAATCCTTTTGTTGAAGAATGCAATAGCTATTACTGCCATCTGCTGTGTACACGGGGAGTAGCCCATGCTCAAGCCATAAATGGCATCTGGACTTCGCAGAGGTCCACATATTACATGAAAGAGTAACTGCAGTAAATGGCGGCTGGTCAAGTCGGCTACTTCACGCCTAGGACACGCTTTCACCCTGTGTTTTGCATCTATGAATGAATCTTTTTTAAAGAGTGTACAGGAGCAAGAGTACGTACATAAGAGATAAGAGTGTGCAACTGCGTATCCTCGCGTGTATAACTACGTTTTTCTATTATTTACTCTACTATATTAATATTCTTACGTAACGGATGAATACTATTATTCTGGTCGTTCCCCCTGATTGACATAAGGGGCCTTTGTGTCTTTGCAAGAGCACTGATTGTAGTCGACGTAGTCAGTACGTGCCGCAGAGCTTGAGTGCTTCGGTTTTGCCTTGCAACGATGGCTTGGACACCCGCGTGGCACCCTGTCCACTCTACGAGGGGAAGGACCAGGATGGCAAGTGTAGATTCGTAAGCTTCTTTAAACCGGTAGCCATAACCTCCACGCAAGCGTCTTCCGTAGGTGTCACAGTCCGTTACCGTGCGTCGTCCTCGGCCATTGCGAGTAATCGTATTCATGCATTACATAAGAATAATATTATCATTACCATGCCCACATGTGACATTTTACTACGTCATTTCTGCAAAATGTCTTTCACGGTAAGTATATGCAGTTGCACACTCTCATCTCTTATTTACTCTAGACAGGAGCTATTACTGCCAGAGAAGGCAGCTGCTGCGTACGCAGGGAGTGGTCTATGCACAAGATGCATAGCAAGCTAAATAGTGTCTGGAAATCACCAGGGCATGCAATTACGCCAAACAAGTAACTGTAATTGATCAAGCGTATTGCATAACATAGGTGCATGCGAGGCATGGCTTATGCTCTATGCATATGTACTAGTTGTAGACACTCCGGTGTGATGCATAAGTGACAGCTGCCTGAGGCCGAAAGCTAAGGCTGGATATCACTAGTACGTACTATGCATCACTTATGCAGATTGCATCGCGCTGACCTCTAAGGTACAAAGGAAAACAGTGGGTCGAACGCCGCGTAGGACTGTGATTAAATCATTTCTATAATCCCCAGCGTTCGTGCGCTAGAGCAAAGGGAGAAGAAGAAGAAGAAGAAGAAGAAGAAGAAGACGAAATGCGGAAAATGTCATGGACGTTTTCTACGCGCTGGCGCGTTTTCGCGTAAAAGAAGGGGTATCATTGTCTTCTGTATAGTGCACACACGGTTTTCCATTGTATTACGGTATACAAACAACCACCATCATCCCTACATTGACGTCACTACCGTGAGTCTGATAGTGTGCATGCTCTAAGGCTAGGCAGCGGAAGTCCCTATAGAACTGCAAGGTTTGGTCCCTGCTATATTCTTCATGATCTGGCACAAAGTGGAAGCCTTTGAGGACACTGTCAGGTGTGTACCCTTTGCATGCAGGTGGTGCCCCATGGCCACAGGAGCAGGGTTTCTGGTCTGGCTCCATTGGATTAGTGACCTTAGAGTGGTAATTAGGGCCAGCCTGAGGAATCCCCACATAATGAGTTGTATGGCTCCTTTGCATGCAGGTGGTGCCCCATGGCCACAGGAGCAGGGTTTCTGGTCTGGCTCCATTGGATTAGTGACCTTAGAGTGGTAATTAGGGCCAGCCTGAGGAATCCCCACATAATGAGTTGTATGGCTCCGATTTCTATGTATGTACGTATGTATGTATGTACGTATGTATGTGTATATACGTACGTCTGACCGTATGGCCATTTAGGTATCAGATTCTAAATTTTAGCTGGGTGCCAAAATGGCCACAGTTGCCTGTGCTGTAATAATTGCCACGCCCCCCCCCCGACCTTACCTATGTTCTTATTTGCCATGGACCGCTTCCAATGTAATGGGCGCTCCAACCAATCCCTCATTCTGTTTGGTATTGTTGTCACGCAGAGTACATAGAGTAGTAATAATGTTGTGTGTAATGAACTTGTATGCTTTGACACCGTGTACCATGCCCTGTACGGTTTCTGCAGTCTGAAGGAGGGGAGTGGCCTCTGTACGTTGCAGCTCGGCATGGTCATCTTGATGTGATGCAGAAGTTGGAAGAGGTATTATTATTATTATTAGCCTCAGTCTCTTGACCAGTGTGCTAATGTTGCATGCAATGAATGTAATGCGTATATATGATCAGTGGATCGACCATACGTACATGTTTTGTACATATTTGGTAGGATGTATGCACTCACTTACCTGTTAATTGTAGAGTGGTCGTGGTGTCCAAGTGGTCAGCCTCACCAATGAGGGTAACACAATTCTGCATGCGGCTGTGCTGAGTCACAAAGCTCCGGTTGTGAAGTATGCCTTGACAGCCATGGCAAACGCCATGAAGCAGGGGGCTAGCCTGCAAGGGTCTGATCTGAATGCCAGAAATGCCAAAGGAGAATCAGCTCTGGAACTAGCAACACAGTCAGGTATGTACGCAATTGCATGAGGCAAAACTGAACGAGCGCCACATTAATGAGCTGTCTGGGTCTGGTTGCTATATATGTATATGTATAGGTTATAGCCCCAACCCAAGTCTATTCACTGCTTTAGTAACTGCCACACATCAGCCAGATGTGAATAGGCCCATACTTCATCTGGCACAAGTGCAGGAAGACAGGCCACTACAGCACGTGCATTAGCAAAGGAAATTGAAATGAAAAGTGCCACAACAATACATAATTATGTCAACACACATGCAGTTAGGGATTGTAGATAAGTGTTATTGTCAGTCCTATTGCAGCTAATAGTATAGTTTTCGTAGTTTCTTACATTCAAAAGGGGTTTGTATCATGAATGGCCACTGTACCACTCATCATTAATCTCTCATTGCTGCATATGTACGCAGTATGTATCATTAGAATGTTCGTGACCCTAAACCTAAGCTTATTGGCTCATGACATGGAAGTTGATTACTGCTGTTACAGTAATTTTTCTTTGCTTAGCTTGTTTGTTTAGTTTCTCTTTGTGTATTTAACAGTTACTGTTTTCTCTTTCCAGGCAAACTGGAACTGGTCAAGCTTCTCCTCGGAGAAAGAGCTCATCCTTGTGTCCCATCCTCCTGTGGGGAGCTTGTTGTGTCTCAGTGCAACGTCATCCAAAAAGCACTGGACGATTGTAGAATGGCTCGCTGGCTTGCGTGAGTGGAATTGATTTGGATTGTAGTGAAAAAATAGCTTCAAATACTTCGTATGTGTACATATGTACAAGCATACACCTTACACATCCTACTACACTACTTCTCTTTCTCATGTACAGTATTTACACTACAATGATAGAGAAGAGAACTGCACTTAAGCAACTAGAGCGAATTTGGCAGGTATACACATACATACATATATGCTTAGTAAATGTGTGTCTGTTAAGAGCAATGCACACATTTGGCTCTTGTTTAAGCCTCCTTCCACTACTTGATTGTGCAGGACCCTTACGACCACAACTTGAGAAGCAAATGTGGAGAGAACATGCTCATGACGGCTGCTAGGGAAGGCAAATGTGATGTAGTCAAGTTTCTCTTGGACTCTCTAAAGAAGATCACTGATGAAGGAGTCTTGATAAAGTTTCAGTCTGGCCTGCCCAGAGGAGATGTGCTTCCAAGCTACCAAGAGTACAAGAACGGTAACTTGGACCTTATATACTGTTGCATTTTGTACTGTTGATTGCCAGGTTTGTTTACCCTGCCGTATACAATATCAATTTGACCACTTTCTATACACATAGCTAACTCCAAGTGTGAGGCCAAGGCAAGCTCGCCGGTGCTGCAAAAGTATCTCTTAATGGTGAATCCCTATGATGGCTACACAGCAGCTCACTATGCAGCAGCCAGTGGCAGGTAAGGGGTACAGCTGTATAGCGGGGAGCATGACAGAACATGGATGAATGTTGCTCACACTAGTGAGGAGTGTCCATGATATTACAGTGGTTTCATACAGCCACTACCTCAATGTGAAATGGACTGCATGTGTATACATGCTATACCTGTACTTGAAGAAGACGTTTGTCTGTGTCTTTCCTCCAGGTTGAAGAGCCTTACCTGCATTTTGGAGTGCAATGCCACATGCATTGGCATTCAAGACGAGGAAGGCAACACACCATTACACATTGCAGCAATTGGTAAACACACTGCATGCCTCAAGGAGCTAATGGTGAGCCTTCTGCATTACTTGCATCAATTATTTCTTAGCTGTCTTTTGGGTTGTACAATATACACTGTTCAAATGTTGTAGTGCTTAGAGTTTATGTGCATTCGAGTGTATGTGTTGAGTCTGTTGTCGATTCTGTGCAGGAGCGTGCTTCACACGCTGACGTGACTACGCTCAACAAGAATGGACAGTATGCTGATGAGCTGTTGAACCAAAGGGTGCACTTCTGGACACTTCGTGGCAAAGTACGGAATGCTATCCTGTCCTGTAATTGTTGTGGATAAAGTTTGGTAACGGGCGTCTTCTTTGCATGCTCATCTTTTATCTCTGTGTGAATGTTATACCGTATGGCTGGAAATTTTGGCGGGGAATGTATTTTGGCAGATTGGCGGTTTTGAGAGCAATCTGCCAATATTATTTTTGCCAAAAAACTTCACCGTGTGATGTTATTGTTATTGCAAAATAATAGCCATTTGGCTATGAATATCATAATGGCTGCATGTTTGCGTGCGTGCGTGCGTGCATGTGTGTGAGAGAGTTTGTCTTTGTGTATACCTGGCTGTTCAGAGTCATGGTATGGAATATGTGTAGGTATATACATATATACATAAGTACACCTCTCTTTCATTGCCTCTGCCTCAGTTACAAAAACGAAGACAGCACGCTTCTCAGAGAGTATCTGTGTAAGTTTGGTGTGAATGCTTTTAGTATAGAGAGGAAAATGTGCAAGGATCACTTAAATGCATTGTGATCACAGATTAAATGCATCCGCCACAGGTCTCACAATGTCAACTTCAGGGCCGGTGTTTCAAGCGATGACAGTAAGCTATTCTGTACAATGTAGCTCTGATTTGCTTTCGAGCTTTATGGTTGTGCCTTGTGCCATTCTGCAGTGGCCATTGAACAGAGAGAGAGCTGCCAGAACCCCAACCCATACTACTCTTGCTGATGTACAGTCTATGCATCCATGACTAGACTTAGAGGTAGATTTGTACAGAGTTCAATGTGGTTTTGACAGCAGACAGAGTCCTCATTAGAGAGGTCTCCTTAATTCGAATACCATAATACCATGGCTATAGCTAGACTATACAACTCATACCAAGTGTACGTGCCACCAACTATTGTGCATGTATGTACACGCATGTGCCTTTAATATAAATGTAGCTAGCATAAGGGGCTGGTAGTATATGCTAGCTACCTGACAGGGATGCTTCAATTTGTTTCAAAGGGTGCATGTGCTTGCATACACGGGGTTACCCTAGTGGGGCTACGGATGCCAAATCACAAAGTATGCCTTCACTGGCCATCACCACCATCTAGCTGTGGTGTGTGTGAATATATATATTTTATGCCATTCCATGCATTGGCAGAGTTGTTATAAGGACAGGCACTGCCCACCTGCTCTGACCCTGTGCACGTGAGATGACCATATATAGATTGGTGTACCCGTGCATTCCAAACTGCTCTCCACCAGTACACAGCCAGACAGTATATACAGGTATATAGCCCCTTCAGCCAAATGCAATCATGACGTCATTCCAATTAACATTCCTGACAGTGAGAGAGGAGCCCCCACCCAACGCAAAGCTTGTCTCGGTCCGTTCTGCGCCCTGGCCGAGGTCCACGCGCAAACACTTGCTTTGCGCCGTAGGGAGACCAGGTACTACCCTGCTGCACCAGGGCAGTTGAGGGATTGGGTACCGTAGGCAGTCACTGGTTTACTGGTCGTTTGTTTGTCGGCACTGGGTGCCTCCTTCGCTGTCCAAGCCTAGTGTGTGCGCTGTGTGTTCAATTGTGTGTCGCATCGTTGGGTGCAGCGAGTTGGTCGTTAAGAGTCTGTTTATAGAGGTACAGAGGGAAGGATAGTGACGAAACAAGACAAGTTCGCTCCTGGTGGGTTAGCGGACAACTTTACACAGCAGCTTTGCAGAGCGCGAACTTCCGTGTTTGAAGCAGATTAGCTTAAAAAGTGTAAATACCAGACAACGGATTAGTTGAATTGGAGGTTTCGGCTTAGTTGAGCCGTCACGGCAGCAGTAGAAACCAAGATGGTTCTTTCTTAACGCCTATGGTGTCTGACTGGAGCCTGCATCTGAAGTGCTGGTGTGGTGTATAGCCTCCTGTTCACTGTAATGTGGTGTCCGTGTCAGTGGTTCAACTTGTAATTGGTGAAAGCTGTCACTTTGTTGCTGTGTGTATCCTGTGCAGGAGATAGAGGAAGCCTTATTTAAGGCAGCTTTTGTGGGAGATCTCCCCCGAGTGAAGGACCTCATTTCTCAAGGCTGTCCTGTCAACACTCAGAATGAGGTGAAAACACATGTACATCTTCGATCAATCACAAACATAGCACAGTTCAGTGGAGTAGAATAACAAACTCCAACTTCCCCATCTACCCACCCCCACCCCCACGTGCACACACACACCACTCTGATTACCACCCTAGCACCTGGAAGGTTAACTGTATAAACACAAGCTTTAAAAGTGTCTACTTTTATATTTTGTCATGGTTTGCCTGTCGTACTGTGAAAACTGAATATCGTACATGCATGGAGTCATTCTCCGACATATCTTCAGTGGACCCACACCTGCTGGACACCTTAAGACACCTCGGTAGTGCGGACATCCATCAATGTACTGACGATTACTTTGTCCTATTTGATAAACTGCCTTAGTACGTACATAGCTGTGCACTTTCCATATGTATGTGGGAGTACAGAATGAGTGTATTCAGCTTTTACGCATTCCTGCTTATGTCAGTGACCATTGTCCATGTCCACTCCTATATTGTATCAGTCATGTGTTCAGTTGTTGTGTGTTTCCCTCATGTAGGCTGGACATAATGCTCTCCACGAGGCTGCATTTGGAGGCCATGTCAGCACTATACGGTACCTTGCACCGAAGATGGAATCTCTACTCCATGACACTGACAACCTCGGGTTCACCGTGCTACACGTTGCAGCTCAAGAAGGTCATGCTGAAGTGGTTCAACTTCTGATCGATGACTACAAATTGAACCCAACTGCTCGTACCAAGGTGTGTGGTCAGACATGCGGTGTCTTGTAAAGAGCAGTAGGGCCAGTGGTGGGTTGTGTAATGCACGTGGGAGGTGTGCTTGTGGTAGAGAAGAGTGTGAACTTCAGTTGTAGCAGAATTGAGACAGGTTCATTGAGTGATGGAATTACTTAGTATAGACAGTGTATTATAGTGAGTCTGATGTGTTCTTGTCATTTAAATTGGACCAACTGCTTGTGACAATGTGAGTGAATACTAGGCTAAGCTGTTGGTTAGCTAATCACCTCCAGCATTTGAGGTGGTATGTGCTGTGTGTTGTCCTGAGTTGTTGGCTGTCCTGTTTCAGTAAATCAGTCACTGTAAGTAGAGTAGACCGTGTTGCATTCAAGTCTTGCAAAAGCATAGAGCAGAACATCCTTCATAAGATGTGCATGTACGTATAAGGTCACGTGGGGTAACTCCGCGAATGGGGTAACTCCGTAAAAAATTACTTCCGAAAGCTATAACTTCGCCAGTACATTTGCGATCGAGATGTACTTAGGCAAGCATGATGCTTACTCTATACTGAATACCTCTCAAGCGTGCTGAGCCGCGGCGATTCTTCCTTGCTGCGATAGAGAAGCAACTTCTGGTGGGGGTACGAAATATTCGTGCAAAAACTTTCCTGTCAACATAGATGTAGATCTATACACACTATGACTCTTAATTCTACCGAAAACTTGCTCCAAAGTAAGAAACAGTGCGTTTGCCACACACTACACTGTCGACACTCTCGACGTAGTCCACACGGATGGTCACGCAGTCGCTATTTCTGAAATTCACGGAGTTACCCCATCCACCATTTTTTACCTATCGTCAGAATTCTACAAATATCTCAGGAAATGTAAGTGCAATTTACTCTAGTATTAGTGTGCGAGTTGGACATAGATGCTAGTATCTGATATCGAAGTTGGACGTTTGTCGCTTATCAACTGTTGGAATTACACGACGACAAAGTAAGTTTTCACGGAGTTACCCCATTTTACCTTATATGTTTACATGCAGCACAGGAACTTTATACTGTACATAGTGGTAATAGTGACAGTTAAAAGTGGCAACCTAAAGGTTACGACCTCTCACCCACTACCTGTCACCAGACTGCAAGCTGCTAGCCCCCAAACACTCAATGGAGTCTTCAAAACACGGAATACAGAATAGCAGAATAACGGAATAGCGGAATAACGAAATAGCGGAATAGGCCGACACAAAAAATGGCCAACAACAGCGCCGTCATTCGACTTAAGGCATATAGAGTTGGATGCCAAGAAAGGCTCCCAGCGTTCGAACGTAACTAAGAAAAATGTGTCCATAAACGACTACATCGAGGCATATCGCCCAGAAATACTTTGATTCTTTCAAACGCAAGCGAAATCTCAAAGCCAAACCAGCTACAGCTTCGTCTAGGATAAACTGAAAGGAAGAAAAGCTTCGACAGAACTCAATAGATTAGGTTGGAAGATCCCAACGCGCTACACTTGAATGAAGACGACTAGAAACGTGCCCAGATGTGTGAAAGTGCTTGAAAACGACAGCTAAAACAAATGCTTGCATGGTACACAAGAAATAGTGATATAACACCTAGCAATACGGCTAGTTAACCCTCAGCGGCGTGTAGCACAGCGAGGGTTACGGTAATTGGTCTGTGTGTGTGTGTCCGAGTCTAATCTGGCACTGCATGCTACGAGGCGACTTATGAGCGATACCAGTAGATTCAGGATAAAGTAGGAAGTTATAAAAAGGCAATTGCCTGCGTTCGAGAGATATAGCGTGAAAAAGCGAAAAAGCCAATATGTGGCTTACTCTTTCCAAGAACGACTAAATCGTGCTCAATGGCGGGATTTAATGCCGAGTCCAGCATTCTACTCTGGCGGTGCGAGCCCTCGCTGCGGCGTCTGATGGTAGCGCAGGGCGGTGTGGGTATATACGAACCTATAATCGTCAAGCTCCACCATAGATACTCTACACTACGTAATCGAATTGGAATAATTTTTTATTGCGTACTTTGCGGTATTGTGACTACGCCTGCCTCGTGTATAAAATATCCATATGACGTCACTTCCTGTGTGACTATGTAAATAACATTGGAAGAGGACAAGAAAACTGTCCTGTGAAATCACATGCATATGTTGAGCTTCTACACTAGACTCCTATACAGTGGATACAAGAATCTGCAACAATGTTAATTTAGCTAGCAAAGTTTGTTGCATAACACGCGCTGAGGGTTCTGCACTTTAGTGCTTCATTAGTTATCTGTAGTAGTTGGAATAGCCAGTGATACTCCAAGCATGGTTTTAAGGTAATCAGAGTGTGTCTGTCTTGGTCCCTTGACGTCTTCCTGAGACACCGCAAGCCTGGTTGGATTGAAGGGTGGCTGCTTGGTAGTGATACAGCTAAGGTTTAGTTAGATGGTAGTATACATTGCCATATCTCTGTCTTGGAGCCAGTTGATTGAATTGATGGATTACAAGGTGACCAAATTGTTGGTGGGTACCCAGTCTGCACAGAGTGATGCACGGCCAGGGTACCAATGTGGCACCTGAAGGATGGGGCTGCTGATGCATGGACACCTGAGTGGTACCCAAGGGATGAGTCTGTGAATGTACAGACATTGGAGGAGCGGCACCACTCTGGTGCTTTGTAGTTACTCCTTAACCTTGCTTAACTGGTTAAATGCTTCAGTATCTGCTACGCTGAGTACCTACATGCTGAAGGTCCTGTCAATCTGTTTCCAAGCTTGCCACTCCCGAATGATATCACTACTCATGGGAACTAACCGATTCGGACAACGGACCCTAGCAGCACTGCATCACTAGGTAATGCACATCAAATGCTGGCAAACTACTGGCTATAGTGGCAGTTGAAAGACCCAACCTAACGGTTGCCGACCACATGTGTGCACACATGTTTTGTATGCGCAGTTACAAGCACGCACTTAGTAGGACAATTATTGTAGCTGTTGGTTGTTCACCTCCAGTGTTTGAGGTGGTATGTGCTGTGTGTTGTCCTGTGTTGTTGGCTGTCCTGTTTCAGTAAATCAGTCACTGTAAGTAGAGTAGACCACGTTGTATTCAAGTCTTGCAAAGGAATAGAGCAGAACGTCCTTCATAAGATGTGCATGTTTGATTACATGCAGCACAGGAACTACGTATTTATACTGCACATACTGGTTATGTACTGGTGAAAGTGGTAGTCGCAACCTAAAGGTTACGACCTCTCACCCACTACCTGTCACCAAACTGCAAGCTGCTAGCCCCTAACCAGTAAACACTCAAGTGTCACTAGCCAGTATGTGTGATGTGTGGGTCACGCATCGATGCCTTGCATCCACGTAGCCACTCATGAGGGCACCATTAACCTCGTTTAACTATTAAACGCCGAGTGTCTGCAAGCTGAAGATCCTGTCAGTCTGTTTCCAAGCTTGCCCCACCCGAATGATGCCACTACTCACGGTAACTAACCTATAACTGATTTGAACTATATACCGGTCTGGACAACCGACCCTAGCAGCACTGCAGCACTAGGCAATGCACATCAAATGCTGGCAAACTACTGGCTATAGTGGCAGTTCAAAGACCCAACCTAACGCTTGCCGACCACACGTGTGCACACAAGTTTTGTATGCACAGTTACATGCACGCGCTTAGTAGGACAATGTTTGTACTTAACTATATTCTTGTAATGACATTTAATATTCTCTTTGCAAATCATTCCACTTAAAACACCCAAATTTCATGATTAGATGGATCGGTCTAGCTAGCCAGACTAGGCTAGTGGTGGTTGTGTAATGCACAAAAAGATGCCAATTAGATGTGGATGTTTATGTTTCCCTCACTTCCACTCTCATTCTTGTCTCTTGCTATGTTTCCTACAGGCAGGCTTGACACCTGTGATGCTAGCAGCAGCCAAAGGTCACACTGGTGTTGTTGACCTTCTTGTGCACAAGTACAACTGTTCATTGACTGAGGTCGACAAAGTAAGTGCATTTGATGTTTTGGGTTGTCAATCTCCTGTAGGTGTGGGCTGTCAGTGTCACTCTCCAGCTTTCAGTGTTGCATGTCATTCTGCATGTAGTCGGCATTTGTGTAGGATGTATGTGACAGACATTTTGCCCGTGCCGTCAAGAGTTGAATATTGCAAGACTAATTTGTACTACCTTGAATACCTTACATACTTGCTTCAAGTCCAGGAATGGCAGCATATGAGGGGTGGGGCTTGAACCCTTCCACTCTGAACAGCAGAGGCAAAGCCCCCTCAATCGCATGTAATTATTTCTTTCTGGCCATTCCTAATGGTTAAGACCTCTCACCCACTACCTGTCACCAAACTGCAAGCTGTTAGCCCACAAACACTCAAGTGTCATTAGCCAGTATAGCCAGTGTAATGTGTATCTCACGCATTGGTGCCTTGTATCCATGTAATCACTCATGAGGGCGCCATTAACCTTGTTTAACTGTTAAACGCTGAGTATCTGCAAGCTGAGGGTCCTGTCAATCTGTTTCCAACCCTGCTTCACCTCAATGGTGTCACTACTTAGGCACTAACCTATAACTGATTTGGACTATATACCGGTCTGGACAACCGACCCTAGCAGCACTGCAGCACTAGGTAATGCACATCAAATGCTGGCAAACTACTGGCTATAGTGGCAGTTGAAAGACCCAACCTAATGGTTGCGGTTGTTTCGTATTCTCTTTGCAAATCAACAAGCCGATGCTCCTCTCCACCTGATGCGAAGTCACTGTTTTCCATAGTTTCTTTCAATTCCTATGTTGCCGTGAATGGGCTATTAATGCCTATGCCACCTCCAAAGTGGCCACCGAGAGGACTATGCTAAAGCTGCAAGCTTTGTGTTATGTAAACAAAAGTCAATTTCGATTGGATTGCATTTTACATAATTCAGTTTGTGTAGAAATCTTGTGTGCACCCTCATGCAGTGTGTCATGAATAGGCACACACGCACTCTGCACTGCAGTGTGCATGGGTTGTACAAGTACGTACATGTGTTTGTGTTAGATGTCTCTCTAAAGCTACACATGCCACCCGTAGTGTACCTTGTGGGAAGTACTGTACATGTGGCAAAGTTCTAGTGTGCGTAGTTAATACAAGATCAATTTGTGTTGGAGTGATAAGTTTAAGTCCTACGAAATTCAACTTGTATGGAAACATTGTGTAATGATTCATCATCCTTGTATTCCCCACCATCTCGAGGTCCCTCTCATGTAATTATTTTTTCCTGCTGCAGGATGGCCTGACACCTGTGGCCCTAGCATCTCATAATGGCCACTCTGACCTCGTGGATGTCCTGGTTAAACAGTATGGCTGCTCCATCAGTGATGCTGAGAAGGTGAAGCATGTCATACATAGTATGACCTGTTTTCACAGAATGTCATGCGTTTCACTTAGGGGATGACCAAATGTTTTGTCATTTTCCTGTGTTTATACATCTCAACATTTCCTCTCATACATCACTACCGGCCACGTTTAGTCATCATTTTCATGAATTCTGAGATATAGCAGATCAACTATCAGCTAACACAATTATGTTATATTAGCCACGTGCTTTAAGCCTGTAATTACCATATCTGCGTCAAGTCAGTGCAAGCTCTGAAGTGCCAACGTCGCATAGGCTGCTACGAAAGGACATTAGCATCAAGTAGTTTGTAGCACGTTCAGTAGTCCTGTGGCTATCCTTTGGCTGGCATTCTGTCTCTCCCAAGTGCACACGCGAAGCGCAATCAAGCACTGAACGTTACCAGAAGTTGCGCATGAAAGGCGAAGAGGCGGAAAGTTGGTTAGAGGCTAGCTGTAGAGTTATTACATCTCCTAGCATTGTTTCACATCACTACCAACTGTGTTGAGTGGTATATATCAGCTCGCTGCATCCGTTAACAGACGTATGTTTACCTTCTTCTGCTGCCAAAAGCGAGTTCAAAGGGCTCAGTCCTTGTCAAAATGATCAAAGTCCCTTCTTCATTCCTACAGCACAAATGATTGATCATATTCTGACTTGAAGGAACCACTGTAGGTTGCTGCTGTTAGGTGCGGCGATTTTGTTACATTGCTATTTTGAATATACTTAGGAACTGAACATTTTTGTGTGAAATTGAAGTTTGCCTATAAAGGGTATAATTAACATGCAAACTTTAGATGTGACTTTGGCAAATCAATGAGCAATTTTAATGCTAAGCTTCTAACATTGGTGTAGTCACTTTGAAACACGCGTGAACGTTAGTGTGTCTGTTTCCTTTGTGGTCCTTCTGTGTGTGATGAAGCATGTGTATTGTAACTTACCCTACTGTCAATACGATGATCTATACCTGTTTTATCCTATACGTACCATACAGTTCGGTGCATTACATATTATACTGTCTTTCCCTCAGTATCTCAATTGTTTAAAGCACAGTTGTGTCTCCTGTGCAGGGGCTGGAGCACGCATTTCTTGAGGCAGCGTACAAGGGTGACATCCCTAGAATGAAAGACCTGCTAGATCAGGGCTGTCCTGTGCATGCTCAGACCAAAGTGAGTACAACAGTAGTGTCTTTTCATTGTACGTAAATTATCAGACATACATATATACACACGTCTACAGGCCTCAATGTGGCCCATGCAGTGAGAGCCTACATGTGGTAGACAAAAGGCCGTGGGCATACCGTATCAACTGGTTGTTGGCGCATGCGCCTATATCTCTGACAACATAGGAATATGCTCCTAATATATAAAGGATATGCACTGAACAAATAATATTGTATTTATACGAATTATTATGACACAAATACAATATGTTAATGTTGGCATGAGCATTTGCTTAGACTGCTAGCAGAAATCGAAGCTTCATAGAACGGCATGGAATGGCAGAATGCCAAGAGTACCTGCATGGAAGAACACAGGCACCAGAGCGTGATTCAGGGACACCTTATCTAAAAAGACATTTGGAGCCCCTACACCACCGAGTGCCTAACTTTGCAGTGTGAAGACAGCAACACTCATGACAGACACACCGTGTGTTTGACTCTTTCTCTTATTAGAGGTAGTCATGGCACCATCCAACGTCCTTGTACTTGCTTGTAACTTCACAATACAACTGACATGTAATTTCCATGCCAGTGAGGGTCTAATGCCTCCGTAATGTTCCATGATCACCTACACTGCATGTCAGTACAAGTGTACAATACATGCATACATCTGAGTTCAGTCTACTCTTGTCCTGGTGCACACACAGCACCTAGTAGATGCTTAGTCATACTCTGTCAAATCCTTCCCACTTACATTACTTGCATAGCATGCTATCTTGTGTTGATGTGTGACCATTCTCCATGTCCACTCCTATATTGTATCAGTCATGTGTTCAATTTTTGTGTGTTTCCCTCATGTAGGATGGAGATAATGCTCTCCACAAGGCTGCATTGGGTGGCCATGTCAGCAGTATCCAGTACCTAGCACCGAAGATGGCATCTCTACTCCACGACACTGAGAACTTCGGGTTCACCATGCTACACCTAGCAGGTCAGGAAGGTCATGCTGAAGTGGTTCAACTTCTGATCGATGAGTACGAATTGAACCCGTCTGCTCGTACCAAGGTGTGTGGTCAGACATGCAGGTGTCTTGTGTAAAGAGCAGTAGGGCCAGTGGTGGGTGTGCCATGCATGTACGAGGTGTGCATGTGGTAGAGATGAGTGTGAACTTCAGCGTATAGACAGCATGATGTTATCGAGAGTCTAATGTGTTCTTGTCATTCAAATTAGACCCCACTGCTTTTGACAATGTGAGTGAATACTAGGCTAAGCTGTTGGTTGTTCACCTCCAGTGTTTGAGGTGGTATGTGCTGTGTGTTGTCCTGTGTTGTTGGCTGTCCTGTTTCAGTAAATCAGTCACTGCAAGTAGAGTAGACCGCGTTGCTTTCAAGTCTTTACAAGGAATAGAACAGAGCGTCCTTCATAAGATGTGCATGTATGATTACATGCAGCACAGGAACTATTTATACTGCACATACTGGTTATGTACTGGTGAAAGTGGTAGTCGCAACCTAAAGGTTACGACCTCTCACCCACTACCTGTCACCAAACTGCAAGCTGCTAGCCCCTAACCAGTAAACACTCAAGTGTCACTAGCCAGTATGTGTGATGTGTGGGTCACGCATCGGTGCCTTGCATCCACGTAGCCACTCATGAGGACACCATTAACCTCGTTTAACTGTTAAACGCCAAGTATATGCAAGCTGAAGATCCTGCCAATCTGTTTCCAAGCTTGCCCCACCCGAATGAGGCCACTACTCACGGTAACTAACCTATAACTGATTTGAACTATGTACCGGTCTGGACAACCAACCCTAGCAGCACTGCAGCACTAGGCAATGCACATCAAATGCTAGCAAACTACTGGCTATAGTGGTAGTTGAAAGACCCAACCTAACGGTTGCTGAGCACGTGTGCACACATGTTTTGTATGCGCAGTTACAAGCACGCACTTAGTAGGACAATGTTTGTACTTAACTATATTCTTGTAATGACATTTAATATTCTCTTTGCAAATCATTCCACTTAAAACACCCGAGTGTCCTGATGATTAGAAGGGACGGTCTAGCTAGCCAGACTATATAGGCCAGTGGTGGTTGTGAATGCACATAAAAGATGCCAATTGGATGTGGGTGTTTACGTTTCCCTTCACTTCCACTCTCATTCTTGTCTCTTAATATGTTACCTGCAGGACGGTTCGACACCTGTGATGCAAGCAGCAGGCAAAGGTCACACTGGTGTTGTTGACCTTCTTGTGCACAAGTACAACTGTTCATTGACTGAGGTCAACAAAGTAAGTGCATTTGATGTTTTGGGTTGTAAATCTCCTGTAGGTGTGAGCTGTCAGTGTCTCTGTCTAGCTGTCACTGTTGAGCGTCATTCTGCATGTAGTCAGCCTCTGTGTAGGTATGTATGTGACAGACATTTTGCCTGTGCCATCAACAGTTGAATAATGCTATACGAAATTGTATATACATACATATGTATCTTACATAGCTACTTGCTTCAAGTGTTAATGTGCCCTGTGGATTTCCCTTCTTTAGAGTGGAGGGAATGCTCTCCACTGGGCTGCAAATGGTGGCCGTGTCAGCACTATCAAGTACCTAGCACCATTGATGGAGTCTCTACTCCACACCACAACCAATGCTGGATCCAGTATGCTCCACCTGGCAGCTAAGGCAGGCCATGCTGAAGTGGTTCAACTTGTCGTCGATGACTACAAGTTAAATCCAACTGCTAGTGACAAGGTGAGCGTATACTAGGCTAAGCTGTTAATTCCTCCAGTGTTTGAGGTTGATGTGTGGTGTGTGTTGTCCTGCGTTGATGGCTGTCCTGTTTCAGTAAATCAGTCACTGTAAGTAGAGTAGACCACGTTGTGTGCTTCAGTCTTTCAGAAATAAAAGTAAATTAAATGTTTCAGCTACATGGTCTTCATGAGTTGGTCATGTGTCTATACAGACAGCAGAGGAACACTTTGCACATACCTGCTAGAGTTGAAAGTGGCATGAATGTAAGGACTGACAACATCAGACTTGCCACCTGTCACCCTTACCCCTGCAACTGCAAGCTTCTAGCCCACTTACGTTCCACTGTCACTGCCCAGTATACATGTGTAATTACTCCCTCACTGCCTCTGAACACGCATACCTGATGAAGACCATGTACCCAAGGTGTTGTAGGCTAATTGTTGCTGCGAAAAGTATAAAGTGTTCGTCAAAGTCTAGTCTACCTTCAGTATCTGATGTTTTGGCATTGTCCACATTCAGCAACGAAGTGTGAATTCAAATGTCAGATGTCATACTGTTTCGGCATGCTGTATAGCCAGGCATTTGTTGGGGATTTTGTTTTTGAGTTTGTAAAGCAGTCCACCAATTGTTAAACCGCTAAGTTTTGTACAGACTTCTTATTGCATTTGTAGTAAGCAATGGAGTCATGGAGCTGTAGCCGAACGATACTTGTTTAAAGGCAGTAGCTTAAACCATACGTACGTAGTCTGTCCAAGTTTGTCAACTTTAACACTTACTGACCATACATACGTAGTCATTTACTAACACTAGTAAAATGCATGTTGTTGAGCTATTGTACCATTTGTACCATTGTGTTAAGTGTACATTTCCACCACTCTCTCTTTCTGGTGTCTCCTGCTGTTTCTTGTAGCAAGGGAACACTCCTTTGCAGATTGCTCTCGACAACAACCACCTCGATGTTGCACGCATCCTCCTTCAGAAGGGTGAGTGTGCTTCATGCAGGGAATCCAAGTGACATGGTCTTCACTGAATGCCCATACCACCATTAACTGTAGGGTGATTTAGATGAGCTCCAGGATGATTCACTCTTAATTTAAACTATATATAGTGTACTATATAGCTCAGCTTTGTATGTTGTTTTATTATCTTTTGTTCATTGTGAAATGTTACCTGGTCTTCTACAGGGGCTCTTGCCGAAGTCAAAGATAGTGATGCAGTGGTTGAAGCAGTAACGCAGGGTGACGTTGACACAGCTAAGAGGCTCCTCAGAGTGGCTGAATCTGGTAAACAGATATTTATGTTTGGGTGATTTTGGTAGACACAGTATATACAATTGGCTACAGCACAGCAGATGCAGCAATTTACACTGCATTGCAAAGTCAGGCAGACTCAAAGAATATTATCCTCGAGTTGGCTTCAACTGTCAAGCGGGCTAAAGGGGTATTTTGCATATATACGGTAGATGTCACAAGTAACTTGAATTTTTCCGCAGGCTTGCCGCGTCGGGAATCCGCAAATGGCGGCAGGTTGTTAATTTCCGCGCATGCTCTGCGGATCGGTCGCGTGGCATCCGCGGCAAGAGAAATATTCCGCGCGGAAGTTGGCACCATCTACACGTTAGTTGCTACTCGTCACTTGTAGTCGCTAGCTACCGCTCTTGGGACTCAAAATCGTGAGCTAAGTATCGCTTCTGTACGTATCTACGTACAGCGCCACCATGTTTTTGACTCCGCGCCGAACACGTTTCAAACCATTCGAGTCGGTAGTAAGGCGTTAGGTAGTGTGGCTCACCGCTCACTATTTGCTGAGACGTGTCTGATACTTTCTCTTCCTTCTGTGTGCAGCGTGCAGAAGGAAAGAACAAATATCGTACGTACGTGATTACGTGGTACGTTCTGCATGCTCCCCCAGCTGCGGCGGGCGGCCTCTGCGTTTGTAGATCGCTACTTACGTATATAGCGTAACGCGTACCCCTCGTTCACACCACTCTGTGTCTTCCTAATCTCGCGTAGCTAGGCTGCTTTCACTAGGAGGGTGAAAACGGTCTCGCCGCCTACGCGAGACAACCGTATTCCAAGGAAAGTGTTCCGCAGTTGGTACACGTTCCCGCGGCCACTTTGCAGAGCAGGTGCGGACGATCTGCGGAATATTTTGCGAAGATTCACGGAATTCCGTGATGGAAAACTGCGGATTTCGGCGGAAAAATTCAAGTAACTTGTGACATGTACCGTATATAGAGTGCCCGGTAGCCAAGGAAAATGGTACTCGTTTGCTGTCACTTAGTTGTGTAGTTTGTTGTATCATGGTTGGTCATTTGTAGCACATCAGCGTCGAGAGTTGGGGTGTATGACTTTGTTGCTGATAACAATTGCCACTTCTATTTCGGCATTCTTGGCCACAAAATGGATTTGGAGGATTGTCTATCACACAAGGCCATGCCCAATACAGTAGCATTGTATTACGAGAATGTTATGATTGTAAGGATATGGTATATTGTGTGTGGTATCAGTTTACATTCGCCATTTGTTTTATCCAAACCCCGCACTAACATTAATGTAATGTGCTATTAGCCACAGCACTATATACAGTAGGTAGTTAGGAATAGATAGTACTATGATATTTGCTCCTAATGTCCATCATAACGCTTAATGTGTGCACATGGGAAGTTCAGATTTGAGCATGTGTGCATCAGCAGCAGTACTCTAGCCAGTGTATTCTGATGAGTGTACATTAATACTGAATGGATACTCGCTCATGTAGCTGCATCTGTAAGCACTCTTTCCTTGAATGTGCTGTGCACTGGGGAGATGGCACACAACAGTGTCTAATATAGTATGGGTGTATTTCCAGTTACCCAGTATATTAATGGAGGCTTGTATAATGGTTCCTTGCACTTACAGTTATGTGCTACATATGATTGCATGTATTGCAACTAGTCACTTGTCTTGATTAGATTTTTGTTGACCTCCCTTTTCACTGCAGAGCCTCAGAAACCTCCATCATGGTTCTCTGCCTATGAGGAGGCAGTGGAGAAGGGAGGATCTGTAGAAGTCGATATCAATCGCTGTATTTTGATAGGTCCTTCGGGCACAGGTAAATCCTGCTTTAAGCACCTGTTGGTGCACAATAAGCCAAAAGAAGTCAAAGTCAGCACACCTGTAATGCAAAAGCCAGACGTGGTCACAATTTCAGCAGAGGAGTATGCAGTGGAAGGAACCTCTATCTGGGTGCCCCTTACTGATGAAAAGATGGCCAATTCCATCAGGTCATCTTGCCAGAATCGTGAGTATGACGTGGATGGAGACACTGTGGATATGATCCCAGAGGAATACCCAGAAGAGCAGGTCAGCGAATTTACTCCACCAGTGGAAGAAATCAATCTACCTACCGTTGCCACTAAAATGGCCTCGAGTATTTCTCGTGCCGGGCCCAGTCTCCCTAAAAGTCCTCCACTCATACCTACGCAGCTATCTCCGTTTTACGAAGCGCACTCACGTCTTATGAATGACCCCACCCCGGGGGACGCCGTGCTTTTGAATGGGGGCAGGTTTGTGCACCTCTTGGACACTGGTGGACAACCGAGCTTTCAAGCTGTCCTCCCCCTGCTCCTGGATGTCCCATGCACATCCTTGTTCATTTTTAATGCCTCACGTGGCCTCGATGAATTTGTACCAGTAACATATAGGCCAGATGAAGCCACAGTGGTGGAAGCAGAGTCAAGTTGTGAGAAAGCCTGGACAATGATGCTGCGATCCTTGTCCAGCGTGTACAACCTTGCGCATAAGGTCTCTAGCAATGCACAAGCACTACTAGTGGCTAAGCGTTTGCCTCCATTTCGTGCCGTTGTAGTGGGCACGTTCAAGGATTGTTTAATTGAGAAGGGCAATATTGCATCAGCAACCCAAGAGATTGCTGAGCACATGCAACAGCTCGAGAAGAAGCCGTATTATTCCCAAATCATCCCCGATTCAGAGGGTCAGCTGTTCCATCTGGTGAACAATTTTCCCCGTTATGAAGCCTCAGGGCACACTCTGAAAAACCAAGCGAGCGTCAACAGCCTGCGAGAGATCCTCTCTCATCCTGATGGTGCCCTCAATGCCAAGATACCTATTGGGTGGTATCACTTTGAGATCATATGTCGAAAAGTAGATCAGAAGTTCTTTACATTTTCTGATCTATTGCAGCATGCCCGTGAGCTGAAGTGTGTCACCTCAGCCGATCAATTCCGTAGCCTCCTGCAGCTATTCCACGCTCTTGGTGTCTTCACTTTCATTGACCGTGAAGACGTCTCGCACATGGTCTGCACAGATAGCAGTGCATTCATGCAAGTGGTATCAAAGCTCCTGGCTGTCGAGTTCCTCACGGCTCCAAAGTGCCCTGCTGTCAAGATGTTCAAGAAGAAAGGCATTCTCTCATTAGACAGAGGCCTTTTCAATGAGCTGGGCATCTCCAAGGAGGTGGACCCAGAGTGGCTCCTGCGCTGCCTGTGCCACCTCGGTGTGGCAGCCTGCTTATCGCCCGCTGGCATTGACACTCCGGAGTACTTCATACCTGCAGCACTCCCGCCAGAAGACAAGGCAGTTGTATGTGGCAGTGTAGCCCCTCTCTTAGTTGCGTTCCAGTTTACGGCGAATGCCTTTCATGAAAAAGAAGATTTCCCACATGGAATCTTTGCTCGACTTGCAGTGGAGCTAGCCAATAATGAATGGAAGGTAATCACGGAGCAGAACACTCGTTTGTCCATACGATTTCGTTGGAAAGAGCTCGACATATCCATTATTGAATCCGCCGGGTTTATTCGTATCATCCCAATTGTTTCCATTCATGCAAAATGCAATGCAGACAAGCTGCACGAATGCTGCAGTGCAGTTCAGTCCACCTTCAAGGCAGCAATCCAAGCATCTGCGCAAGCAGTGCTTGGTTCCAAGTTCACTGATAAAGCAAATACCATTATTGGTTTTGAATGCCCCTGCAAAGCTCGCCCTACCCACTTAGCTGTCCCAAGTGGGGACAGCATTGTTTGCACTTTGTCCTCAGAGCGCCAAGTGTACTCGAAGAGCCATCAAGTGTGGTTCAGTCACGTGGAAGGAGCACAGGTGGGTGCATTGCTCAGTAGAGTGAATCCTTCCTCCTGTGTATCTGTGTTCTCCTCTGATTAATGACGTTTTTGCACTACTGGCATAGAGTCATTTCATGTGTTTGCTGTTCGTTTTAGTGGACCTCTAATATGCTATTTTCTGCGGATGTCTATGCTATCATGCATGTGCAGCTTACTGCATGAATGTCTCTACTCTCTCCCTTCATCCTCTATAGCTTCAACCCCACTCCTCCAATCCAAGTATGCTCTGCTTGGATGACCCCACCTCAAGAAGAGGAGGACAATCAGGTGGGCGCCATCACATTACTCAGTGCATCAGTGTTTGCTAGCAGACACCAGCACACACTAGCCATATACCTGTCTGTTATTGGCATGTTCTTCAAAGGACGTACTGTCATGCTAGCTACTGCATGGGCTTAACTGCACTGTATTTGCTTCACTGCAATTGCCAAGCCATGTTAGTTGTATGAGAAAGAGATCTGTCACTTTGTGTGTGTCATTATACTTCCTTCTACTCAATACAGCCACACCATTTCCGGTCACAGAAATTCTCAAGAAACACGAGACAGAGTTTTTCTTAGTTGTTGATGCCAGACTTAGCCTACTGAGGCTAAAACGCCTACAAGTTATTACTAAACACATTATGGCACTCATCAAAGCTGCAACAAATGACGAGGATGCACAAGAGATCCTGTATGAGCACCTGACAGATCATGCCGATGTGGACTCTCTGCTGAAGTACTGTGAGGTGATCATTGCAGCAGAAGGCTACCCTAGAATGCAGTCACTTGGGATAAAGATGAAGGAGGACCTGCAATGCATGCAAGGAGGTTAGTTGTGTGTGCATACGTGTGTGCGTGCGTGTGTGTGTGTGTGTGCATATTATTAGTACGGGTGAGACTTTGGTTGGGCCAAAGCTTGCAAGTTTTCCTACTAGTCAAAGAAAGACGGCTACTGCAGATGATGCTTAAACCTGCTAATACATAGACACACTATGTGTTTCATTTGAATCGCTAAGTAATGCATTGAATGGTGTGTTAATCACCATGTCTTTCAGCCCCGGTTCCTTCATATAGGTGTAATTGTGTAGTAGTGCATATTCACCAAAAGCCGACTTGAACAGCTTTTGCCGCTGTTTTAATTTATCCTCTTCCATTGTGCATCTCCTAGGAAACTGAAGGTGCAGGTTGTGTCCCGTGATTCAACATTACCTCACAACTGCCATTCAATGACATTATGGAGCTTAACTGGCATTGACTAAGCTAATTATGTATATTTTGTGTTTGTGTAGTAGATTTTTTGTTTGTATGTATATATAATTTCTATAATGATTATTTCTGCATGCATTTCTACTTTACCTTCATCTTGTACCCTCACCTTTCTAGTGTGTCACTTGTACTGTGTGTGCATGTGAGTTACATAATTTTATAATTACTGTATGTTCACTGTACAATCGACCATATTAGGTTTTTAGGTGTCATAAATAACTTTTTGTGGGTTACTTAAAGGGGTGAGGGCAAATGCCCAGTGCCCCCCACCCCCACCTCAGATCCACTGTTCCCAGCCTGAAACAGCTCCCAGCGAACGATGAGCTAAAGGCAGTCAAAAACAGATTTATTAAATGGGACGTTTCAGACTGGACACCCCCAAGGTGGTTGCTTCATCCTCTGCGCCCTACGCATACATGGTGTCTGCATGCCTGGTGCCTATAGCTGATGGACTGGTATCCCTCCCAGTGACCATGGTTCAACTTGCAGGCAGTGAAAGCAGTCACTGTGTAACAAATCTGTGTATATCCTGTATGCTACAGGGGATGGAGAGATTTCCTGGCAGCTGTTCGTCTATATATATAGTGAACAGCAGTTCATCATATATAATTATTATGTAATCTACCCTTAATATAAGACTAATGACCTTAACACCAACTATGCCACTCTGTCCATACTGTGTAATGAGATTCATTATTATTTGGATCCACATGAGCTTTTACCGAAATAGACACCAGCTATCTTTTTGCATTCTCTCCAGGTACGTACATGGTTCTATCAAACATGTAACATCACTGTATGTATGGTTTGCATATTCATCACAGGTCAGAGGAATCCTCACATTCGTAACTTCCATTGTCTTGTAGCATTGTGTGTTGTTTATAGCGTGACTGTTGCTGCAGAGTTCGACTTTGCTACACATGTCAACGTTATACCAGGACTGGTCTTTGGGAACTGTTGCAGATTCAGGAGCATAGACACACCTTAATGGGTGTGTGTGTGTGGGGGGGGGGGGGGGGGCTTAAACCCCCTAAGCCGTATAGGTGTCTACGTCCTTTAGATTTTGAAGAAAATGATTTGACAGTTGCAGAATATATTTTCAAGTATATGGTATTCAGCATCAAAAAGACGTTTATCAGAGCAAGATCTCTCGCTAGGCAACATATCCTTTCAGATGATTGTATCACTTCTGGTGCATTGTGCAACTCTTTGTTTGCATGTGGCCAATTTGTTGAAGAGTAGCTAGTAGTCATTGCCGTCTGCTTCTTTTTATTCATTCTACAATGCGTGTAGCTCATTAATATTGCTAGCTGGTGCACATTATAGATTATTAATACGCAATAGCTGACAGGACGATAGTGTAATAATAATGATTTATTCCATGGGGTGGATCCTTTGGAGAGGAAGTTCTCTGGCCCCCTGTATATAGCTAGGGCTTCAATCACACGCCATTCCAAATAACATTTTTGCCTCGGAGCCGCGTATTTTTAGCATAATTTATACGGGTAGTAAGGTAGATCGGACCATGATCTAGACCACGTGTCTATGGTGAGAGCTTAGCCGAAATCATGGGAAATCAGTCCTTCAAGCAAATATTCCTTTACCCAAAAGGGAACACTCGCTCTGCGGCGCCCAGAGACCAGGTACTACCCTGTTACACCGGGGCAATCGAGGAATTGGATCTATGGATAGACTGCCACCAGCTTTGCTAGTCACTGTTAGCATACATACTGGAGTATCGATGCTGTTAGCGCTGGCCGCATCCTCCGCCGTCGCCGCCCCAGTCTAGTGTGTGGTGTGCGTCGGACGTCGCACATTTTTCGGACGCCATCTATAATCAGACCTTCGATCTCGGTCGTAACGCCTTCGCTCCTCACGATTCCTGTTGCACATGTGAAGCACTGGCATGCAAGGCTGTGTGCAGCGCCAGACCTGGAAGTATCATTCCCTTTCAGAAGTTATCGCGACAAATGCGAAGTGACAGAAGTAAGATTTAATTCGCCAGCATCCCAGACAGTGATGTAAAATCTGCTCACTCTCGATCCACGTACTTCCTGGCCTATCAGCCAACCAACACGACCAGGCTCGAACTCCAGAAGGTCGGCCTGCCAACTGCGGACCGTCCGCGCGGACGCAAGAAAATGGACGACTCCGAAGAACGCCGATCTTCTGAAGAGCCCTTCTTAAAAGGGGTGATGCCAGCTAGGTTTCGTGGTTAGTTAAGATAGGCAGAGAGTTTTCCGAAAAAAAGGTGGTGCCCGCAACCATTTTACTTTACCGCTTCGATCGCTTCCTCTAGGATCGACTGATGAATGGTCAAGTGGGGTGCCATGTTCTAAGCATGTGCGTCGTTACTAGCATGTAGTACAGTGTGTCGCAGTACAAACACCACTGGAAAGGGATTTCCGAACACAGTGTCGTCTGTCGCCAATACGAAGAGTCGCTTCTCACTTAGTCTCGCGTAGCCAACACAATGAAGGAAACTTCTCATTCGGTCCTGCACAACTGGGGGCAAAGCAAGAAGCAGCTGGCTCTATTGCGTATATGTCACTATGGCGCTGTTCAGAGCCCTGGCCTACTTTGCCCAAGCCAGACAAATCTACGTCCAGACGTCCACATTACTTTAGGCAAATCCTATGACGGTTCGTATGCTATCCGTGCACATTTTCGGTGTGTAAATGGTCGCTAATGGTTGCTAATTGATGTCCAAATCCGTCCGCGTCCGGCGCAGACGGTCCGCAAAACAGAAAGTACCGCCAAGCTGGGGCATGTGGGCATTCTTCAAGGCCTACTATGGCGAAACCGTCCAGAGACAGAGGTACAGAAAGAAGTACAACGACCACTACAAGTTCTGTGCTTGTTCCCCAGTGGTGGATCTAGGATCAGTAGAGCTAATGGGGGGTCAACCAGAATGGGAGTCCGAGGACCCTTTCCTGGGAAAATGTTTGCACTGTTCAGTGTCAGTTTTATACACTAATGCCCTAGTTCCTAAATTGAGTAGAAGGATTTTCTGCTTTGATGTCAGCCCAGAGTGTACTACGTTTCCACCATATCAGTCTCCAGGGGTTCCACTTCCACTACTGCAGTAGCCATATCGATGGATTTACACAGATTCAATCATATATATTATCTAAGATTTGATTGACTACCAAGTCTGGCCAGCTAGACCATACCACTTAAACGCCCTAAGCGCCTGGCAATTAGATGGAACAGTCTAGCTAGCCAGACTAATTGGCCATGTTGCTGCTGCAGTTTATACGACATCATACTTCAAAAAATGGTGGATGAAATGGCCGACATTGCACTCCCAAGGTTGATCAGTTTTTGCGTTAGAATAGTTAGTTCTGGCAATACATAATACTACTGTATTGGGTGGGTGTTAAAGGCAGCAGAGAATGGATATAATTATTTTAGTGTGATTTAGCTAAGAGCTATAAAGAGGCTTTTAGCTAGCTAGATAACCATCAGTAATAACTTTATTGGTTGCAAAAAGGGTTGGGGCAGTTGCCTCCAGTGCCCCCCTCCCCCTAGATCCACACTGTTCCTGGCCTGAAACAGCTCCCAGTAAACGATGAGCTAAATGTAGTAGAAGCAGATTCATTAGCTAAATGGGACGTTTTAGAAGGTCAAAACCCCCAAAGTAGTTCACCCTCGTCACCTGGTACATAGTTAGTGTCTGCCTAGTGTCTATGTCTGATGTGCTAGTGTCTCTCTCAGTGGTTGCAAATATGCAAGCAGTGAAAGCTAACTAAAATTGCTGTGTGTATCCTGTATGCAGGGGATAGAGAGAGATTTCCTGATAGCAGTTACCCGAGGAGACCTACAAAGTGTGAAACATCTCATTGCTAGGGGTTGTCCTGTCAATGCTCAGACCGAGCTGTGTGTTTGTTGTGAGCACATTTTAAAATACAATTACAATTGAGTGCTACTGTCTTATATGGGTTATTGAATAACATTGCTAAGGTAAATAGATGGAGTAATTGAAACAGGAGTGCTGCATCCACAGAGTGGATTTTCATGCAGGTCTAGAATTGTACAAGCATACACACATGCACACAGGCACATGCAAGTCAATCAGTTTTTGTAATGAATTTGGGCAGTGTTGATGTGAGGGGGTGCCACTTTTTTCACTGCCATGGAGGTGAACCCATGCCATCCTATTAATTGCTCTCAAATTACTGGTCTTGACTCCTGCTGCAGCCCACCCACTAGAATTTACATGAAGGTATATAAACAATTCTAAGCTTGTGCTCCTAGACCATACAAAAGGGTCACACAGTGAGGCAGTGTGGGAGTGTTTGCTCTGTTCATGTGTATTTGCTCAAGTCCTAATGTGTCCTCTGCATTTCCCCCTTTAGGATGGACAGAATGCTCTCCACGTGGCTGCAGAAGGTGGTCATATCAGCACTATCCAGTACCTTGCACCCGGTATGGAGTCTTCACTACACAACACAGACCACAAAGGGTTCACCATGCTACACTGTGCAGCTCAAGAAGGCCATGCCGAAGTGGTTCAACTTCTGATCAATGAGTATAAGCTGAACCCCACTGCTTGTACCAAGGTGTGTGGTCAGACATGCAGGTGTCTTGCTTAGCTATATATAGAGCAGTAGCGCAATTGGGAGGTAGTGCGATGAACATAAAAGTTGCATATCATAGATGTGCGTGAGTGTGAACGGAATTAAGACAGGTCCACCAGACATGCAAGTGTCTTGCGAAAGGCAGTAGGGCCAGTGGTGGGTTGTGCAATGCATGTATAGGAGGTGTGCATGTGATGGAGATGGGTGCAAACTTGAGCGGGAATTTAGACAGGTTCATTGAGTGATGGCAATGAGTTTTTACAGATTACATGTAAGTGAGCTCCGTTTGTTCTAGTCATTCAGCGCTATAGGAGTCCATACATTGTGTACTGATGAGATGTACATGTGTAATTTGTCTTCCTTGCATTTCCCTCCACTTCCACTCTCGATCTTCTTTCTTGCTGTGCTTCCTGCAGGGGGGCGTGACACCTGTGATGGTAGCAGCATTCCATGGTCACACCGGCATTGTTGACCTTCTTGTGCACAAGTACAACTGTTCATTGGCTGAAGTCGACAAAGTAAGTGCATTTGATGTTTTGGGTTGCCAATCTCCTGTAGGTGTGAGCTGTCCCATGTCAGTGTCTCTGTCACTGTTGAATGTCATTCTGCATGTAGTCAGCCTCTGTGTAGGAATACCTGTGAAGTACAGTTTGTCCTCTCTCGTGGACACATTGGGTGAATGCATATCATTTTGTACTGTCTTGAAGTACTGTATGTAGCTATACGCTTTAATTTGCTCTTTTCATGTGTACATATATACTTCATGTCCTAATGTGTTCTCTGCATTTTCCCACCTTTAGAATGGGATGAATCCTCTCCACTGTGCTGCAGTGGGTGGACAAGTGAGCACTATCCAGTACCTTGCACCGAAGATGCAGTCTCTGCTCCACAGCACTGAGAGTTCTGACTGCACCATGCTGCACTTGGCAGCTCAGTATGGCCATGCTGAAGTGGTTCGACTTGTCATCGATGACTACAACTTGAGCCCCACTGCTCTTTCCATGGTGTGTGGTCAGACATGTAGGTGTCTTGTAAAGAGCAGTAGGACCAGTCGTGGGTTGTGCGATGTGTGTGAACTTGAGCAGAATTGAGACCGGTTCGTTGAGTGATGTCAATTAGTTGTTATACATCACAAGATAGTGAGCCCCGTTGTTCTTGTCCTTCAGCACTCCTGAGGGGTCCTATACATTGTGTGCTGATGAGAGACTATAGGGGTCCTACAGTGTGTTTGCCTTCCTTCCATTTCCTCCACCTCCACTCTCGGTCTTGTTCCTTACTGTGTTTCCTGAAGTTTGCCATGACACCTGTGATGCTAGCAGCATACAAAGGTCACGCTGGGGTTGTTGACCTGCTTGTGGACAGGTACAAGTGCCCATTGACTGACGTCAACATAGTAAGTGTGTTTGATGTTTTGGGTTGTCAGTCTCCTGTAAGTGTGAGCTGTCCCCCGTGCCATTGTCTCTGTCCAGCTGTCAGTGTTGAATGTCATTCTGAATGTTGTCAGCATCTGTGTTGCTAGGTATATACCTGTGACAGTCTTTCTATCCCACCCATCAGTGGATTGTGTAAACTTGTTTCCTTTTTTGCACTGTGTACATGTACTGTTTGTACTGTATCCGCATACAACAGTCCTAGTGAGTCTTCTGTGTTTCCTTGCTTCAGGATGGAACGAATGTCCTCCACTTTGCTGCTGCATCTGGCTGTGTTGGCACTGTGCTATACCTTGCACCCAAGATGGAGTACATGCTCCATAGCACAACCACTGATGGATGCACTATGCTTCACTTGGCAGCTCGATCTGGCAATGCTGAAGTAATGGAGCTTCTCATCAATAAGTACAAGTTGAGCCTCACTGCTCACAACAAGGTGAGTGTCATGATGTTGCAGAGGCTCATGCTACGGTATACCTAGAGCTAGAGTGATGTTGAGCTTACACGGAACCACAATTTCAGTGACAGTAAGTCGTTTGGTGAGTGTGAGGCCAGGCATAAGGCCAAACAGTTACCCTCAGTGTTTATTTAAGGTTGATTAATTAAGTGTGGGCCAAGTGAGACCCACAAATTGAGGAGCAGTGATTTCTTACCAAGCTCCTTGTCATTGTGCATTTCCATAGGCCTTATGTCCATCAGTTAGCTACACAGACGCATGTGGTTGTGTACTTGTGTGGATAATGCATCTTACCAGAAGTTGTAGGCTGCATGACATCACAGGTATGGAGGAATAGTGACCAGCAACCGAGCCCGAACTCGAGACCTACACTCTAACACAGAGTTTCAGCCACACAAGCTTTATTGATCCCAGTCACAGGTGTGCCGCCAGCTGCGACTGGTTAAGACCTGTGCCTCAAAGCTGGCATTATGTGGTGTGATGGTAGCGTGACCAGCATGTTGCACGAACCCGCGAGCCTGAATTGGATGGCATGACTGCCTTTGTCTCATAGTGCATGTGCAGTATGTGTTTTGAGCTGGAACTGTAGCCTGTATGCTGCAAAACCAAAACTTTGGACAAAATGTCAACCCAGCCATGTGAGGGACAAACTATGTTGTTCAGATGTTTTGTGCTAAACCGGGACAGATGCATAAACTAATCCACTAAAAACCTCGTACCAGAGCCTCTGCTGTAGACTGAATGCAGAATAGTGCAACTGCATCAGCAGCATTATCATTATTGACAGTCATGGAGGAGAGAGCTTTTGTATACGTGCTTTTTCTGAACATATATACAGGTTTAGTCAGTCTCCTGTGTAACCTTGATATAATAAGGATGCAGTTGGGGTGGTAAATACATGCAAGTATTCTGTATGATCTGTTTTGTTCGTTATACTGCTCTTAGCACCACAAAGAGAATTTTTCTCTATAATTGTTGCACAATCCATGCATACCCAAGACAATTGTACTGTATCAACCATGTGTGTTCAGTTGTTGTGTGTTTCCCTCATGCAGGATGGATGTAATGCTCTCCACTGGGCTGCTATGGCTGGGCATGTCAGCACTATTCAGTATCTTGCACCAAAGTTGCAGTCTCTGCTCCACAGTGCAAACCACAAAGGGTTCACTATGCTACACTTGGCAGCTCAAGAAGGCCATGATGAAGTGGTTCAACTTCTGATCGATAAGTACAAACTGAACCCCACTGTTCGTACCGAGGTGTGTGTGTGGTCACACACGCGGGTTTCTTGCTAAGCTAGGAGCAGTAGGGCCAGTGGGAGGTAGTGCAATGCATGTGAAAGGTGTATGTCATAAATGTGTGTGAGTGTGAGCAGAATTAAGACAGGTCCATGGAGTGCTGGCAATAACTTGGTATACTGAGGCCCATTAAGGAGAAATTTTGCAATAGTTTTCTGTATTTTAGTTTACTGTTTTCTCTTATCTGCACATAAGCATGACTGTGTAAGTAGCTTCGCACAGCTGAAGAACGCTTAGGCTGAAACCTTAAGTCCACAGACAAGAAGAAACTTACAACATCTCCCTGCAGTTCACAGAGGGAAAGTATACAGTTTTACGTCATTCACTATTGGAGTGCTAAAAATGTTGTGTGCTGAGATTTGTGTATTTGCCATTTTGCACTTCCCTCAACTTCCACTCGTGGTCTTGTCTCTTGCTATGTTTCCTGCAGGAAGGCTTGACACCTGTGATGCTAGCAGCAGGCAAAGGTCACACTGGTGTTGTTGACCTTCTTGTGTATACGTATACCACTGTTCGTTGACTGAGGTCGACAAAGTAAGTGCATTTGATGTTTTGGGTTGTCAATCTCCTGTAGGTGTGAGCTATCTCTGTCCAGCTGTCACTGTTTAATGTCATTCTGCATGTTGTCAGCATCTGTGTAGGTATATCTGTGACAGACATGTCTCTTTGAATTTCTGTTGAGATACTGTATCTATATAATTATATGTATCTATGTATATGCAATTTAACCTCTTATAGTCCTGATATGCACATGTTCTCTGTAATTCTTTGCTTTAGAGTGGAAGGAATGCCCTCCACTTCGCTGCGGACGGTGGCCATGTCAACACTGTCCAGTACCTTGCACCGAAAATGAAGTCTCTGCTCCACAGCGTAACCCACAGTGGATCCACCGTGCTCCACTGTGCAGCTCAGTCAGGCCATGCTGAAGTGGTGCGGCTTCTGATCAATCAATACAAGCTGGACCCTACCGTTTGTGACAAGGCAAGTGTCTGTTAGGCAAAGTAGTTACTGTCAGTGTTTGGGTTTGATGTATGTGCCGTGTGTTGTTCTGTTTTGATGGCTGTCCTGTTACAGTTAATCGTCATTCCAATTACAATTGAGTATTTTGAACACGTGGCAGCCTCTAACATGCCACTGCCATCCTTGTATTTCCCAACATCTGCCCCCTCTTACATAATTGTCTTCTCTTCTTTCAGAATGGCCAGTCACCTGTGGCGCTAGCATATCAATACGGCACGGCCACTCTGACCTCGTGGATGTCCTAGTTAAAGAGTATGGCTGCCCCACCAGTGATGTTGAGAAGGTAAAGCATGTCACATACAAAGAGCATGCCTTAGTGTCTATGATGATGTGTCACTCCTATAGTCACTCCTATAGTCACTCCTATAGTCACTCCTATAGTCACTCCTACAGTCACTCCTATAGTCACTCCTACAGTCACTCCTACAGTCACTCCTATAGTCACTCCTATAGTCACTCCTACAGTCACTCCTATAGTCACTCCTACAGTCACTCCTATAGTCACTCCTATAGTCACTCCTATAGTCACTCCTATAGTCACTCCTATAGTCACTCCTATAGTCAACACTCTGCCAACTTGTTTACTGTTTTGAGATATAGCATCTCTTCACAGCTGCAACTGTCCATTATGACCAGTTTTGCTGTGCAACTTTAGATGTTCCTTCTCTGTTTTTCAAAGTCAGTGGGTGTTTGAGAGCTTATTATGTGTTGATGTGTGTTAGTTTTTACTGCTTTACTTGTTATTCTTCTAGAAAATTGAAGGTGCTGGTCGCGTCCAATGATTCAACACTACATTGCAACTACGTATCACTATAACTGTGGTGATGTTGTGAAACAGACTGTTATCATCTTAAGCCAATCCGGTCCCCACATTGCTGAGATATTTCTGAATGCACTAATTTTCTAATTTACCTTTTTCTTATATTCATAAGTACTAGTGTACCATTTGTACTGTTTGCACATCAATCACAGTCTACATACAGCAGTGATGGACAGCAGTGAATGATATTATCATACACATATGCACAACAGAAATTTCATCAATGCATGCATACATGATAGTAGTCTTGCAGCACAGTAGTAAAATAGCAGGCCAGGTGGTTGTCATCGGCCTTGAGGGCTAGTCCTACAATTAAAGCACAGATGCAAATGCGTACACGCACACACTGTAGCTACATACTGATGGGATGGAGTTAGAAATAGAGCGCAGTCCTGTGATGCAAACAGCACCATTATGAAGTACCAAACCATGCCATGCCATTTTATACATGTAATTATTTGATATAATCTATATAATATTATTATGCATGCATGCCCAGCATTAAACGCCCCTAAGCAGGTAAACGCCCAGCCCGTGCTACAAAATGGAGGATGCTAAGCAGAAGAGCCACCGAAAGAAACAGGCAGGGCCTAAGGCGGATAGGAAGAAGCAGCGAACGCAGTCTGCTTCAGGCGATGGAAAGCCCCAGAACACCAAAGCCTTCACGTTCAAGTCCACCGTCCGGGCGGCTCGATCAGTTAGGCGCACGCTGGATGTGCAGACCAGGAAGCACCACTTGCCTGTGGTGGACCGGACGCCTTTGGAGCCTCCTCCCATAGTAGTGGCAGTGGTTGGCCCTCCCAAGGTTGGAAAGAGCACCCTCATCTCCAGCCTGGTGAAGAACTACTCCAGACAGACCCTCACTGACGTCAAGGGACCAGTCACAGTGGTGTCAGGTTGGTAGTAGGAGTGCCTGCAGACTGCTCTGTAGCAGTAGAGCGGTGTATGTAGCATTCACGGTCAGCCGACTCCTGCTGGTGTGCATGTCACTGTGTTGTCAGTGGCTGAGGAGCAAGCCAGCACTGTGTGTGGCGCTGTTTGCCCCTGCAGGGAAGAAGAGACGTTTGACCCTTATTGAGTGTGGGAATGACATCAACTCAATGATCGACATCGGCAAGATTGCAGACCTGGTATGCATTTGCTGTGCAAGTGTGTGTGTGTGTGTCTGTGCGTATGTGTGTGTGCATGCGCCTGTGCATGTGTGTGTAGATGCCTTGTTAATTAATGTACAGTAGGCTGGTTTGCTCTGTGAAACTGTGCATGTTGGTTTATTCATTTGGATGTGAGAATTGTGTGTGTTGTTTGCAAATATTTACACGTTCAGTGTTATTGCTGACAGTGGGTGGGAATGCATGTATATTTTGCTCATTCCAGGTTCTACTTCTAGTTGATGCCAGTTTTGGATTCGAAATGGAGACATTTGAGTTCTTGAACATCCTGCAAGCCCATGGCTTCCCCAAGGTGATGGGTGTCCTCACACATCTCGACGTGTTCAAGAACCAAAAGGCCCTGAAGAAGATCAAGAAGGCTCTGAAGCAGCGTTTCTGGACTGAAGTGCAGCAGGTAGGGTGTGCATACAATATTAATATGATATAAATTGTTTTATTATTGTGTACAGTATGTAAAGTACTTGCTAGTAGTGTGTATATAATGTGCACATATATAGTGCATGCATTGTGTGCATGTATTTGTCGTTCCATACATCCATTGTAGGGTATTTGTGTATGCAGGTGGTGTAGGGTCCACACGCAGCCAAGTGGGGGTTGTGCTCATGCAGGAATCCCTGTGCATGGAATTAGTCCATTGCTATAGCTACTACTAACCCCATTTTCTATCATGCTAATGAGAAGTAGGGTCTAGCGGGCTAGGACAGGTGTGTTCATTGTAAGTATGAGTGGGGAGGACAGGTAGGTTGTCACGTAGTGGTCCTTGGATGTGTATGCTATTGGAAGGACAGCAGATGCTGCGAGAGGGCATACTTCACTGCATTAGGTCGCAAGGCCTCCAGCGTAACACTAGCTACAACACAAGGGTCATAGTGGTATGAGGAGGAACATGCCTGCTTTGTTGCACCCACACAAGTGCTCCAGTTCATCGCACACTCCCTCCAATTTCTCCCCAGGGTGCCAAGGTGTTTTATCTGTCAGGGCTCATTCACGGCCAGTACCCCAAGGTGGAAGTCCACAACCTAGGAAGGTTCATCTCTGTAATGAAATTTAGGCCCCTGGAGTTCCGGACCACCCACCCCTACATGTTGGTGGACAGGTGAGTGGTGTCACATGCTAGGGACTAAGTTGTTGCATGGGCACATGCAGCTTGACTGGCACATGCAGGTCACATGACTCAGGTTACATGCAGGTCACATGACTTGGGTCACATGCACATCACATGATTTGTCACATGCAAGTCAAACAGGTACAATTGTTAGACTTTACTCTATTATATTTTTGTTGGGCATAGACAAACTGTTTTTGTACACTACATGCTGTACAGTGGTGTGAGGAGCACAGAGCC
The DNA here is from genome assembly GCA_949841015.1 of Aplysina aerophoba. NCBI lineage: Eukaryota > Metazoa > Porifera > Demospongiae > Verongiida > Aplysinidae > Aplysina > Aplysina aerophoba. Next base: position 5,427,230 of record OX465043.1, read on the forward strand.
CATTCACTGCACTCTGTTTGTCTGCTGTAGAGTGGAGGACCTGACACATCCGGAAGAAATACGACAAAGTGCCAAGTGTGACCGCACTGTTGCCTTATATGGCTATGTGAGGGGAATTCCCTTACTGCCCAACTCCCCCTTCCACATGCCTGGATGTGGAGACTTTCACATTCATGACCTGTCGATGCTCCCAGACCCCTGCTCCCTGCCTGACAAGCAGAAGAGGAGGTCACTAAATGAGAAAGAGAAGATGATCTATGCTCCCATGAGTGGCATGGGAGGAATTGTGTATGACAAGGATGCAATGTACATTGATCTGGGCGGCAGTCATCATGGTGTGAAGGGGGCGGGGGAGGGGGAGGGGGACCAGCCTCATGAACTGGTGTCGTCAATGATGTCTGCTCAGCACACAATTGACAGGAAAATGGCTTCCAGTGAACTGACTCTCCTGAAGGTAAGACGATGCGTACCACCTTCCAGCTGTACTGTAGGGTCTGTGTGTGAGCATGTTTGCATGTGTACTCATGCATGTTTGCATGCATTGCTATGGGTGTATACATGTAATCAGTGTATGAGCATGTTCAATGTGAGTGCAGTACATGAATGCCAGTGTGTTGTGTGTGGTCGATTTTGGTATGGTTTGTTGTGGCCACTCAGTGAGCTTCATGTGAATGTATACCCATTTCACTTCTTCCCAGGGGTCCACTGTCATACCACAGCAGCTGGTGGAGCAGAAATTGGGTAATCATGTGGCAGGAACAAAGCGGCGGAAAGTTGTCTCTGATCAAGACGATGATAGATCTAGTGATGGCGAACGTGTAAGCGGGGATGAAAGTAGTATTGAGGCATCATCTGATGAAGGTGGTGAGGGAGCAGACAGCAATGTGCCGCGATTGAAGATTCAAGCAAGGACAAAGCAGAAGAGGAAGAAGAGCAAACAGAATGACAAAGAGGCTGACAACACTGCGGGCCAGTCATCTGCTGATGTCAGTGGGTTGTTTGATGCAGAAGCTATAGAAGACAACACCAATGTGGATTTTGATGAAGACTTCCACGGCGTTGAGACTGAAGAGGACCAAGCATCAGAAGATGGGTCTGGTGGTATCATCCACAATGAAGCAGTGGAGGATAACGGTCACCTTGAATTTGAGGAAGATTTTGCCGGAGAAGACAGCGAGGAAGAAGCAGATGGGGTTGATAGCACAGATGAAGATGTGGGAGGAAGTGACAGTGAGACTGATGAATCAGTTGACGATGAATCTGAAGAGTTTGGCAGTTTTGTGGTAGGAGATGAGGAGGTTGAGTATGCCAGTGAAGATGATGGTTTGGACCGGTTGGATGAGGAGGCAGAAATGGTGTCAAAGCGGAAGAGAGGTGCCCACTTCCGTGAAGACAGCATGGAGGAGGGGGAGGAGGAATCAGAGGCAATTGAACAGGGTTCTCTCCAGAAAACAGGCACTAGTAGCAAAACATTGCACACAGCTGCCAATACGTCTGTGCATGATCTCTCCCATAGGACTCCCGGCAGCATCTCTTCCAAGCCTCACCGTAATCTCCGAGCTGGCTTGCAGCGCAGTGTGCAGCCTGCTAGGCAGAATCGAGGTGCACACTTCATGGACCGCACTGACAGCAGCAGTGATCACTTTGCTGCTGAGGATGGGGTGATTGAAAGCAAGGGAAGTGGTAGTGATGAGGGTGTCTCTCACTCCAGCCGTGGGGAGTTGACGAGTGAAAGGGAAGGTGAAGAAGGCAGCAGTTCTGAGGAAAATGAGGAGGAAGAAGAGGAGGAGGTGGGAGAGGAGATTGACGATGATGGTGATGAGGAGGAGGAGGAGGAGGAGGAGGGGCAAGAGGAGGAAGAGAGTAAAGGGATGGAGAACGCTACAGAAGGAGATAACCCAGATTCTGTTGCAGGTGCATTACGGTGGAAGACAAACTTGTCAACTAGAGCAGCATCCTCCTTTCTGCAAAGACAGCAGAAGAAAATTGACTTGCAGAAGTTGATTTATGACCCTGAACACTCACTCCACCTGCAGCAAAGCAAGGGGGACACTGACGCAGGACAGAAGGAGGGTGAGGACATTGGTGGCATCTTCACACCCAGTGTTGCCAGCACTGAGATTCAGCACATGGAAGATGTGACAAGGAAATCACAAGTGGTCGCACACGACTGGACTCAAGAGGACTTGATTGCCTCTGTCAAGGACCTCATGGTCACTGGGAGGTGGGGGGAGGGGGAGGATGCACAGACATTGCTGCAGCAAGACCAAGATCTGTATGGCGACTTTGAGGACCTTGAGACAGGGGAAAAGCACAGTGCCAAAGAGGAGCATGTGGGTGGGGCAGAGGAAGGGGAGGAGCCACAGAACCTGTTTGAGAAGAAATGCCAATTGAAGGAAGCGTTTGACAAGGAGTATGATGATAAGGAAGGAGAGAAGGATTACTTCTCAGAATTGAAGGATATCTACTCAAGACAGGCTGAGATGAATCGACAGGAGTTTGAGGGCATGGATGAGAGCCTTCGCCTTCAGCTAGAAGGAGCTCGGGTGGGGAGCTATGTCCGAGTTGAGACCGGGGGAATGCCGTGTGAGTTTATTGAAAACCTTGATCCACACCATCCCATTATTGTGGGAGGGCTGTTGCCGGGGGAAACACGGCTGGGGTACGTGACAGTGAGAATAAAGCGTCACCGTTGGTACAAGCGTATCCTCAAGTCAAGCGACCCCCTCATCCTCTCCCTTGGCTGGAGACGGTTCCAGACCCTCCCAGTTTACTTCAAGCGGGAGGACAACCTCCGCCAGCGCTACCTCAAGTACACCCCCGAACACCTCCACTGCAATGCCACCCTCTACGGTCCCCTGACCACCCCCGGGACTAGCTTCATCTGTGTGCAGACCCTGTCAGAGTCTGGGGTGAGTGGGGACCACTTGGCATGTAGTGTGAGGAGATGGCTTACTGCATGGGTTGCTGTAGTGTGTTGTTAGCTGAAGCTATGTATGTACTTAATGTGTTGGCGGAGGTACATAAGTGTGTGTAGGTCATAGTGGTCCCCCGGAACTAGTTGTGTTGTGGCCTGTTACAGATGTGTCGTTTCACCATGAGCCCGCATTGTTATACATTGTGTGTCTGACCTGCTAACCCCACCTCCGGTCCCCTACCCTCCCATCCATCCCCTCCTCCAGCCTGAGTTCAGGATAGCTGCCACTGGCACTGTGCTGGAGATGGACAAGTCCAGCCACATCACCAAGAAGTTGAAGCTGGTGGGCCGACCCTTCAAGATATACAAGAACACTGCATTCATTCGTGGCATGTTCAACAGCGAACTGGAGGTGGCCAAGTTTGAGGGCGCAGGCATCCGCAGTGTCTCGGGCATTCGAGGGCAGATCAAGAAGGCTCTTCGCGCCCCCAGAGGTGCCTTTCGAGCAACGTTTGAGGACAAGCTGCTCATGAGTGACCTCGTGTTTGTGCGCACGTGGTTCACTGTGGAGGTGCCCAAGCTGTACAACCTCGTGACCTCTCTACTCAACGGCTGGGTGGAGATGCGGACAGTGGGGAAGATAAGATACGACATTGGCAAAAAGCCCCTAGTAGCAAGGGACTCGCTGTACAAGCCTGTTAGCCGGGAGTCCAGGCACTTCAACCCTCTCCATGTGCCAAAGGCGCTGCAGAAGAGCCTTCCATTCAAAAACAAGCCCAAGTTTACCCCAAAGAAGCGCAGGATGGAGCCGAAGGGGATAGCTGTTGTCCTGGAGCCACAGGAGAGAAAGATTGTGGCCATGATGCAGAAGATGTCCACCATCCACAAAGATAAGGTGAGTTGGTGTGTGGGTGTGTGTGTGTGGGTGTGGGTGTGAGGAGGATGTGGGTGTGTGCACGCCCAGTGTAGGTGTGCATAATAATTAACGTAGTTGTTTTGCTTTGTTAAATATTTGCACAATCCCCTCCCTCTCCCCTCCCCAGCTGAAGGCACGTAAGGCCAAGCGTTCCCAGCAGTACAAGCAGCTGCTAGCCAAGCGAGCCAAAGAGGAGGCGAAGCTGCAGGCTCGCGTCCGCAAAGAGAAGAAGGAGTTCTACCAGCTACTGGGGAAGGAGCAGCAGAGGCAGCAGAATACTACACCAGCATCATGACACTCTTCAAATTCAGCGCACACTCATCGCACTTTTCAGCAATCAAATTTAAGTTATAAAAGGCATCTCCTGATCAGACACTTGTCAAATGCCATGTGATGAATTATTGCACAGGTCACCGTCAGAATTATATGCAAGTTGCACATACGCATGTATATACCAATATCCAATATAATATGTATGTATGTGTACCAACATCATTGAAGAGTAGCTGCACATGTATACATGCATATATATATATAATTATATATAATATGCCCATGACCTGTACCTTAGGATGTTTCAAGTAGATGATGCTAAATTATAAGCGTATGCAATTGCTTGCGCATGCATGAGCGTGTTAACTACATGCATAATACCACATTATACGTATACAATACATGCACATATATAATATTATACATAATATACAATAATTATATGAGAAAATATGTAATGCGCCAGTATATCAGTTGCATGTTAAAAAGCACTTTACAATCTGGACAAAGAGAGGAGGGTTTGGGGTTGGAAATGCATGTAGCAGAGGAATAGGCAAAATTTTCACTGAATACAGTCATGTGATGTCATCTCATCAAGGATGACTAGGGCAGTCGTCATGGTTGTGTGCGCCGCTGTCCTGCTGTTTGCTCTTCTTGGGCCGGCGTTTCTTCCTCGCATTCTTCATCTCGTGGCAGCAATCGTCCGACGAGGCGTCACTGTCTGTTGAGGACTCTCCAAACACATGGGGCCTGGAGTATATGCAGCAGCCTGCATGGTTGGGATGGGGACAATGCAGAGGGCTACAGGCCTGTCGCAGTGGCTGACACTGGCCGTGCAGGAGAACACTGAGTCTTAACACTCTCAGTCACACAGACAGACATCTGCGACAGCACATCACTGAACAAAGCGATCCCCTTCACACCCACACACACACCTCCCAACTTAGAGGATCTCCAATGCTGCATGCAGTGTGTGCAGTAACCCTCTAGACCAAGGAGGGCTTCAGCACCGTCACAGACGTATATGTACGTACATACATACATACATACATACATACATACATACATACATACATACATACATACATACATACATACATACATACATACATACATACATACTGTACATACACACATACATGCATACACACACATACATACATGCATACACACATACATACATACATACATACGTATATACATACATACATATGTGCATTTGTATATAGCTAAGGGTGGTGGGAGTGAGTGCTGCCGTACTGTTTGCTTGTGGTCTCACATTTTGAAGTCTTCTTTCCCATGAACTCGTTGTCCACCACTCCTTCCTCCCACTGTACTTTCCTGTCAGTCTGTGGCTTCTTCAGGCGCAGCACCAGTGACTGGGGGCGGGGAGGAGCAGGTTAGAGGAGGGGGAGACAATGGGTATGCCAATAAAGGTAAAACAATGGGACATATATACTTCAACACACTCCCAACATGCGTACATGTACACACCACAACCACTGTAAATGCCACACAGCGAATCAGCCTTCCCAAACCGAAACAAACAGTCTCTGGTTCAGTACAGTAATGAGAGTTTGGCATTACCGATTAGACACTACCAGAAGCGAGTGTGCGCTTACTTCCTGTGTTCCTTCTTCTTGTTCCGTGGCGGTCACAGTTCTAGTGTTCGTGTCTTGTTGGAGAGCCATTCTGTGTCCTATTACTCCTGTGTACACGTACCCGACAGCGTTCTCCCACTCAAACGTAGAGATAATGCGGAGACCAGGGGATTGAGGTCACTTCTGGAAGATTCCAGTCCACGGCTATCAATTTGAAACTTGAACTGGGATATCGTGCATATATACCGTATATTTAAATTTAACTGGAAACAAATGTACGTTCGATCATGCATAGCTATGTACAATGCAATGTATGTAACTTCTGAATGAATTATGTTATATAATAATTATATCTATAAGTATTGCATAGTATCTGTATACTGTATGCATGTGTATATAGATCTGTGTCTATAATACTCATAGTATATGAGTACAATCATGCAACAACTTGACTGTGCTACCGTGGGATACTCGCAATGCGATAAATTAAATACACCTGCTGAAACATTGGTTATAATATATGATTTCATGCACCAGGAATGAATGAAATTCTATTTCAAATTGAACTGTCTACTCGTGTGGCCTTGTGGGGCTTGCTGAAGGAGAAGCGTTCACGTTCTTCCCATCCTGCTCCTTCTTCATCAACTGGTCCTTAATTGCAGAGACAGCTTTGGATGTCTGTGGTATCTTGAACCTCTGTATGCCAGTGACAACCACCTCCTCCGCAGCTGTGCTTCCCAGCTTGAAGGTGATCACATCAGGCTGTTTCTTCTTCATTGTAATCTTCACTATGGAGCTAAGTGAGTGCCTGGCCTTTACTCTGGCCCAGCCTGTTCTGTCTGAGCACTCCCGCAGCACAACCAGATGGTCTTCTAGTAGCACGAGGTGACTGGAGGGGGTAAGAGGGGGAGAGGAAGGGAGGGGGGAGGGGAGGGGAGGGGAGGGGAGGGGGAAGGGAGGGGAGGGGAAGGAAGGGGAGGGGATGGGAGGAGAGGGGAAGGAGGGTGAGGATGAGAGGAGGGTTTTTGGTTATGAGGGGGAAAGAGGGGAAGGATTTGGTGAGAGGAGAGGAAGTGGGTGGATGAGGAGAGCGAGGAGAGAAATGAAGAGAGAAAGGAAGGAGGAAGAGGTACGTATGTACAAGCGTAGATAGTGGTGGATGTGAGAAAAGGGAGGGAAGAGAAGAGAACTTGAAATCAAAGTATGAGGGAAGTGCTGAAAGGGTAAGAACGAGTTCATACCACGAATACATGCACACATTGCCGTGGTAACAAAAGGTACGTAAGTTGCCAGACCAGACAGCTGCTGACTGTGTGTGCGAGAGGTGCTGTACTAGACCAACCTGGGAGTGGTGTAGCCCTCCTGTTGCAGCTCACTGCAAGGAAAGGCCGCCAGAACCTCCTCTCCACGGATGTACGAGTCAATATTGACCATACGGTTGATGCTCTCATCCTCAGAGCTGGATGCTCCACCTGAGGGGAGGTGATCGTTGTGGTGTATCTCAAGAAGAGCTGACAAGATTATACAAGAGTAGCGGTGATTGATACAAGCAGGGCATTGTCTGCGGCAAGATCTACCTAGTTAGTGTTCTCGCCAGAATTTTGAAATTGGAGTGCAGGGGGTGGAGTCCAAAACACCAGTCTCGAATCCAGCCCCTATCCTCCGCTAGCGCTCTCTGAAAAACAGCCTAGAGAGAACACTGCTACTAGTAGGCTTTCATACATGTACATACAATAGTACATGTGCATGTCCAGAGGTTTGGGCTGTACAAAGCATACATGATGCTAGGTAGACGTTTCATAGAGTGTGGGAAGTGTCGCATCAGTTAGCAACAAACCCTTCATCAAAGAAACATAAAAAACAGGAAATATTGCAGTACTGTGTGTGTGTGTGTGTGTGTGCGTGTTGTGTGTGTGTATGTTGTGTGTGTGTGTGTGTCTGTGTGTGTGTGTGTGTGTGCGTGCGTGCGTGCGGGCGTGCGTGCGTGTGTGTGTGTGTGCATGCAGACAGCACCCGACTGCACGACTGCCTCACCAATGTCATGGTCGTCATCCTCGTCTGCAATGCTGAACACATTTGGGACATTCCTGTACCGCTTCCCCAGCTTGTCATGGCTGCTAACATGTCTGCAGGGGAGTTCAAGGCACCAAACAAGGGGTAGAAATACATGCTGGCCTGCCAGTACACAAGTGTACGTACGTAGTTTGTACAACACATCAAACACTCGACACCAGGCTGCCACTCCTCACAGACTGCCACTCCTCACAGACTGCCACTCCTCACAGTCTGCCACTCCTCACAGACTGCCACTCCCACAGACTGCCACTCCTCACAGACTGCCACTCCTCACAGACTGCCACTCCTCACAGACTGCCACTCCTCACAGGCTGCCACTCCCCACAGACTGTCACTCCTCACAGACTGCCACTCCTCACAGACTGCCACTCCCCACAGACTGCCACTCCCCACAGACTGCCACTCCCCACAGACTGCCACTCCTCACAGACTGCCACTCCCCACAGACTGCCACTCCTCACAGGCTGCCACTCCCCACAGACTGCCACTCCCCACAGACTGCCACTCCTCACAGACTGCCACTCCTCACAGACTGCCACCCCACACAAACTGCTAGGGTTTTAAGTGTGTTTAAGCTGAATAACTAACGCTAAACTATCACCATTCTTGTATACCGCACACATGCAGTATGTACACACGTGGACAACCAAATTCTGCACCTTTCTAGCTTCTTCCTGTCGGTGAGCAACTTTCCAAAGGTGGTCTTTAGCCGCTGTGAGCTGCCCTTCATGCCACTGGCTAGGGAGGCATACAACTGGGCACCTTTCTGTTGGAACTGGGACGGGACCCAAGTGCCGCGCTGACTGGTCTCACTGTCTGAGTCAGAACGCACCTAACCACAGCAGGATCATGGAATGGAATTAAGAGAAGGTTCGCCTATTGTTTTAATGGACACTTGATGCAGGTGCATACAGACAGACACACACGCACAGACACACAGCACACACTCCTCCCCTCCACTCACAGGTGTGTGCTCTCGACTTGATGTAGTGGGCTCCAGGTCCTCCCCTTCGGCTCGTGCATACAGCGCCTTCAGACCGTCCTCCTCAAAGTCCTCCAGGACCTCAGCAGCCTTCTTTCCCAACAGACTGAGTAGCTCTGGAAGCAGGGCAATGGGGGGGCAATGCATACGTACACCGACAATCATTCATGAGTGCATCTGAAGACTACTGTAGTGATTGGCTCAGCAATCAGCCAAGTACATAGAAAATACCTTTCTGTCTGCATAAGGACTGGGTGACAGTAGGAGACATATTATGGTGGGATTTGGTTGGCATGCAAAGCTTCCTAGCAATCCCTAGCACCCCCACAGAAGAGCCTCCCTGTTGCTCACCTACAAACCCTCCCAGTGCTACACTGAGTTCCCTTAGAGCCTCCCTGCTGCTCACCTACAAATCCTCCCAGTGCTACACTGAGTTCCCTTAGAGCCTCCCTGCTGCTCACCTACAAACCCTCCCAGTCCTACACTGAGTTCCCTTAGAGCCTCCCTGCTGCTCACCTACAAATCCTCCCAGTGCTACACTGAGTTCCCTTAGAGCCTCCCTGCTGCTCACCTACAAATCCTCCTAATGCTACACTGAGTTCCCTTAGAGCCTCCCTGCTGCTCACCTACAAATCCTCCTAATGCTATACTGAGTTCCCTTAGAGCCTCCCTGCTGCTCACCTACAAACCCTCCCTGTGCTACACTGACATAGGCCACATTGGTCTGCAGGAACTTGGCGATCACCATGTTGACGTATTGGTCCTCCTGCTCCCTCCCAGTGCCGAGGAAACAGAGGTGGCCCCCCTCCTCCCCACCTTCATGCTTGGCACGCTCACACATCCGTTTGGCAGCCACCATGAAGTGAGTGGGGGAGTGGAGAAGCTAGATAGGTGTGTACCAGGTCAGGCCAAAGAGAGGAAGGAAGCAGAGAAGAGGAAGTTGCACAACGCCCCACCAGTAGCACTGCCTCACTGAAGGGTGTGGCAAACACACTAAGCCACACCCACTGATGAGCCAGACCCAGTGACACGCCCACCATATACACAAGTCGAGTTCATATCACTCCCCTCCCTGCACCACACCCACTATGCTTTACCCCAGTGCCACACCCCTTGCCACACCCACCAATGTGGCATCCAGGTGTAGTGAGCTTGGCAGATGGCCCTTGCTGTAGTGGCTGATTGGTCGGGAGTCAATGACGTTGTACTTGACTCCACCCACAGCGTGCTCCTGTGGCTGAAGGCTGTCCAGCACCTCTCCAAGAGAGACAGGGAGGCACAGCGCGTGGGAGACGGGCAGAGAGGGAACAGAGCCACGGGTCTGACCGAAGAGTACAGTGTGGTAGTCCTGCATGGGATGGCAGAGTGAACAGGTGTGGGAGGGGGGAAGGGAATGGCAACTGTTGTGTTGGTCGTGGCTGTGTTTGTCATGGCTGTGTTTGTCATGGTTGTGTTTGTAATGGCTGTGTTTGTCATGGATGTGTTTGTCATGGTTGTGTTTGTCATGGATGTGTTTGTCATGGATGTGTTTTCCATGGATGTGTTTGTCATGGCTGTGTTTTACATTGTTGTGTTTTGAGCAGGAACAGACGAAAGTAGCGTGAATGCATCATGTGCAGTGAGCACAAGCAAACACAGTCAGTTAATCCAACGTATCTTTGTAGACAAATGACCACTACTAAGGCCATCAAGTTGTGATGGTCACTCTTCAGAGCACTCACACATGCGCATACACACATACACATACGTACCTTACACCTGCACACCTGCGTACAGTACATGTGTACATATGTACGTATGTACTGTGCCTACACACACATTAGGTCACCATCAACTTATACACTACGCATGTCCAGACTCGACATCCACAACGTCTCCCAGGAGACGAGGTCCACACCGGTCTGGTCTGCATGACCTGCATGGCGTCTGCATGGTGTTTGAGGTGTCGCTACAGTGTTTGCTGTCCATACCTTTCTAAAAGATTGCGGTGTTTGACTGGAGAAGTAGCGTGCCAGTGCACAAAAGTCCTCTACGTCATCCACACCCAGCTGGCTGGGGAGGGTCTGAATGATCTCTGTGGCCATAGAGGAGGGAGAGGGGAGTGGCACGAGGGAGATGGGAGGGGAGGAGAGGAAGGGGACAGGAGGGGGAGGGGAATGAGAGGGGCACGAGTGAGAGGGGAGGGGCAGGAGGAGGGGAGGGGCAGCAGAGGGAAGGAAAGGGGAATACTGTGTACAGTTTTTAAGTTAGTGAAATGATTCATCTCGTGCTAGACTGAGGAGGACTGTGTGAAGCCCTACTGTGAACCAAACCGACCATCCCCTGTTGCATGTCACACTGGTATCCATTGGCAACTGACATCAGTACACAGACGTGGGCAGTGAGTGCCCTGTCATCTGATCTTACCTTTGAAATGAGGCAAATCCAGAGACGATGACTCTTCCAGGAGTTCTCTGTAGAGGAGCAAGTGTGCAGGACAAAGCTGTAACTACGTACGTAGCTATTACTTCTCCTTGTCATACTGCAAGTCACATGGTGTACAGTGTACTGTCATGGAGACGTTCACATACAATACGTACTCATGCTCCAATGCACTCATGCATACACACATATATGAGCACACAGATTCATGCACCCACACACACGCGCACACGCACAATCCTCACTTTGCATTAATTGTCATCACTAAACCCATGAAGAAGATTAGAAAGGGGTCCTTTTCAGAGAGGTATGTGTCCCAGAGTGTCATCGTCACATCAAGCTGACAGCAGGACGCAAAGAGGCTGCGCAGCTGTAGAGGGCACAGGAGGAGAGAGGGAGGGCATCACATCAAGCGGAGCAGCTCAGTAATCACCACTCCCATGCCTGCCTGACCTAGGATATAATGACTCCCACTTCACTACGACAATTACACATCTACGTACACACGTACGTACACAATCTTGGACACCACACATGACATCCACCCCACTGAGGGATTGGGTGGGGCATTAGCTTCAGCCGCATGTGCTTGTGTACCTCGTCCAGTCCATAGCAGTGTATAGTGTGTGATACAGTTATGTGCACACCTCGTGCACAGACACATGCAAAGGCCAAAGTCTAAATAAAGGCTGCTATACTTGTGCACACGTGCTGTGTGTGCTGACTGTGCTGGTGTGCTTGGTGTGTGTTGGTGTGCATGGTGTGTGTTGGTGTGCTTGGTGTGTGTTGGTGTGATTGGTGTGTGTTGGTGTGCTTGGTGTGTGTTGGTGTGCATGGTGTGTGTTGGTGTGCTTGGTGTGTGTGGTGTGCTGGGTGTGTGTGGTGTGATGGGTGTGAGACACTGACCCACGGCTGAAGGTATTCCTCTGGTGCTAGCTTGTGAGTGTCCAGGAAGGAGCAGAGTCCAGGTTCATGGTAGAGAAGGAGAAGTCGAAAGAGGTGGAATGCAGGGGCTCCCCCTCGGCAGTCCCTGAGGGAAGAAAAGAGAGTAGAACTCTTAGAGCTCCCTTATGGAGCAACTACATATGAGTTAACACCAGCTTGCTGTGCAGTGGGGCTGGGACAGAAATTGTACTCAAAGCACACAAATGCACTGATATACATACGTACTTGCTCAGTGACGAGTGGAGCAAAATCCAGCACAGGAGTCCATCAGGTGGTGTTGCCTACCTACATATGTTTAGTGGCTCTTAACTTCAACTACGTATTGCATCAGTGCCCTTGACTAAGCAAAATACTGCTACATAATTTCTGCTTCCCCTTTCCCCTCCCTCTGCTCCCTTTCCCTTGACTCCCTCCCTCCCCCCTTTCCCCCTCTCCTGCCCCTCCCCTCCCACCTTTCCCCCTCCCTCTGCTCCCTTTCCCTTGACTCCCTCCCTCCCCCCTTTCCCCCTCTCCTGTCCCTCCCCTCCCACCTTTCCCCCTCCCTCTGCTCCCTTTCCCTTGACTCCCTCCCTCCCCCCTTTCCCCCTCTCCTGCCCCTCCCCTCCCACCTCTTACCCCCTCCCTTCCACTCCCTTCCCTCTCCCTCCGGTCTCCTCCCCTCCTTCCTCTCATCTTACCTCCCTTCCCCCACTCTACTCACCTTGGTATGTACTTGCTGAGTAAGGTGTAGAAGCAGTTGTATATGTCACCCTTGGTGAACCCGAGGGAGACCAGAGGGAGGAGGAGTTCGCAGTGGGAGGGGTCATCGGGGTACTTCACATTGCGCGACTTGAGGTAATACGTGATAACCTCCTCCATCACCACGGCAGCATTGCCAGGGGCAACGGAGTCACTCTCACGCACATTGCCTGCAGCAAGCAGAGAGTAGGTGGCATCAGGCATGCTGATGACAGAGGAGTACATGTATGGAGCATTACTGGTGACAGGAGTACATGTATGGAGCATTACTGGTGACAGGAGTACATGTATGGAGCATTACTGGTGACAGGAGTACATGTATGGAGCATTACTGGTGACAGGAGTACATGTATGGAGCATTACTGGTGACAGGAGTACATGTATGGAGCATTACTGGTGACAGGAGTACATGTATGGAGTATTACTGGTGACAGGAGTACATGTATGGAGCATTACTGGTGACAGGAGTACATGTATGGAGCATTACTGGTGACAGAAATACATGTATGGAGCATTACTGGTGACAGGAGTACATGTACGGAGCATTACTGGTGACAGGAGTACATGTATGGAGCATTACTAAGGATAGGAGTACATGTATGGAGTATTACTGGTGACAGGAGTACATGTATGGAGCATTACTGGTGACAGGAGTACATGTATGGAGCATTACTGGTGACAGGAGTACATGTATGGAGCATTACTGGTGACAGGAGTACATGTATGGAGCATTACTGGTGACAGGAGTACATGTATGGAGCATTACTGGTGACAGGAGTACATGTACGGAGCATTACTGGTGACAGGAGTACATGTATGGAGTATTACTGGTGACAGGAGTACATGTATGGAGCATTACTGGTGACAGAAATACATGTATGGAGTATTACTGGTGACAGGAGTACATGTATGGAGCATTACTGGTGACAGGAGTACATGTATGGAGCATTACTGGTGACAGGAGTACATGTATGGAGCATTACTGGTGACAGGAGTACATGTATGGAGCATTACTGGTGACAGGAGTACATGTATGGAGCATTACTGGTGACAGAAATACATGTATGGAGTATTACTGGTGACAGAAATACATGTATGGAGCACTACTGGTGACAGGAGTACATGTATGGAGCACTACTTGTACGTTATATGTCACTAAAAACCTACAAGTCCTGCAGAAAGTGAAAACAGTTAAAGAGCTGTTTGCGCCACACTGTATGTAAAGCAGGGTGATGCCGTACATACGTAGGTAGAGTTGTTTCAGGTGGAACTAGGGCCTGCTCCACACAAGTGGTTTGTACAGTATACTTGTCCACATAATGGAGTCGTCTAGAACAAATGCGTCCACCGGTTAAAAGCTGTTTCGACTGGTACATCATTGCACATCAGATTATGGTTTACTGTGTCACACACAGCACCAACACATCGCACACCAGCTGGTTAGCGGCAGAATGCCGTGAGTAGGCAAGAGTGTCTGCTGGTAGGACTTCTTCACTGCCAACAGCTGCATCTATTGCAGTGTGACCCTGTGCACACACTCACCAGCGACCCGCACACAATCGCTGTGGATGCTGTCCTGAGCCTCTGAGTCCAGTGGCCCACTCCACGTACTGATGACATCGGGCTTCTTGGATACACCAAGGCTCTCCTGTTGAGGAGCAATGAATGAACGAACACACAAGAGTACATTTCAACTTGCCATGGACTTGAGCATAATCAAACTTGCATACGTACATACATACAGTTCACACACACACAGTGTGTGTAAGTGATTGCACAACCCTAGGACCTTAAGCATTGCAAGGTGGTTCCATATACATGATTTAGACTTTTGGGGGCAAAAATGGCGTCATTTCGGGAAGCGTTTTAGGCATACATTTTCAGGCAGGGTTCATCTGTTGCACACTCACCGTACCATATTGAACATACGTATAATACAGTAGGTCGGTCTATAGCCACTATAGATGACCTCGGCGGTATAATTACCTCAGCACTTTGTGCCTCGGTACATATATCGCCTCAGGTATTATATATTGACTATAGACCTCCCTACCGTACAATTTGTATTACATACATATATATATACGTATGTTCAGCAGGCAATTAGTCTACGTACACAACATACGTAGTATAATTGACGTACTGTAGATGTGACCAGTCTAGCGACAAATGGATCAAAATGTATTGAAAAGGTTCCATCGTCATAGTAGCACAGTCAAAATCTGGTATACACGCATGCCTTAAATGGGTGTGCATCTGCTTGTACACCAAACAAACCAGTGTTTAATAGAATCTTGGCTCTGGGTTACAATTGAACGCACAAGATTCTCCTCTGTAGCCAGCAATGCCGTCTGTCACCACACTGGCCTTCTTGCTGCTGCCAGCCCTAGTTCACGGCAGTGTTGATCAGCAGGATCTGCTCTGTACCGACAGCTACACCGAGTTTGTGAGTGCCAGTGTTGGCTCCAACGTCAGTGGCACCCACACCAGGAATCAGCTCTATGAAGCCTTCTACACACCCAACCACCACTTTCCCTACTCTGTACTGGTCACCTTCCAACTGGTTCTTGACAACGGAACAAGACTCAACCTATCCAGTGATGAGGACTGCAGCAGTGAGCTGTGGTTATGGATGTCTTCTCCAGCATTCTTAGCTGCAGAACCTGCCCTTCTAAATCGCTTTCTACTCTTCACCCTCAACTACTTCATTGAGTGGAAACCACCCCATGTTATCATCACCACAGCAGTCGCTCCCTGTACTGGTAAAATTAGCGACTTCTTAAACCGAATGATTTCCGCAGTGAGTTACGTAACTGGAACAGCTTGTGTGTGTGTGCGTGTGTGTGTGTGTATCTGTGCATGTGTTGTGTGTACATTTTGGGTGTGCATTTTTAGGGGCAGCTGCAGGCAGCCCTTATATTGTTTTCATTTTGAGTTCATCGTTTGGCTTCATGCTATGAAATATACATAATGCTGATGTTGAGGTAATATATAACTGCACTAAAAAGTACGTATATTGTAAAGTACAGGCAAAGTATTGCGTTTGCTAACACTTATATTGGTGGTCATTTTTCTGGGCTCTCGTGAAGAAGACAAGCTACAAATACAATGTGGCTAGGCAGTAGCTATATTGTGCATGACTAGCCAGATTGTTTGGTACAACTCTAAATGAGGAGGGATTCAAGGAAAGGAAAATGCATGCACAGTTTGTCTGTGCGACCATGCCTGAGTGAAACGGTACTGTGCTCATACTGTCTGTATGTGGTTGCATTGTTTTGACATGTTGTCATGTCCTGACTTGCGAATGAAGACAGCAAGTACTACTTCAAGTTGGGGCGACAGCCCCACGAGTTTTTCTTAATTTGAAGTACTTGTTGTGTGTGTAGTAATTCTCTGTGGTAGATCCTTCTGAAGAAATTTCTGATATTCATCAATATGAAATGATTGAATTCCGTATATGTAGATCTGCTAAATTGGGAAGGAGGGCTAACACTCCTACTAAGCTCATGTAAAGGAGGGCTAACACTCCTACTAAGCTCACGTCAACTTTACTAGGAATGCAATGCCCGACTACATATTCAAAACACTAGAATATTATGAAGGCAGCAGACTAACTGAAACCATTTGTGAGAAGTGAAAAGGAGACGAGGTCATAGGTTATTCTTCCTGTGATCCTGATGTGCAAACTGCATGTCTCTGGATCAGCACTTGAACCAATTTTTCCTAAAGACAACATTGCTGTACAAGTGTGTGCAGAGATTGGCAAGGAGGGTGAACCAGAGTAAGCTGCGGGATGTATCACAAATTCAAATAGCATGATGATGCAGTGGGTGGTTGTGCAGTGGGCAACATAGTACTTGCTGGTTGCTGCATCCCACTCCACCTCGACTGTGCTGGTCCTGATACATTGTGCAAGCAAGTGATGAAGAGTTAGAAATATCAATGGTTTGGTTACATTACTTTATCTTTCTTCCCACTTTTGCAGCTTCAAGACTATGCACTGGGGCAGATTGAGACCACAACAAACTTGGGCTTTGTGGAGAGAGGATGTGGGACAAGTACATTTGACACTCTATTCAACTTGGCAAATACACATGAGAGAACACGGAAAGACTTGATATCCACCTTGGTAGCATGCGGCATATTCTTTCAAGTCATATTCATCTGGATGGTTTCTGGAGTCCTTCTGAAATTAACCTTCAAATCCTTTGCACAGAAGACTTTCACCTACTCGTATGACTTGTATGGAGTGTTCTGGGGAGTTTCCACTACCGCTTTGGGGGTCTTGGGAATGGTGTATGGCCTCTACGTAGACACAGCCTTCCAATACTACAGTAAGGTCAAGAATACTATCACTTTAGTTATCGCATACCTTATAGTACTCGTAATTCTCAGTCCGCTGGTACTGGAACTCCCTGTGGCAATATACCTTGCTAGGAAGGCAACAGTGGCTGTGCCGTGTATATTCAGATATCCTGCAACTGTCCTCTGCTGTGGAAGGAAGGGACGTGCTGAACGCCTTGTAACCACGCTTGCACTGTGGGTACTCCTAACTGTTTTGCAGCTCGTGCTGATTCATGGAATGCTGATTGCGCTAACTATTTTTGCTGAGCCTTTTGGCATTGGTACAAGCGCAATGTTGCTTGTGTTAGCCTTCTCCTGCCTTACAAACATCTTCTCTCTGCTCTTCACCATATCCGCCCACCTCTTCACTCCTCCCCATCACCGAAGAGTTTCCAGCTCCATGGTGCTTCGTGCAGTCGTAGTGCTGCCTATGCTGCTAGCCATCGTGTGTTTCGGAGTAATTGTAATGTCACTGGGATCTGTCATTAATATGGATGCAAAACAGAACAGTCCTCTATCCTTTATCAACTCCATTGCCATTCCCATACTGCTCGGTGTCATAAGCATCTTCCTAAAGAGATTCATATCTGCCTGGCTGGAGTGGGCCCCAAGGGAAAGAGAGGATGGGACTGACACTGCTCACACACAAGAAGTAGATGAACAGCTACTGGATCCTTAAAGAGGGAAGAGTGCTAACACATGCTAAACTTCACTAGTTGCACTTTGACGGTACTGTTGTGTGCAATACCTTGTAGTGTGTGAATGAGTGAAAAATAGCTTAGGCAGAGTGCACCAATTTATATTAAGCTGATTTATGTGTGGAGGGTGGTACTTACAGCACTATGTGCATAACACTTTCAATTATTGTATTATTTTGTGGACAGAAGACTGATGTATATCACATACATTTATGGACAAAGTACGTCACATGTACGTATGTTGGATGGTTGAAAGAAAGCTTTACATACAGTGGGAGTTTTTCTAGATAGGGAAGTAATGATGAAAGAATGCCAGAGGTGACAGCTGGGTTTGAGGATCGAGGTGACCAAGAGAAGGTGGCACTAGTTTGGGATGAATGTTGTAGAGATTAGAAGGTAGGGAAAGCCACTGAATGCATGTTGAGGAAGAGATTCTGTGCTCCGGAGTAGCCACAGACAGGTCTATTACGTAGTGTATATGAAGAGGCAGGGAGACCATGCATGCATATGGCTGCCCTTACATCAGACATAAGATCAGCTCACACAAAATATACATACCGTATGGCCAGAAATTTTGGCGGGGAATTCATTTTGGCGGATTGGCGGTTTTGAGATCAAAATCCGCCAATATTTCATCCACCAAAACTTTACAGTGTGATGTCATCATTATTGCAAAATCATGTTTTTTACGTGTACTAGGCTGCAACTAGATGCACTAGTCTAATCGTCGGCATGGAGTTCACCATTGAAAGCTGTGTACGAGGGCATCATTTCTCCAAAGAGTTTTGTACATCGGAGGTAGGGGAAGAGTTTGCTTGTCTATCAACGCGAGGAAGGTGATCCAAACAACGTGTACACGGTTGCTGTAAAGACCGACGCGACGAAGACAGTCCAGAGTAAGCAAAACAATGACTTGTTAAGTTCTCAGTTGCATTTCATCATCACTTCTGTCGTAACTAATCCGAAACTAGCTCACGGACCGGTTAAATTCCCAGCACGGTTGATTAGCCATTTTGTTATGAATATCATTATGGCTAAAACTGGCTCAACCGCCAAAGTAAATTCCGCCAAATGACATATTTTCAGCAATCTGCCAAAATATCTTTCCGCCAAAATTTCCGGCAAAATGGTAACTACATATTACATGTACACCATACATTCCAACACGCTTGTACCCTGTAAGTTGCATCATACGCGCCTTATACCACAATAATGTAATATGTACAACCACGCCTGTTGTAAAAGATCAACCAAATCATTGTGCCATCAGTCAGTTGGTCAAGTTTGCCAATGTGATGTTTCAGGTGATCCAAACACTGCGCTAACTCAACAACAGTTGATGAGTTGGATCTTTGTGCACATGCAAACCATACTTCGCTGTGACAGTGTTGATCTCAAATACAAAAAACTCTTTTGAGAGTACATATTGAACACTCTCTCATGAGAAAACGTACTGCAGTATGAATGTAGGCCATTCTTCAGAATGTGAGGCGGCCAAAGGCGTCCTAGATGGCCATGTTCCTACATCCACGCACATACCTACGTACGTACACGTTACTATATCTTATAGCCAGTTGATCAACAATTGAAGAAGCAGCATTGAGGGAAGAGATGCAATTTACAGTTCATTAGCACACTGGATAAGGTAGGCATCCTAAGACAGTGCACCCTCAGCTGTGTTCAGCATAGCATATTGGCGGCCATTTTACACCCTCAGCTGTGTAGAAACCCTCAGCGCATACAACGTTCAAAAAACACAACTGCCAGTGGTCAATGATACTGGTCGTATTGGTATCATAGGCGTTACTGCCTTCTAGCCAGCAATGCCATCTGTTATATTCTGGCCTGATTATCACTATAGAATGTAACATATAAATGCCTGACCATAACAAAGTTACAGAGAAAAATGCAGCATGAATGTACACAATGTACACATTGACTCCAGTTGTCACATGCACACACGCACACATGCACACACACACACACGCACACGCACACGCACACGCACACGCACACGCACACACACACACACACACACACACACACATACACCACGGCTCTCCTGTTGAGGAGCAATGAATGAACACACAAGAGTACATTTCAACTTGCCATGGACTTGAGCATAATCAAACTTGCATACGTACATACATACAGTTCACACACACACAGTGTGTGTAAGTGATTGCACAACCCTAAGAACTAAAGCATTGCAAGGTGATTCCATATACATGATTTAGACTTTTGGGGGCAAAAATGGCGTCATTTCGGGAAGCATTTTAGGCATACATTTTCAGGCAGGGGTCATCTGTTGCACACTCACCGTACCATATTGAACATATAATACAGTAGGTCGATCTATAGCCACTATAGATGACCTCGGCGGTATAATTACCTCAGCACTTTGTGCCTCGGTACATATATCGCTTCAGGTATTATATACTGACTATAGACCTCCCTACCGTACAATTTGTATTACATACATATATATATATGTACATACATACATATACATACGTATGTTCAGCAGGCAATTAGTCTACACAACATACATACGTAGTATCAATTGACGTACTGTATATGTGACAAGTCAAGGGACAAATGGATCAAAATGTATTGAAAATATTTCACCGTCATAGTAGCAACAAAATCTGGTGTCCACACATGCCTTAAATGGGTGTGCATCTGCTTGTACACCAAACAAACCAGTGTTTAATCGAATCTTGGCTCTGGGTTACAATTGAATGCACAAGATTCTACTCTGTAGCCAGCAATGCCGCCTGTCACCACACTGGCCTTCTTGCTGCTGCCAGCCCTAGTTCACGGCAGTGCTGATCCGCAGGACCTGCTCTGTACCGACAGCTACACCGAGTTTGTGAGTGCCAGTGTTGGCTCCAACGTCAGTGGCACCCACACCAGGAATCAGCTCCATGAAGCCTTCTGCAGACCCAACCACCACCTTCCCTACTCTGTAATGGTCACCTTCCAACTGGTTCTTGCCAACGGAACAAGACTTAACCTATCCAGTGATGAGGACTGCACCAGTGAGCTGTGGGTGTGGATTCCGTCTCCGGTTTTCTTCGCTGCACAACCTACCCTTCTCAATCGCTATCTACTCTTCACTCTCAACTACTTCATGGAGTGGATACCACCCCATGTAATCATCACCACAACAGTCGCTCCCTGTACTGGTAAAATTAGCGACTTCTTCAATCGAATGATTTCTGCAGTGAGTTACGTAACTGGAACAGCGTGTGTGTGTGTGTGTGCGTGCGTGTGTGTGTGTGTATTGTAAAGTACAGGCAAAGTATTGCGTTTGCTAACATTTATATTGGTGGTCATTTTTCTTGGCTCCCGTGAGAAAGAAAAGCTACAAAAGACCTCAAAATTTCACACAAGCTGGCATTTGTCATCGTTCTAAACATCACGCTGTGTTCATTTGATGTCAACATCAGTGCTGTCCACACTATACCTCAGACAAGGGACAGGAGCGACGCTATCCTTGGAAAACACACCCGTATCGTTTGCAGCATGTCCACTTCGTGGCTTCCCGACTTACAATTTTAGCAGCACTGCTGAGAACAATGGACAGGAGTAACGCTAAGTGTGGTGAGGGCATTAAACGTCTATTCTAAAGTTTGCTAGCTGTGTTTCGTGTAGGAAAGCTTACCAAGCTACACTATTGTCCCCAGCGGTGCGCACTGTTTGTACTCGAATACTTCTCTTCTGCCTTGACTGAACACCTGCTACTGTGTTCCTACGACCTGTCTGTATGGATGTCACTGCATTCTTAATTGTGTTTATGACTTGAAACACAGAAATACAATGTGGCTAGGCAGTATAATGTGCATGACTAGCCAGATTGTTTGGTACAACTCAAATTGAGGAAGGATTCAAAGAAAGGAAAATGCATGCACAGTTTGTCTGTGTGACCACACGCCTGAGTGAAACTGTGTGTGTGCTCATACTGTCTGTATGTGGCTGCATTGTTTTTTAACATGTTGTTATGTCCTGACTTGCGAATAGAGACAGCAAGTAGTTCGAGTTGGGGAGGCAGCCCCACGAATTTTTAACTTGAAATACTTATGTGTGTAGTAATTCTCTGTGGTAGATCCTTCTGAAGAAATTTCTGATATTCACCAATACGAAATGATTGACACAATAATATTATGAAGGCTGCAGACTAACTGAAACCTTTGTGAGAAGTGAAAAGGAGACAAAGCTCAGAAAAAGAAGGTTTTTTCTTCCTATGATCCTGATGTGCAAACTGCATGTCTACGGATCATCACTTGAACCAATTTTTCCTAAAGACAACATTGCTGTACAAGTGTGTGCAGAGAGTGGCAAGGAGGGTGAACCAGAGTAAGCTGCGGGATGTATCACAAATCCAAATAGCATGATGATACAGTGGGTGGTTGTGCAGTGGGCAACATAGTACTTGCTGGTTGCTGCATCCCACTCCACCTCGACTGTGCTGGTCCTGATGCATAGTGCAAGCAAGTGATGAAGAGTTAGACCTATCAATGGTTTGGTTACATTACTTTATCTTTCTTCCCACTTTTGCAGCTTCAAGACTATGCACTGGGCCAGATTGAGACCACAACAAACTTGGGCTTTGTGGAGAGAGGATGTGGGACAAGTACATTTGACACTCGATTCAACTTGGCAAATACACATGAGAGAACACGGAAAGACTTGATATCCACCTTGGTAGCATGCGGCATATTCTTTCAAGTCATGTTCATCTGGATGGTTTCTGGAGTCCTTCTGAAATTAACCTTCAAATCCTTTGCACAGAAGACTTTCACCTACTCGTATGACTTGTATGGAGTGTTCTGGGGAGTTTCCACTACCGCTTTGGGGGTCTTGGGAATGGTGTATGGCCTCTACGTAGACACAGCCTTCCTATACTACAGTAAGGTCAAGAATTCTATCACTTTAGTTCCTGCACACCTTATAGTACTCGTAATTCTCAGTCCGCTGGTACTGGAACTCCCTGTGGCAATATACCTTGCTAGGAAGGCAACAGTGGCTGTGCCGTGTATATTCAGATATCCTGCAACTGTCCTCTGCTGTGGAAGGAAGGGACGTGCTGAACGCCTTGTAACCACGCTTGCACTGTGGGTACTCCTAACTGTTTTGCAGCTCTTGCTGATTCATGGAATGCTGATTGCACTAACTATTTTTGCTGAGCCTTTTGGCATTGGTACAAGTGCAATGTTGCTTGTGTTAGCCTTCTCCTGCCTTACAAACATCTTCTCTCTGCTCTTCACCATATCCGCCCACCTCTTCACTCCTCCCCATCACCGAAGAGCTTCCAGCTCCATGGTGCTTCGTGCAGTCGTAGTGCTGCCTATGCTGCTAGCAATCGTGTGTTTCGGAGTAATTGTAATGTCACTGGGATCTGTCATTAATATGGATGCAAAACAGAACAGTCCTCTATCCTTTATCAACTCCATTGCCATTCCCATACTGCTCGGTGTCATAAGCATCTTCCTAAAGAGATTCATATCTGCCTGGCTGGAGTGGGCCCCAAGGGAAAGAGAGGATGGGACTGACACTGCTCACACACAAGAAGTAGATGAACAGCTACTGGATCCTTAAAGAGGGAAGAGTGCTAACACATGCTAAACTTCACTAGTTGCACTTTGACGGTACTGTTGTGTGCAATACCTTGTAGTGTGTGAATGAGTGAAAAATAGCTTAGGCAGAGTGCACCAATTTATATTAAGCTGATTTATGTGTGGAGGGTGGTACTTACAGCACTATGTGCATAACACTTTTCAATTGTTGTATTATTGTGTGGACAGAAGACTGCTGTATAGCACATACATTTATGGACAAAGTACGTCACATGTACGTATGTTGGATGGTTGATAAGAAAGCTTTACATACAGTGGGAGTTTTTCTAGATAGGGAAGTAATGATGAAAGAATGCCAGAGGTGACAGCTGGGTTTGAGGATCGAGGTGACCAAGAGAAGGTGGCACTAGTTTGGGATGAATGTTGTAGAGATTAGAAGGTAGGGAAAGCCACTGAATGCATGTTGAGGAAGAGATTCTGTGCTCCGGAGTAGCCACAGACAGGTCTATTACGTAGTGTATATGAAGAGGCAGGGAGACCATGCATGCATATGGCTGCCCTTACATCAGACATAAGATCAGCTCACACAAAATATACATACCGTATGGCCGGAAATTTTGGCGGGGAATTCATTTTGGCGGATTGGCGGTTTTGAGATCAAAATCCGCCAATATTTCATCCACCAAAACTTTACAGTGTGATGTCATCATTATTGCAAAATCATGTTTTTTACGTGTACTAGGCTGCAACTAGATGCACTAGTCTAATCGTCGGCATGGAGTTCACCATTGAAAGCTGTGTACGAGGGCATCATTTCTCCAAAGAGTTTTGTACATCGGAGGTAGGGGAAGAGTTTGCTTGTCTATCAACGCGAGGAAGGTGATCCAAACAACGTGTACACGGTTGCTGTAAAGACCGACGCGACGAAGACAGTCCAGAGTAAGCAAAACAATGACTTGTTAAGTTCTCAGTTGCATTTCATCATCACTTCTGTCGTAACTAATCCGAAACTAGCTCACGGACCGGTTAAATTCCCAGCACGGTTGATTAGCCATTTTGTTATGAATATCATTATGGCTAAAACTGGCTCAACCGCCAAAGTAAATTCCGCCAAATGACATATTTTCAGCAATCCGCCAAAATATCTTTCCGCCAAAATTTCCGGCAAAATGGTAACTACATATTACATGTACACCATACATTCCAACACGCTGGTACCCTGTAAGTTGCATCATACGCGCCTTATACCACAATAATGTAATATGTACAACCACGCCTGTTGTAAAAGATCAACCAAATCATTGTGCCATCAGTCAGTTGGTCAAGTTTGCCAATGTGATGTTTCAGGTGATCCAAACACTGCGCTAACTCAACAACAGTTGATGAGTTGGATCTTTGTGCACATGCAAACCATACTTCGCTGTGACAGTGTTGATCTCAAATACAAAAAACTCTTTTGAGAGTACATATTAAACACTCTCTCATGAGAAAACGAACTATGTACTGCAGTATGAATGTAGGCCATTCTTCAGAATGTGAGGCGGCCAAAGGCATCCTAGATGGCCATGTTCCTACATCCACGCACATACCTACGTACGTACACGTTACTATATCTTATAGCCAGTTGATCAACAATTGAAGAAGCAGCATTGAGGGAAGAGATGCAATTTACAGTTCATTAGCACACCGGATAAGGTAGGCATCCTAAGACAGTGCACCCTCAGCTGTGTTCAGCATAGCATATTGGCGGCCATTTTACACCCTCAGCTGTGTAGAAACCCTCAGCGCATACAACGTTCAAAAAACACAACTGCCAGTGGTCAATGATACTGGTCGTATTGGTATCATAGGCGTTACTGCCTTCTAGCCAGCAATGCCATCTGTTATATTCTGGCCTGATTATCACTATAGAATGTAACATATAAATGCCTGACCATAACAAAGTTACAGAGAAAAATGCAGCATGAATGTACACAATGTACACATTGACTCCAGTTGTCACATGCACACACGCACACATGCACACACACACACACGCACACGCACACGCACACACACACACACACACACACACACACACACACACACACACATACACCACGGCTCTCCTGTTGAGGAGCAATGAATGAACACACAAGAGTACATTTCAACTTGCCATGGACTTGAGCATAATCAAACTTGCATACGTACATACATACAGTTCACACACACACAGTGTGTGTAAGTGATTGCACAACCCTAAGAACTAAAGCATTGCAAGGTGATTCCATATACATGATTTAGACTTTTGGGGGCAAAAATGGCGTCATTTCGGGAAGCATTTTAGGCATACATTTTCAGGCAGGGTTCATCTGTTGCACACTCACCGTACCATATTGAACATATAATACAGTAGGTCGATCTATAGCCACTATAGATGACCTCGGCGGTATAATTACCTCAGCACTTTGTGCCTCGGTACATATATCGCTTCAGGTATTATATATTGACTATAGACCTCCCTACCGTACAATTTGTATTACATACATATATATATATGTACATACATACATATACATACGTATGTTCAGCAGGCAATTAGTCTACACAACATACATACGTAGTATCAATTGACGTACTGTATAATTATGTGACAAGTCAAGGGACAAATAGATCAAAATGTATTGAAAATATTTCACCGTCATAGTAGCAACAAAATCTGGTGTCCACACATGCCTTAAATGGGTGTGCATCTGCTTGCACACCAAACAAACCAGTGTTTAATAGAATCTTGGCTCTGGGTTACAATTGAACGCACAAGATTCTACTCTTTAGCCAGCAATGCCGCCTGTCACCACACTGGCCTTCTTGCTGCTGCCAGCCCTAGTTCACGGCAGTGCTGATCCGCAGGACCTGCTCTGTACCGACAGCTACACCGAGTTTGTGAGTGCCAGTGTTGGCTCCAACGTCAGTGGCACCCACACCAGGAATCAGCTCCATGAAGCCTTCTGCACACCCAACCACCACCTTCCCTACTCTGTAATGGTCACCTTCCAACTGGTTCTTGCCAACGGAACAAGACTTAACCTATCCAGTGATGAGGACTGCACCAGTGAGCTGTGGGTGTGGATTCCGTCTCCAGTTTTCTTCGCTGCACAACCTACCCTTCTCAATCGCTATCTACTTTTCACTCTCAACTACTTCATGGAGTGGATACCACCCCATGTAATCATCACCACAACAGTCGCTCCCTGTACTGGTAAAATTAGCGACTTCTTCAATCGAATGATTTCTGCAGTGAGTTACGTAACTGGAACAGTGTGCGTGCGTGCGTGCGTGCGTGCGTGTGTGTGTGTGTATTGTAAAGTACAGGCAAAGTATTGCGTTTGCTAACATTTATATTGGTGGTCATTTTTCTTGGCTCCCGTGAGAAAGAAAAGCTACAAAAGACCTCAAAATTTCACACAAGCTGGCATTTGTCATCGTTCTAAACATCACGCTGTGTTCATTTGATGTCATCATCAGTGCTGTCCACACTATACCTCAGACAAGGGACAGGAGCGACGTTATCCTTGGAAAACACACCCGTATCGTTTGCAGCATGTCCACTTCGTGGCTTCCCGACTTACAATTTTAGCAGCACGGCTGAGAACAATGGACAGGAGTAACGCTAAGTGTGGTGAGGGCATTAAACGTCTATTCTAAAGTTTGCTAGCTGTGTTTCGTGTAGGAAAGCTTACCAAGCAGTGAAAACGTATAAGTAACTATTGTCCCCAGCGGTGCGCACTGTTTGTACTCGAATACTTCTCTTCTGCCTTGACTGAACACCTGCTACTGTGTTCCTACGACCTGTCTGTATGGATGTCACTGCATTCTTAATTGTGTTTATGACTTGAAACACAGAAATACAATGTGGCTAGGCAGTATAATGTGCACGACTAGCCAGATTGTTTGGTACAACTCAAATTGAGGAAGGATTCAAAGAAAGGAAAATGCATGCACAGTTTGTCTGTGTGACCACACGCCTGAGTGAAACTGTGTGTGTGCTCATACTGTCTGTATGTGGCTGCATTGTTTTTAACATGTTGTTATGTCCTGACTTGCGAATAGAGACTGCAAGTAGTTCGAGTTGGGGCGGCAGCCCCACGAATTTTTAACTTGAAATACTTATGTGTGTAGTAATTCTCTGTGGTAGATCCTTCTGAAGAAATTTCTGATATTCACCAATACGAAATGATTGACACAATAATATTATGAAGGCTGCAGACTAACTGAAACCTTTGTGAGAAGTGAAAAGGAGACAAAGCTCAGAAAAAGAAGGCTTTTTCTTCCTATGATCCTGATGTGCAAACTGCATGTCTACGGATCATCACTTGAACCAATTTTTCCTAAAGACAACATTGCTGTACAAGTGTGTGCAGAGAGTGGCAAGGAGGGTGAACCAGAGTAAGCTGCAGGATGTATCACAAATCCAAATAGCATGATGATGCAGTGGGTGGTTGTGCAGTGGGCAACATAGTACTTGCTGGTTGCTGCATCCCACTCCACCTCGACTGTGCTGGTCCTGATGCATAGTGCAAGCAAGTGATGAAGAGTTAGACCTATCAATGGTTTGGTTACATTACTTTATCTTTCTTCCCACTTTTGCAGCTTCAAGACTATGCACTGGGCCAGATTGAGACCACAACAAACTTGGGCTTTGTGGAGAGAGGATGTGGGACAAGTACATTTGACACTCGATTCAACTTGGCAAATACACATGAGAGAACACGGAAAGACTTGATATCCACCTTGGTAGCATGCGGCATATTCTTTCAAGTCATGTTCATCTGGATGGTTTCTGGAGTCCTTCTGAAATTAACCTTCAAATCCTTTGCACAGAAGACTTTCACCTACTCGTATGACTTGTATGGAGTGTTCTGGGGAGTTTCCACTACCGCTTTGGGGGTCTTGGGAATGCTGTATGGCCTCTACGTAGACACAGCCTTCCTATACTACAGTAAGGTCAAGAATTCTATCGCTTTAGTTCCTGCACACCTTATAGTACTCGTAATTCTCAGTCCGCTGGTACTGGAACTCCCTGTGGCAATATACCTTGCTAGGAAGGCAACAGTGGCTGTGCCGTGTATATTCAGATATCCTGCAACTGTCCTCTGCTGTGGAAGGAAGGGACGTGCTGAACGCCTTGTAACCACGCTTGCACTGTGGGTACTCCTAACTGCTTTGCAGCTCGTGCTGATACATGGAATGCTGATTGCACTAACTATTTTTGCTGAGCCTTTTGGCATTGCTACAAGTGCAATGTTGCTTGTGTTAGCCTTCTCCTGCCTTACAAACATCTTCTCTCTGCTCTTCATCATATTCTCCCACCTCTTCACTCCTCCCCGTCACCGAAGAGCTTCCAGCTCCATGGTGCTTCGTGCAGCCGTAGTGCTGCCTATGCTGCTAGCAATCATGTGTTTCGGAGTAATTATAACTTCATTGGGATCTGTCATTAATATGGATGCAAAACAGAACAGTCCTCTATCCTTTATCAACTCCATTGCCATTCCCATACTGCTTGGTGTCATAAGCATCTTCCTAAAGAGATTCATATCTGCCTGGCTGAAGTGGGCCCCAAGGGAAAGAGAGGATGGGACTGACACTGCTCACACACAAGAAGTAGATGAACTGCTACTAGATCCTTAAAAGAGGGAAGAGTGCTAACACATGATAAACTTCACTAGTTGCACTTTGATGGTACTGTTGTGTGCAATACCTTGTAGAGTGTGAATGAGTAGAAAATAGCTTAGGCAGAGTGCACCAATTTATATTAAGTTTATTTATGTGTGGAGGGTAGTACTTAGAGCACTATGTGCATAACACTTTCAATTGTTGTATTATTGTGTGGACAGAAGACTGCTGTATAGCACATACATAACTAGTGGCAGACACTCAAACACGCTTGTTCCCTGTAAGTTGCATCATACGCGCCTTATACCACAATAATGCAATATGTACAAGCATGCCTGTTGTAAAAGATTAACCAAATCATTGTGCCATCAGTCAGTTGGTCAAGTTTGCCAATGTGATGTTTCAGGTGATCCAAACACTGCGCTAACTCAACAACAGTTGATGAGTTGGATCTTTGTCCACATGCAAACCATACTTCGTTGAGACAGTGTTGATCTCAAATACAAAAAAAACTTTTGAGAGTACAAATTGAACACTTTCTCATAGCGTTTGCATCCAGCATAACTAAGATCATATGAACAAGGGACGTAGGTACATGCTTAGTTACATAGTTCTGGGCTCAAAGCTCTGTAAGCTTGTGACGGGAAAACAAACTACAGTATGTACTGCAGTATGAATGTGGGCCATTCTTCAGAATGTGAGGCGGCCAAAGCCGTCTTAGACGGCCATGTTCCTACATCCATGCACATACGTACGCACGTACACGTTACTATATGTTATAGCCGTTTGATCAACAATTGAAGAACCAGCATTGAGGTCGTTAGCACACCGAATATGGTAGACATCCTAAGACAGTGCACCCTCAGCTGTGTTCAGCATAGCATATTGGCGGCCATTTTACACCCTCAGCTGTGTAGAAACCCTCAGCGCATACAACGTTCATAAATCACAACTGCCAGTGGTCATTGATACTGGTCGTATTGGTATCATAGGCATTACTGCCTTGTAGCCAGCAATGCCATCTGTTATTATTCTGGCCTGATTATCACTATACATATAAATGCCTGACCATAACAAAGTTACAGAGAAAAATGCAGCATGAATGTACACAATGTACACATTGACTCCAGTTATCACACGCACACACACACACACACACACACTGGCGGTTGCAAGGTTTTTCAGACCGTTTTAAGCCGTTTCTAGAGAACCCTTCAACGCTCTCAGTAACATAAATTCATTACAGAGATGACTCGTCATACGTACAAACAGTACGCTCGGAAACGATGTTCGCGCAGTCAAACGATGGGCAGAGACGCATTCACAGAAACACTGCGCAAATGACGTCGTTTTAGTCATCGGAGACGCTCTTTCAACGTACACGGGGTATCGGCCGCGAGCACTGTATGCGACTCACGGCATGTCCATTGGTCTTATTCAAGTGCGACACAAGCAAACTAACCTTCCAAAGTTCTCTTCTGACTTCCACTGGAACATCCTTGCCAGTGTGCTTTTGCTTCGCCTCTACCTGGTTCGAACCAACTGACATGGAGGAACCATTTGAGGACGCCATGTTCATAAAATGGCGAGCGATTGAAAATGGCTGCCTTTTATAGCAGCGCGGAAGTTTGTTGTTATAGAAACCCCTTGAAAAAATGGAGGATTTGAAGCACAAAAGAAACTTGGGGAAGTTTGTTGCCAGTTGCAATGCGCCTCCCAGCTCAGTGAAAGTCAAAGTTCTTCGAGAAAATGAGTCGAACGTGAATGCAGAGGTGAGATCTGACGCTAAAGCTTGATGAAATTGGAACTGGGAGCATCTCGTGATTTTTGGAGCATTGCCGCGTACTATCAGGCTAGCTCCATCATTTGTTCATCATTTTTTGTTCATCATCACTGTTGCCCTTGTACATGGCTGATAAAAAGTGCATCTGAATATTTTGAAATCGATACACTGTTCTGGCTACGCGAGACTACGTACACGAAATGTCTGCAGTTTGTTACTAAACGTGTGTTTTGCTCCTGTTTTGCACTCAACGCAGGCGGAAGCCCGCATAGTGGGTAGATTCATCGATGTGCGTGTGGCTGAACGGCGCGAGAGGTTACAACTGTTCCAGCAGGAAGTCAGGCAGCGTGTGCGGGAACAAGTGAACAAGACTGAGCGAGCCGTGGGAAGGCACGTCAGGAAGGTGGTGAGTGGGGCATACCGTGTGACACCTGGTCCCTTGTTTCAAGAGGTGGTGCAACTCATTGCGAGCAGTAATATACACAACTCTCCTATTATGTACATATATATGTAATGCCTAATGTACATGCGTACATATATGAATTACATAGTATGTATACACTATATTATACATATGTGTCGTACATATGTGTACCATGTACGTACGTATGTGTGTACATGCTTATATCAGGTATAATCTACGTACGTATATACTATATATGCATTGTACATTAGAAATTTGAATGATCCGGTTTCAAGCTCTTTTCCAAATATTGCTACGTACTTTGCCAATAAAGAAAGGAGATGGTCAGGTCACAATTATGTGTTGCATTGTTGCTTCTGTCGTTATCACTGTGAGCTGCGCTGTAAGCTGTAGTGCTCCAGCTGACTTGCCATGTAGACACAACTTACATGCACCCTTTGTCATGCGAATGCTGCACAGGCCCAAAGAGAGGCGCTGCTTGTCAGGCAGGCATCACAGCCTCAGGGCATGGCAAGGAAGGTGGCCAAGTCACGACAGCACCAGCAGCCCGATGTGGAGGACATCTGTCTGCTGGCAAAGAAGACCTCACCCCAAGAAGCTGTGAGTCCTCAGTGCGTGCATCAGAGGCATGCTATTGCGAAGCAGTGGGACCCATTCAATTCGGTTGTGTGGGGCCCTGACCTGACAACTAAAGACCATTAGCTGCTCTATAAAGATGCATGGCAGCAAGGTCACACCAGAAGAGGGTGACGTTATACGTATGTACACTTGACAGTTTTCTTCTTGCACAGCAGCCGCTATAAGCAGGCTCTACTGTACAAGTATGTAACTGTGCATGTTTTCACTAAGTACGTAGGTGTCACTGTGCTGTAAAATTACATACGTACATACATGCGTAGTGAGATGCATTCAACTATTGGCCAGCTAGCAAAGTACAGCAGTTGAGTGACTTCTTCGTACGTTTTGCATTCCCATACTTCTCGCACTGTCTGTACTCCTGTACATATTCTGCAGAGAAGACGTCAATGGGCGAAGCAACAGCTACTGTCAAAGAAAGTTGGAGAAAGTGGCATGGTGCGTATGCAACTCACGTCTTTGCATGCACTGAGAAGTAGGAGATTGGGATGAGATACTTGAACACTTGAAGGCCATTCCTCCTGTCTCTGTCCCTCTGCAGTCCCTTCTGCCTGGTGGATGGAAGACTGGTGAGACGCCATGTGGCAACAACAGCAGTACCCAAGAGGCCTTTACTCACACACCACTTGATCCCCAACAGCCTGGTGACTCCACCCCTGACAGTTCTGTTCTCTGCGATGCATCCCACTCCAGCACGGTGCTGGATAGTGAGGCCTCCACAGTTAACCTCCTCCCTCATTGCTCCTGTCTCAAGGACTCCTCCAATACCTCTCTCAGAGCCCCACTCATCCCCAGTGACAAGCAGGAACTGCAGAGGAGAGAAGAGGTGGGCATCATTGCGTTTCAGTGGGGCAGATGGTACACATGCAACATGCTTTACGAATGCTGTACATACATGTGTCAGCAGTTTTTGTGTATCAACTACCATATGTATGTATACGTATGTGTTTGTGCGTACGTACTTCTAGTGTATTGATACTGCAGACATACATACCGTATAGCCGGAAATTTTGGCGGGAATATATTTTGGCGGATTGCTGAAAATAAGTCATTTGGCGGAATTTACTTTGGCAGTTGAGCCAGTCTCTTAGCCATAATGATATTCATAACAAAATGGTTAATTAAACGCGCTGGGAATTTAACCGGGCCGTGAGCTAGTTTCCGCTCAGTTCGGACGAAATCGATGATGAAATGCAACTGAAACGTACACAATTCGTTGTTACGCTTAATCCTGACTGTTTTCGTCGCGTCGGTCTTTACGCCAGCTCTTCTCCCACCTTCGTTGTACAAAACATTTTGGAGAAGCTTACGCAGCTTTTAATGGTGAACTCCATGCCGACTATTTAGACTGGCGCGTCCAGCTGCAGGCCTAGTATATACACACAAGCTATGAATTCACAATAATGATGACATCACAGTTTATTTGGCGGATGAAATATTGGCGGATTGCTCTCAAAACCACCAATCCGCCAAAATAAATTCCCCGCCAAAATTTCCGGCCAGACGGTACATACATACGTACGTACATGCATAGAAGGTGCACAAGATAACGGTACTTCGTGTTATTTTCATACGTACAATACGTACAGACAGTAATGATGCTCGTCTTGATCTTAGTTATGTACGTACTATACTCAATGATTAGCTACACTCACTCACCTTGAGATCTGTCAATTTTCGACCACTCTGTGTCTGTGTGTCTGTGTGTAGCGAGGACAGCAGTATCTGACATGTCGGAAGGCGTATGCAGCAGTTGAGAGAGAGAAGGTGCGTACAAGGAGGCAGCAGGTGGAGTTGCAGCGTGCAGCCCAGCAGCTGAAGGAAGCAAAGGAGAAGGGGCAACGAATGATGGAGGGTGTCCACAGCGAAGAGGGGAGTGTGACAGAGAGTTTAACGAGCTCTCAGTTTGAAGCTGAGCAGGAGAGGCTGTACCGTTGGAGGCAGCAGGTGGCAGCACATGAGCAGAAGAGGAGAGCACAGAAGGAGAGGGAGACAAACCGGTTAGCTCTGAAGCATGGCACAATAATGATGTAGTCACCCATGCCACAAACACTGAGTGTAACTGTGCAGAAAGGAATTCCTCCTGTGCTGGTGTAGCAACCAGTCCATCTAGCAAACAATTGCTGTGTGATCACACGTAACTACATACGTACATATGTTATAGTCATGCGTGTATGGATGCGCACACATCATACATACTTACGTGTACATACATACTCATGAACTCACATGCACATTATGTCCACAGCTTTAGAGCCCATTCTACATATACGTATCTATACGTATATGACTGTATATATTGTATATGCTGTATATACGTTGTATGTTCGGACATTTGCAGGTATCTTGATGCTCTTCGTGAACAGATCAAGGAGCGCATGAAGTCCAGGGGCATAGACCCGCCTCCTCTGTGTGCCTGCCATGCCGACATGTGGGACAGTGGGCCCCTGACCTGTGCCAACAACTGCATGTTCTACAGGAACCCAGACATGTATGCCAGAGCACTTGCATCACTGCTATCGTCAATGGATGTGTTGTGATGGTTAATCTGTGCATTCCATTGCATCCACATGGCCTCCCTCCCTCAACAGTGTATTGAGCACAAGTGCATACAGTGTGTGTCACGTGTCAGTTCTGTGAGTGCAGCAGCCGGTAAATAAGACTGTCCTCTGTTGACTGGGGCACACTTGTGGCCTGTGACACCTCCTGGCTCCCCTGCAAGCTCACATGTATGTATGTACGTACGTATGTAGATATACTGTATATTATCAGTAACACGTAATGAATAAAATGGTAGTGTTTTTATTCATTATGCACTCCTGATAACATTTACAGTAATCCCATCATATAACCCACGTAGCTGTCGTGTACAGTACATACGTAAAACAGTACATGACATATACTGGGCCAATCGCTTTCAATGTCTGATTGATGTATAGGTATTCTGAAAATGCTCCACTGAAACCTATTGTTGAAAACCTCTGAGAGATGCCATATATGGTTGTGCATGCACCCACAACGGTGCCGTACAATGCAGCATTTAAATAAATTCTTGACTCGGGGCTACGTATGTAGTATTGACAATGCAAATGCGCCACTGCCTTTTAGCCAGCAATGCCGTCTGTCACCACACTGGCCTTCTTGCTGCTGCCAGCCCTACTTCACGGCAGTGCTGATCAGCAGGATCTGCTCTGTACTGACAGCTATGCCGAGTTTGAGAGTGCCAGTGTTGGCTCCAACGTCAGTGGCACCCACACCAGGAATCAGCTCTATGAAGCCTTCTACAGACCCAACCATCACCTTCCCTACTCTGTAATGGTCACCTTCCAACTGGTTCTTGACAACGGAACAAGACTCAACCTATCCAGTGATGAGGACTGCAGTAGTGAGCTGTGGTTGTGGATGTCGTCTCCAGTATTCTTAGCTTTAGAAGCTACCTATCTCAATCGTCGTCTCCTCTACACTCTCAACTACTTCATGGAGTGGATACCTCCACATGTCTTTATTGGTACAAGTGTCTCTCCATGTCAAGATAAGATGAGCAACTTCCTAAATCGAATGACTGCAACAGTAAGTTCAGCAATAGACTATAGGATCAGTGATGGGTGGCAGCCAACCATTTGTTGCAATTGGTGGCTTCTCTATATATCTTGCACTGTCATTCCTCTTCGCAGCTTCAAGACTATGCTTTGGGGAAGATGGAGTACAAGACAAATTTGGGCTGTGTGCAGCATGGATGTGGAACATCCACATTTGACACTTTATTCCAATCAGTCGGTCTCGTTGAAAGTCAACAACAAACAGCGATTGCCTATGTTATTACATGCGGCTCACTGTTTCAAATAATGTTTGTATGGCTGATTTCTGCAGCCCTTCTGCAGATGACTTTCAAACCATTTGCACAGAAGACTTTCACCTACTCGTATGACCTCTATGGGATGTTCTGGGGAGCTACAACTGCTGCCTTGGGGATCTTGGGAATGGTGTATGGTATACATACAGACAATGCCATTGTGTACTATGCTAACATCAAGAGTGCTTCCACTATAGCTACAGCATACCTTCTACAATGTGTTCTGCTTACTCCACTGGTACTGGAACTCCCTGTGGCAATATACCTTGCTAGGAAGGCAACAGTGGCTGTGCCATGTATATTCAGATATCCTGCAACTGTCCTCTGCTGTGGAAGGAAGGGATGTGCTGAACGTCTCGTAACCACACTTGCACTGTGGGTACTCCTAACTGCTTTGCAGCTCATGCTGATACATGGAATGATGTTTGTGCTAACTGTTTCTGCTGAGCCTTTTGGCATTGCTACAAGTGCAATGTTGCTTGTGTTAGCCTTCTCCTGCCTTACAAACATCTTCTCTCTGCTCTTCACCATATTCGCACACCTCTTCACTCCTCTCCGTCACCAAAGAGCTTCCAGCTTCATGGTGCTTCGTGCAGTCGTAGTGCTGCCTATGCTGCTAGCCATCGTGTGTTTCGGAGTAATTGTAATGTCACTGGGATCTGTCATTAATATGGATGCAAAAAAGAACAATCCTCTATCCTTTATCAACTCCATTGCCATTCCCATACTGCTTGGTGTCATAAGCATCTTCCTAAAGAGATTCATATCTGCCTGGCTGAAGTGGGCCCCAAGGGAAAGAGAGGATGGGACTGACACTGCTCACACACAAGAAGTAGATGAACTGCTACTAGATCCTTAAAAGAGGGAAGAGTGCTAACACATGATAAACTTCACTAGTTGCACTTTGACAGTACTGCTGTGTGCAATACCTTGTAGTGTGTGAATGAGTGAAAAATAGCTTAGGCAGAGTGCACCAATTTATATTAAGCTGATTTATGTGTGGAGGGTAGTTCTTAGAGCACTATGTGCATAACACTTTCAATTATTGTATTGCTGTGTGGACAGAAGACTGATGTATAGCACATACATTTATGGAGCGAAGTACGTCACATGTGCGTATGTTGAATGGTTGATAAGAAAGCTTTATATGCAGTGGGAGTTTTTCTAGATGTGGAAGTAATGATGAAAAGAATGCCAGAGGTGACAGCTGGGTTTGAGGATCGAGGTGACCAAGAGAAGGTGGCACTATATCGTTTGGGATGAATGTTGTAGAGATTAGAAGGTAGGGAAAGCCACTGAATGCATGTTGAGGAAGAGATTCTGTGCTCTGGTCTATTAGTAGAGTAGCCACAGACATGTCAACTGGTGTCCCCTGGCCCCTTCGCCAGTTGTGACTCATGCACTAGCATATGTATGTCACTCTATACCATGGCACAACTATCTTAATCTGTGTCCTTTGAACACTGCATGTCTGTTGAAGTGCTACATGGGGCTGTCGCCCTAGTGTGTATGCACACGAGGCACTTGATCATTATTGAATATGGAATATGGAATACAAGAGCAGCCATATATATGACATTATATATAACCCTGTAATGTTCGCCAGGGCAAGGTTCTGAGAAGACTTACAAAGCATCATTTCCAACAACAAAATGTGTGGAGATGAAGAAGGCACTCCAGAATTATCAGGATGTTTAAACAGGAAAGAAGTAAATCACAGTTGCTACTGTCAGATACACAGTACACAGTCATACTGCACATTGCATGTCATAGGGAGCATAATATGAAGAGGGCAGGGAGACCATGCATGCATATGGCTGCCCTTACATCAGACATAAGATCATCTCATACAGCATACAGCTACATATTTATGCGTACACCAGTGGCAAACATATTCAAAATACTCTTGTACGCCGTAAGTTGCATAAAACACACCTTATAGCACAATAATGCTGCTCAGAGTTTCTTGGGGTGGAGTCCTTAGTGCATGCATCAGGGGCATGCATGCTATTGCGATCAGTGGGACCAGTTTAATCCTGTTGTGTGTAGGACCCTGACCTGACAACTAAAGACCATCAGCTGCTTTACAAAAGATCCGTGGCAGCAAGGTCACACCAGAAGAGGGTGGCTACGTACAGTACATACGTTGTATGTGCACTTAGACAGTTTTCTTCGATGCACAGCAGCCGCTATAAGCAGGCTCAACTGTACAAGTATGTAACTGTGCATGTCTTCACTGAGTGAGTGTCACTGTGCTGTAAAATTACATACATACATAGTGAGATGCATTCAACTCTGTAAATTGCAGTAGTTGGTTGACTTTTTCGTACGTTTTGCATTCCCATACTACTCACATTGTCTGTACTCCTGTACTACTGCAGATATATATATAGTATACTTGATATGTGAAGCGTATAAATTCATACAGTACAGCATCTTAGGTGAATGTGAATATGTACATACAAAGTATATATATAATGTGATGGTAAGTTATTGTGTGGATTAGAGTCCTTCACTGATCGATGGCATGGGTTATACATGCGTTGCATGCAGAAGGATATACTCAAGAATGGTGCAACTGTGATTGCATTAATGATGTAAAGATAGACATTGACTGGATTGGATTGGATTTGACATTGACTCAGGCACCAGCACAGGCAGGAACTCCATGTATATATGTACTTTAGTATTTGGGCACCTCAAGCCTATGCACAATGTCAGGAGGGCCGGTGACAGCAGCTGTGTTGAATGGGGAATTGCCAGTGCATGGCACTAGTCACAGGATTCCTTGCATTAGTGTACTGTAGTGTTTTTGTGTACTGTTTATATGTATAAAATGTATTGAAAATGTTCCATCGTCATAGTAGCACATACAAACAAAATCTGGTATCCACACATGCCTTAAATGGGTGTGCATCTGCACACAAACCACAGCATTTAATCGAATCTTGGCTCTGGGTTACAATTGAACGCACAAGATTCTCCTCTGTAGCCAGCAATGCCGCCTGTCACCACACTGGCCTTCTTGCTGCTGCCAGTCCTCATTCATGGCAGTGCTGATCAGCAGGATCTGCTCTGTACCGACAGCTACACCGAGTTCGTGAGTGCCAGTGTTGGCTTCAACGTCAGTGGCACCCACACCAGGAATCAGCTCTATGAAGCCTTCTACACACCCAACCACCACCTTCCCTACTCTGTAATGGTCACCTTCCAACTGGTTCTTGACAACGGAACAAGACTTAACCTATCCAGTGATGAAGGCTGCAGCAGTGAGCTGTGGTTATGGATGTCTTCTGCAGCATTCTTAGCTGCAGAACCTACCCTTCTAAATCGCTATCTACTCTTCACCCTCAACTACTTCATGGAGTGGAAACCACCCCATGTTATCATCACCACAGCAGTCGCTCCCTGTACTGGTAGAATTAGTGACTTTTTCAACCGAATGACTTCTGCAGTAAGTTGTGTGTGTGTGTGTGTGTGTGTGTGTGTGTGTGTGTGTGTGTGTGTGTGTGTGTGTGTGTGTGTGTGTGTGTGTGTGTGTGTGTGTGTGTGTGTGTGTGTGTGTGTGTGTGTGTGTGTGTGTGTGTGTGTGTGTGTGTGTGTGTGTGTGTGTGTGTGTGTGTGTTTTCCTTTAAGCCTAACGTATGGCTTCATGTTATGGAAATAATTATATATAATGTTGATGCTGTTGGTAACTGTACTAAGTTTGCTAGCTGTGTTTTGC
Organism: Aplysina aerophoba; assembly: GCA_949841015.1. Taxonomy (NCBI): domain Eukaryota; kingdom Metazoa; phylum Porifera; class Demospongiae; order Verongiida; family Aplysinidae; genus Aplysina; species Aplysina aerophoba. The sequence goes on from OX465043.1 coordinate 5,466,792, forward strand.
ATAGGAAAGCTTAGCAAGCAGTGAAAATGTATAAGTAACTATTGTCCCTAGCGCTGCGTGCTGTTTGTTCTTGATCAAATTCTCTTCTGCCTTGACTGCACACCTGCTACTGTGTTCCTATGGCCTGTCTGTGTGCATGTCACTGCATTCTCTAAATTGTGTTTGTCTTGAAATGCAGAAATACAATGTGGCTAGGCAGTAGCTATATTGTGCATGACTAGCCAGATTGTTTGGTACAACTCTAAATGAGGAGGGATTCAAGGAAAGGAAGAATGTATGCCCAGTTTGTCTGTGTGCCCATGCCTGAGTGAAAGTGTGTGTGCTCATACTTTCTGTATGTGGTTGCATTGTTTTGACATGTTGTCATGTCCTGACTTGCGAATGAAGACAGCAAGTAGTTTGTGTTGGGGCAGCAGCCCCATGAGTTTTAACTGGAAATACCAGTTGTGTGTGCAGTAATTCTTATTGGTAGATGATTCTGGAGAAATTTCTGATATTCATCAATATGAAATGATTGAATTCCGTACATGTAGATCTGCTAAATTGGAAAGGAGGGCTAACACTCCTACTAAGCTCATGTAAAGGAGGGCTAACACTCCTACTAAGCCCATGTAAAGGAGGGCTAACACTCCTACTAACCTCATGTAAAGGAGGGCTAACACTCCTACTAAGCTCATGTAAAGGAGGGCTAACACTCCTACTAAGCCCATGTAATGGAGGGCTAACACTCCTACTAAGCCCATGTAAAGGAGGGCTAACACTCCTACTACGCTCATGTAAAGGAAGGCTAACACTCCTACTAAGCCCATGTAAAGGAGGGCTAACACTCCTACTAAGCTCATGTAAAGGAGGGCTAACACTCCTACTAAGCTCATGTAAACTTTACTAGGAATACATTGCCCGGCTATTCAAAACACTATATTAAGGCTGCAAACCAACTGAAACCTTTGTGAGAAGTGAAAAGGAGACGAAACTAAGAAAAAGAAGGTTAAATATTCTTCCTGTGATACTGATGTGCAACTGCATGTCTCCGGATCATCACTTGAACCAATTTTCCCTAAAAACAACATTGCTGTACAAGTGTGTGCAGAGAGTACCAAGGAGGGTGAACCAGAGTAAGCTGCGGGATGTATCACAAATTCAAATAGCATGATGATGCAATGGGTGGTTGTGCAGTGGGCAACATAGTACTTGCTGGTTGCTGCATCCCACTCCACCTTGACTGTGCTGGTCCTGATGCATAGTGCAAGAAAGTGATGAAGAGTTAGACCTATCAATGGTTTGGTTACATTACTTTATCTTTCTTCCCACTTTTGCAGCTTCAAGACTATGCACTGGGGCAGATTGAGACCACAACATACTTGGGCTTTGTGCTGAGAGGATGTGGGACAAGTACACTTGACACTCGATTCAACTTTGTGAATACACATGAGATAACACGGAAAGACTCATTGTCCAGTTTGGTAGCATGCGGCGTATTCTTTCAAGTCATATTCATCTGGATGGTTTCTGGAGTCCTTCTGAAATTAACCTTCAAATCCTTTGCACAGAAGACTTTCACCTTCTCGTATGACTTGTATGGAGTGTTCTGGGGGGTTTCTACTACCGCTTTGGGCGTCTTGGGAATGCTGTATGGCCTCTACGTAGACACAGCCTTCCAATACTACAGTAAGGTCGAGAATTCTATCACTTTAGTTCATGCACACCTTATAGTACTCGTAATTCTCAGTCCGCTGGTACTGGAACTCCCTGTGGCAATATACCTTGCTAGGAAGGCAACAGTGGCTGTGCCGTGTATATTCAGATATCCTGCAACTGTCCTCTGCTGTGGAAGGAAGGGACGTGCTGAACGCCTTGTAACCACGCTTGCACTGTGGGTACTCCTAACTGCTTTGCAGCTCGTGCTGATTCATGGAATGCTGATTGCACTAACTATTTCTGCTGAGCCTTTTGGCATTGCTACAAGTGCAATGTTGCTTGTGTTAGCCTTCTCCTGCCTTACAAACATCTTCTCTCTGCTGTTCATCATATTCGCCCACCTCTTCACTCCTCTCCGTCACCGAAGAGCTTCCAGCTCCATGGTGCTTCGTGCAGTCGTAGTGCTACCTATGCTGCTAGCAATCATGTGTTTCGGAGTAATTGTAACTTCACTGGGATCTGTCATTAATATGGATGCAAAACAGAACAGTCCTGTATCCTTTATCAACTCCATTGCCATTCCCATACTGCTCGGTGTCATAAGCATCTTCCTAAAGAGATTCATATCTGCCTGGCTGAAGTGGGCCCCAAGGGAAAGAGAGAATGGGACTGACACTGCTCACACACAAGAGGTAGATGAACAGCTACTGGATCCTTAAAGAGGGAAGAGTGCTAACACATGCATGCTAAACTTCACTAGTTGCATAGTACTGTTGTGTGCAATACCTTGTAGTGTGTGAATGAGTGAAAAATAGTTAGGCAGAGTGCACCAATTTATATTAAGTTTATTTATGTGTGGAGGGTGGTACTTACAGCACTATGTGCATAACACTTTTCAATTGTTGTATTATTGTGTGGACAGAAGACTGCTGTATAGCACATACATTTATGGACAAAGTACGTCACATGTACGTATGTTGAATGGTTGATAAGAAAGCTTTATATACAGTGGGAGTTTTTTAGATAGGGAAGTAATGATGAAAAGAATGCCAGAGGTGACAGCTGGGTTTGAGGATCGAGGTGACCAAGAGAAGGTGGCACTAGTTTGGGATGAATGTCATAGAGATTAGAAGGCAGGGAAAGCCACTGAGTGCATGTGGAGCAAGAGATTCTGTGCTCTGGTCTATTAGTGTCCCCTGGCCCCTTCGCCAGTTGTGACTCGTGCACTAGCATATGTATGTCACTCTATACCATGGCACAACTATCTTAATCTGTTTCCTTTGAACACTGCATGTCTGTTGAAGTGCTACATGGGGCTGTCGCCCTAGTGTGTATGCACACGAGGCACTTGATCATTATTGAATATGGAATATGGAATACAAGAGCAGCCATATATATGACATTATATATAACCCTGTAATGTTCACCAGGGCAAGGTTCTGAGAAGACTTACAAAGCATCATTTCCAACAACAAAATGTGTGGAGATGAAGAAGGCACTCCAGAATTATCAGGATGTTTAAACAGGAAAGAAGTAAATCACAGTTGCTACTGTCAAATACACAGTACACAGTCATACTGCACATTGTATGTCATAGGGAGCATAATATGAAGAGGGCAGGGAGACCATGCATGCATATGGCTGCCCTTACATCAGACATGCATAAGATCAACTCATACAGCATACAGCTACATATTTAGTGTACACCAGTGGCAAACATATTCAAAATACTCTTGTACGCTGTAAGTTGCATAAAACACACCTTATAGCACAATAATGCTGCTCAGAGTTTCTTGGGGTGGAGTCCTTAGTGCATGCATCAGGGGCATGCATGCTATTGCGATCAGTGGGACCCATTTCATCCTGTTGTGTATGGGGCCCTGACCTGACAACTAAAGACCATCAGTTGCTTTACAAAAGATCCGTGGCAGCAAGGTCACACCAGAAGAGGGTGGCTACGTACAGTACATACGTTGTATGTGCACTTAGACAGTTTTCTTCTTGCACAGCAGCCGCTATAAGCAGGCTCTACTGTACAAGTATGTAACTGTGCATGTTTTCACTGAGTGAGTGTCACTGTGCTGTAAAATTACATACGTACATAGTGAGATGCACTCAACTCTGTAAAGTGCAGCAGTTGGTTGACTTCTTCGTACGTTTTGCATTCCCATACTTCTCTCACATTGTCTGTACTCCTGTACTACTGCAGATATATAGTTGCAGTACCAAAACCTTATACTTGATATGTGAAGCGTATAAATACATACAGCACAGCATCTTATAATTAGGTGAATGTGTACATACAAAGTATATAATGTGATGGTAAGTTATTGTGTGGATTAGAGTCCTTCACTGATCGATGGCATGGGTTATACATGCGTTGCATGCAGAAGGATATACTCAAGAATGGTGCAACTGTGATTGCATTAATGATGTAAAGATAGACATTGACTGGATTGGATTGGATTTGACATTGACTCAGGCACCAGCACAGGCAGGAACTCCATGTATATATGTACTTTAGTATTTGGGCACCTCGAGCCTATGCACAATGTCAGGAGGGCCGGTGATAGCAGCTGTGTTGAATGGTGAATTGCCAGTGCATGGCACTAGTCACAGGATTCCTTGCACTAGTGTACTGTAGTGTTTTTGTGTACTGTTTATATGTATAAAATGTATTGAAAATGTTCCATCGTCATAGTAGCACATACAAACAAAATCTGGTGTCCACACATGCCTTAAATGGGTGTGCATCTGCACACAAACCACAGCATTTAATCGAATCTTGGCTCTGGGTTACAATTGAACGCACAAGATTCTCCTCTGTAGCCAGCAATGCTCTCTGTCATCACACTGGCCTTCTTGCTGCTGCCAGCCCTAGTTCACGGCAGTGCTGATCAGCAGGATCTGCTCTGTGCCGACAGCTACACCGAGTTTGTGAGTGCCAGTGTTGGCTTCAACGTCAGTGGCACCCACACCAGGAATCAGCTCTATGAAGCCTTCTACACACCCAACCACCACCTTCCCTACTCTGTAATGGTCACCTTCCAACTGGTTCTTGACAACGGAACAAGACTCAACCTATCCAGTGATGAGGACTGCAGCAGTGAGCTGTGGTTATGGATGTCTTCTCCAGCATTCTTAGCTGCAGAACCTACCCATCTAAATCGCCTTCTTCTCTTCACCCTCAACTACTTCATGGAGTGGAAACCACCCCATGTTATCATCACCACAGCAGTTGCTCCCTGTACTGGTAAAATTAGTGACTTTTTCAACCGAATGATTTCTGCAGTGAGTTGTGTGTGTGTGTGTGTGTGTGCGTGTGTGTGTGTTTTCATTTTAAGCCTAACGTATGGCTTCATGTTATGGAAATATATATAATGTTGATGTTGTTGGTAACTGTACTAAGTTTGCTAGCTGTGTTTCGCATAGGAAAGCTTAGCAAGCAGTGAAAATGTATAAGTAACTATTGTCCCTAGCGCTGCGTGCTGTTTGTTCTTGATCAAATTCTCTTCTACCTTGACTGCACACCTGCTACTGTGTCCCTATGACCTGTCTGTGTGCATTTCACTGCATTCTTAATTGTGTTTGTCTTGAAACACGCAAATACAATGTGGCTAGGCAGTAGCTATATTGTGCATGACTAGCCAGATTGTTTGGTACAACTCTAAATGAGGAAGGATTCAAGGAAAGGAAGAATGCATGCCCAGTTTGTCTGTGTGCCCATGCCTGAGTGAAAGTGTGTGTGCTCATACTTTCTGTATGTGGCTGCATTGTTTTGACATGTTGTCATGTCCTGACTTGCGAATGAAGACAGCAAGTAGTTTGTGTTGGGGCGGCAGCCCCATGTGTTTTAACTGGAAATACTTGTTGTGTGTGCAGTAATTCTTAGTGGTAGATGATTCTGGAGAAATTTCTGATATTCATCAATATGAAATGATTGAATTCCGTACATGTAGATCTGCTAAATTGGAAAGGAGGGCTAACACTCCTACTAAGCTCATGTAAAGGAGGGCTAACACTCCTACTAAGCTCATGTAAAGGAGGGCTAACACTCCTACTAACCTCATGTAAAGGAGGGCTAACACTCCTACTAAGCCCATGTAAAGGAGGGCTAACACTCCTACTAAGCTCATGTAAACTTTACTAGGAATACATTGCCCGGCTATTCAAAACACTATATTAAGGCTGCAAACCAACTGAAACCTTTGTGAGAAGTGAAAAGGAGACGAAACTAAGAAAAAGAAGGTTAAATATTCTTCCTGTGATACTGATGTGCAAACTGCATGTCTTCGGATCATCACTTGAACCAATTTTTCCTAAAGACAACATTGCTGTACAAGTGTGTGCAGAGAGTGGCAAGGAGGGTGAACCAGAGTAAGCTGCGGGATGTATCACAAATTCAAATAGCATGATGATGCAGTGGGTGGTTGTGCAGTGGGCAACATAGTACTTGCTGGTTGCTGCATCCCACTCCACCTTGACTGTGCTGGTCCTGATGCATAGTGCAAGCAAGTGATGCAGAGTTAGACCTATCAATGGTTTGGTTACATTTCTTTATCTTTCTTCCCACTTTTGCAGCTTCAAGACTATGCACTGGGGCAGATTGAGACCACAACATACTTGGGCTTTGTGCAGAGAGGATGTGGGACAAGTACACTTGACAGTCGATTCAACTTTGTGAATACACATGAGAGAACACGGAAAGACTCATTGTCCAGTTTGGTAGCATGCGGCGTATTCTTTCAAGTCATATTCATCTGGATGGTTTCTGGAGTCCTTCTGAAATTAACCTTCAAATCCTTTGCACAGAAAACTTTCACCTTCTCATATGACTTGTATGGAGTGTTCTGGGGAGTTTCCACTACCGCTTTGGGGGTCTTGGGAATGCTGTATGGCCTCTACGTAGACACAGCCTTCCAAGTCTACAGTAAGGTCAAGAATTCTATCACTTTAGTTCATGCACACCTTATAGTACTCGTAATTCTCAGTCCGCTGGTACTGGAACTCCCTGTGGCAATATACCTTGCTAGGAAGGCAACAGTGGCTGTGCCGTGTATATTCAGATATCCTGCAACTGTCCTCTGCTGTGGAAGGAAGGGACGTGCTGAACGCCTTGTAACCACGCTTGCACTGTGGGTACTCCTAACTGCTTTGCAGCTCGTGCTGATTCATGGAATGCTGATTGCACTAACTATTTCTGCTGAGCCTTTTGGCATTGCTACAAGTGCAATGTTGCTTGTGTTAGCCTTCTCCTGCCTTACAAACATCTTCTCTCTGCTGTTCATCATATTTGCCCACCTCTTCACTCCTCTCCGTCACCGAAGAGCTTCCAGCTCCATGGTGCTTCGTGCAGTCGTAGTGCTACCTATGCTGCTAGCAATCATGTGTTTCGGAGTAATTGTAACTTCACTGGGATCTGTCATTAATATGGATGCAAAACAGAACAGTCCTGTATCCTTTATCAACTCCATTGCCATTCCCATACTGCTCGGTGTCATAAGCATCTTCCTAAAGAGATTCATATCTGCCTGGCTGGAGTGGGCCCCAAGGGAAAGAGAGAATGGGACTGACACTGCTCACACACAAGAAGTAGATGAACAGCTACTGGATCCTTAAAGAGGGAAGAGTGCTAACACATGCTAAACTTCACTAGTTGCATAGTGCTGTTGTGTGCAATACCTTGTAGTGTGTGAATGAGTGAAAAATAGTTAGGCAGAGTGCACCAAATTATATTAAGTTTATTTATGTGTGGCGGGTAGTACTTACAGCACTATGTGCATAACACTTTTAATTATTGTATTACTGTGTGGACAGAAGACTGCTGTATAGCACATACATTTATGGAGCGAAGTACGTCACATGTGCGTATGTTGGATGGTTGATAAGAAAGCTTTATATGCAGGGGGAGTTTTTCTAGATAGGGAAGTAATGATGAAAAGAATGCCAGAAGTGACAGCTGGGTTTGAGGATCGAGGTGACCAAGAGAAGGTGGCACTAGTTTGGGATGAATGTCATAGAGATTAGAAGGCAGGGAAAGCCACTGAGTGCATGTGGAGCAAGAGATTCTGTGCTCTGGTCTATTAGTGTCCCCTGGCCCCTTCGCCAGTTGTGACTCGTGCACTAGCATATGTATGTCACTCTATACCATGGCACGACTATCTTAATCTGTTTCCTTTGAACACTGCATGTCTGTTGAAGTGCTACATGGGGCTGTCGCCCTAGTGTGTATGCACACGAGGCACTTGATCATTATTGAATATGGAATATGGAATACAAGAGCAACAATATGACATTATATATAACCCTGTAATGTTCGCCAGGGCAAGGTTCTGAGAAGACTTACAAAGCATCATTTCCAACAACAAAATGTGTGGAGATGAAGAAGGCACTCCAGAATTATGAGGATGTTTAAACAGGAAAGAAGTAAATCACAGTTGCTACTGTCAAATACACAGTACACAGTCATACTGCACATTGCATGTCATAGGGAGCATAATATGAAGAGGCAGGGAGACCATGCATGCATATGGCTGCCCTTACATCAGACATAAGATCAACTCATACAGCATACAGCTACATATTTATGCGTACACCAGTGGCAAACATATTCAAAATACTCTTGTACGCTGTAAGTTGCATAAAACGCACCTTATAGCACAATAATGCTGCTCAGAGCTTCTTGGGGTGGAGTCCTTAGTGCATGCATCAGGGGCATGCATGCTATTGCGATCAGTGGGACCCGTTTCATCCTGTTGTGTATGGGGCCCTGACCTGACAACTAAAGACCATCAGCTGCTTTACAAAAGATCCGTGGCAGCAAGGTCACACCAGAAGAGGGTGGCTACGTACAGTACATACGTTGTATGTGCACTTAGTCAGTTTTCTTCTTGCACAGCAGCCGCTATAAGCAGGCTCTACTGTACAAGTATGTAACTGTGCATGTCTTCACTGAGTGAGTGTCACTGTGCTGTGAAATGACATACATACATAGTGAGATGCATTCAACTCTGTGAAGTGCAGCAGTTGGTTGACTTCTTTGTACATTTTGCATTCCCATACTTCTCACATTGTCTGTACTCCTGTACTACTGCAGATATATAGTTGCAGTACCAAAACCTTATACTTGATATGTGAAGCGTATAAATACATACAGTACAGCATCTTATAATTAGGTGAATGTGTACATACAAAGTATATGATGTGATGGTAAGTTATTGTGTGGATTAGAGTCCTTCACTGTTCGATGGCATGGGTTATACATGCGTTGCATGCAGAAGGATATACTCAAGAATGGTGCAACTGTGATTGCATTAATGATGTAAAGATAGACATTGACTGGATTGGATTGGATTTGACATTGACTCAGGCAACGGTACCAGCACAGGCAGGAACTCCATGTATTATATGTACTTTAGTATTTGGGCACCTCGAGCCTATGCACAATGTCAGGAGGGCCGGTGACAGCAGCTGTGTTGAATGGTGAATTGCCGGTGCATGGCACTAGTCACAGGATTCCTTGCATTAGTGTACTGTAGTGTTTTTGTGTACTGTATATATGTATAAAATGTATTGAAAATGTTCCATCGTCATAGTAGCACATACAAACAAAATCTGGTGTCCACACATGCCTTAAATGGGTGTGCATCTGCACACAAACCACAGCATTTAATCGAATCTTGGCTCTGGGTTACAATTGAACGCACAAGATTCTCCTCTGTAGCCAGCAATGCTCTCTGTCATCACACTGGCCTTCTTGCTGCTGCCAGCCCTAGTTCACGGCAGTGCTGATCAGCAGGATCTGCTCTGTGCCGACAGCTACACCGAGTTTGTGAGTGCCAGTGTTGGCTCCAACGTCAGTGGCACCCACACCAGGAATCAGCTCTATGAAGCCTTCTACACACCCAACCACCACCTTCCCTACTCTGTAATGGTCACCTTCCAACTGGTTCTTGACAACGGAACAAGACTCAACCTATCCAGTGATGAGGACTGCAGCAGTGAGCTGTGGTTATGGAGCATTCTTAGCTGCAGAACCTACCCATCTAAATCGCCTTCTTCTCTTCACCCTCAACTACTTCATGGAGTGGAAACCACCCCATGTTATCATCACCACAGCAGTTGCTCCCTGTACTGGTAAAATTAGTGACTTTTTCAACCGAATGATTTCTGCAGTGAGTTGTGTGTGTGTGTGCGTGTGTGTGTGTTTTCATTTTAAGCCTAACGTATGGCTTCATGTTATGGAAATATATATAATGTTGATGTTGTTGGTAACTGTACTAAGTTTGCTAGCTGTGTTTCGCATAGGAAAGCTTAGCAAGCAGTGAAAATGTATAAGTAACTATTGTCCCTAGCGCTGCGTGCTGTTTGTTCTTGATCAAATTCTCTTCTGCCTTGACTGCACACCTGCTACTGTGTCCCTATGGCCTGTCTGTGTGCATTTCACTGCATTCTTAATTGTGTTTGTCTTGAAACACGCAAATACAATGTGGCTAGGCAGTAGCTATATTGTGCATGACTAGCCAGATTGTTTGGTACAACTCTAAATGAGGAAGGATTCAAGGAAAGGAAGAATGTATGCCCAGTTTGTCTGTGTGCCCATGCCTGAGTGAACGTGTGTGTGCTCATACTTTCTGTATGTGGCTGCATTGTTTTGACATGTTGTCATGTCCTGACTTGCGAATGAAGACAGCAAGTAGTTTGTGTTGGGGCGCAGCCCCATGTGTTTTAACTGGAAATACTTGTTGTGTGTGCAGTAATTCTTAGTGGTAGATGATTCTGGAGAAATTTCTGATATTCATCATTATGAAATGTGAATTCCGTACATGTAGATCTGCTAAATTGGAAAGGAGGGCTAACACTCCTACTAAGCTCATGTAAAGGAGGGCTAACACTCCTACTAAGCTCATGTAAACTTTACTAGGAATACATTGCCCGGCTATTCAAAACACTATATTAAGGCTGCAAACCAACTGAAACCTTTGTGAGAAGTGAAAAGGAGACGAAACTAAGAAAAAGAAGGTTAAATATTCTTCCTGTGATACTGATGTGCAAACTGCATGTCTTCGGATCATCACTTGAACCAATTTTTCCTAAAGACAACATTGCTGTACAAGTGTGTGCAGAGAGTGGCAAGGAGGGTGAACCAGAGTAAGCTGCGGGATGTATCACAAATTCAAATAGCATGATGATGCAGTGGGTGGTTGTGCAGTGGGCAACATAGTACTTGCTGGTTGCTGCATCCCACTCCACCTGGACTGTGCTGGTCCTAATGCATAGTGCAAGCAAGTGATGAAGAGTTAGACCTATCAATGGTTTGGTTACATTACTTTATCTTTCTTCCCACTTTTGCAGCTTCAAGACTATGCACTGGGGCAGATTGAGACCACAACATACTTGGGCTTTGTGCAGAGAGGATGTGGGACAAGTACACTTGACAGTCGATTCAACTTTGTGAATACACATGAGAGAACACGGAAGGACTCATTGTCCAGATTGGTAGCATGCGGCGTATTCTTTCAAGTCATATTCATCTGGATGGTTTCTGGAGTCCTTCTGAACTTAACCTTCAAATCCTTTGCACAGAAAACTTTCACCTTCTCATATGACTTGTATGGAGTGTTCTGGGGAGTTTCCACTACCGCTTTGGGGGTCTTGGGAATGCTGTATGGCCTCTACGTAGACACAGCCTTCCAAGACTACAGTAAGGTCAAGAATTCTATCACTTTAGTTCATGCACACCTTATGGTACTCGTAATTCTCAGTCCACTGGTACTGGAACTCCCTGTGGCAATATACCTTGCTAGGAAGGCAACAGTGGCTGTGCCATGTATATTCAGATATCCTGCAACTGTCCTCTGTTGTGGAAGGAAGGGATGTGCTGAACGCCTCGTAACCACGCTTGCACTGTGGGTACTCCTAACTGCTTTGCAGCTCTTGCTGATACATGGAATGCTGATTGCACTAGCTATTTCTGCTGAGCCTTTTGGCATTGCTACAAGTGCAATGTTGCTTGTGTTAGCTTTCTCCTGCCTTACAAACATCTTCTCTCTGCTCTTCACCATATTCTCCCACCTCTTCACTCCTCCCCATCACCGAAGAGCTTCCAGCTCCATGGTGCTTCGTGCAGTCGTAGTACTGCCTATGCTGCTAGCAATCGTGTGTTTCGGAGTAATTGTAACTTCACTGGGATCTGTCATTAATATGGATGCAAAACAGAACAATCCTCTATCTTTTATGAGCTCCATTGCCATTCCCATACTGCTTGGTGTCATAAGCATCTTCCTAAAGAGATTCATATCTGCCTGGCTGAAGTGGGCCCCTAGGGAAAGAGAGGATGGGACTGACACTGCTCACACACAAGAAGTAGATGAACAGCTACTGGATCCTTAAAAGAGGGAAGAGTGCTAACACATGCTAAACTTCACTAGTTGCATAGTGCTGTTGTGTGCAATACCTTGTAGTGTGTGAATGAGTGAAAAATAGTTAGGCAGAGTGCACCAAATTATATTAAGTTTATTTATGTGTGGCGGGTAGTACTTACAGCACTATGTGCATAACACTTTCAATTATTGTATTGCTGTGTGGACAGAAGACTGCTGTATAGCACATACACTTATGGAGCGAAGTACGTCACATGTGCGTATGTTGGATGGTTGATAAGAAAGCTTTATATGCAGGGGGAGTTTTTCTAGATAGGGAAGTAATGATGAAAAGAATGCCAGAAGTGACAGCTGGGTTTGAGGATCGAGGTGACCAAGAGAAGGTGGCACTAGTTTGGGATGAATGTCATAGAGATTAGAAGGCAGGGAAAGCCACTGAGTGCATGTGGAGCAAGAGATTCTGTGCTCTGGTCTATTAGTGTCCCCTGGCCCCTTCGCCAGTTGTGACTCGTGCACTAGCATATGTATGTCACTCTATACCATGGCACGACTATCTTAATCTGTTTCCTTTGAACACTGCATGTCTGTTGAAGTGCTACATGGAGCTGTCGCCCTAGTGTGTATGCACATGAGGCACTTGATCATTATTGAATATGGAATATGGAATACAAGAGCAACAATATGACATTATATATAACCCTGTAATGTTCGTCAGGGCAAGATTCTGAGAAGACATACAGCATACAGCTACATATTTAGTGTACACCAGTGGCAAACATATTCAAAATACTCTTGTATGCTGTAAGTTGCATAAAATGCACCTTATAGCACAATAATGCTGCTCACAGCTTCTTGAGGTGGAGTCCTTAGTGCATGCATCAGGGGCATGCTATTGTGATCAGTGGGACCAGTTTCATCCGGTTGTGTGTGGGGCTGCTTTACAAAAGATCCGTGGCAGCAAGGTCACACCAAAAGAGGGTGGCTACGTACACTACATACGTTGTATGTGCACTTAGACAGTTTTCTTCTTGCACAGCAGCCGCTATAAGCAGGCTCTACTGTACAAGTATGTAACTGTGCATGTCTTCACTGAGTGAGTGTCACTGTGCTGTAAGTAATAGTTATAACATGGACGCGAGGGCGCTGGCTTATTTATTGCACGAGGGCGCGAAGCGCCCGAGGGCTATAAATGAGCTAAGCGCCTGAGCGTCCATGTTATAACTGGCTTGTTGCAATTTTAACGATTTGTAGCAGAGATGTTTCTCTCGCTATCGAACGAAATAGACTAACGTTTCCAGATACTAGTTAGGACCCTATTCTGTCCGAAAGGTACCGATATGGCTATGCACGCAGCGAATACAATGGAGGCCGTCCCCCGGTTTACGGCCGTTGAAAGCGCGCGGTCTAATTATTCATCCCTCTGATGAATTAGACTGCGCGCTTGACGACGACTGTGAGCAGATGTCGAAACGCTACACGCAGAAGAACACAGAAGGAGAGCACAAAAGACGTTTTGGGAGTGGATGAAGGTGAAAGAGTGCTGCCTGGCTTTCTGCAAAGACTGAAGAGCCATGTTTGAAGCAGTAAAATCATTTAGATACTTTCATAATCGTATACATCAATTGTTTTCAGCTGACATTAGTGTTTATGCAAGGTTCTGATTTTATTCTTCGTGATGAGTTTGTAGGTACTTCCAGCTGCAGCTTATGAGAAAGTAAACAAAGAATCTGAAGTAGACAAAACTGTTTGTACACGTCTGGAAGATGATTGGTCTAATCCATATTGTTATTGGTTCATTTCATGTTTGTTATGTCTACATGGGGGCTCTTAGAAGGCTAATGCACACCGAAGTGTGCATTGGACTTGATATTGCACACTTCCCGTCTTTGATGTATGGCTTCATCATGCAACAAAATTACATACGTACAAAGTGAGATGCACTCAACTCTGTAAAGTGCAGCAGTTGGTTGACTTCTTCGTACATTTTGCATTCCCATACTTCTCTCACATTGTCTGTACTCCTGTACTACTGCAGATATATAGTTGCAGTACCAAAACCTTATACTTGATATGTGAAGCGTATAAATATACAGTACAGCATCTTATAATTAGGTGAATGTGTACATACAAAGTATATAATGTGATGGTAAGTTATTGTGTGGATTAGAGTCCTTCACTGATTGGAGTATACATGCGTTGCATGCAGAAGGATATACTCAAATGGTGCAACTGTGATTGCATTAATGATGTAAAGATAGACATTGACTGGATTGGATTGGATTTGACATTGACTCAGGCAACGGTACCAGCACAGGCAGGAACTCCATGTATTATATGTACTTTAGTATTTGGGCACCTCGAGCCTATGCACAATGTCAGGAGGGCCGGTGACAGCAGCTGTGTTGAATGGTGAATTGCCAGTGCATGGCACTGGTCACAGGATTCACACCCTGCATGTGTGCCCTAGCATACACTAGTGGGTCATTTCGCGGGTGGGTAGGCTGTGTTAGTGGAGAGAGTCAGTTGGAGTGACGTGAGGCTTCCCACCTCGGTCCTAACTCATGCAGTGGACGTACATATGCTTCCATTCCGATCTTCATCACCATAGGTCTGTCACCACTGACAACCAGCAGTAGTGGTTGAGGTGCAGTGGGTGGGTGGGGTTTCATTGCATTAATTAGTGTACTGTAAACACCACCAGCAGACTAGTTCAGTGGGGACCATAAGATGCTGAAAATGTTCCACTGTATCTCTGGCACCTACGTGCAGATCAAATTAGGAAATCACAAATGCTTTATAATGCTTTGTTATGGATTGATGTGCACACATGCGCCCACACCAACGCAGAACACCACAGTCTATATATATATGTGTGTGTATTCACAAGTGAATTCTTGACTCAGGGCTAATATTATTGTCTATGTATATACGTGTTACTGCCTTTTAGCCAGCAATGCCGTCTGTCACCACACTAGCCTTCTTGCTGCTGCCAGTCCTAGTTCACGGCAGTGCTGATCAGCAGGACCTGCTCTGTACCGACAGCTACACCGAGTTTGAGAGTGCCAGTGTTGGCTCCAACGTCAGTGGCACCCACACCAGGAATCAGCTCTATGAAGCCTTCTACACACCCAACCGCCACCTTCCCTTCTCTGTAATGGTCACCTTCCAACTGGTTCTTGACAACGGAACAAGACTCAACCTATCCAGTGATGAGGACTGCAGGAGTGAGCTGTGGTTGTGGATGTCTTCTCCAGCATTCATAAGCATGGAAGCTACCTATCTCAATCGTTTTCTTCTCTTCACTCTCAACTACTTCATGGAGTGGATACCACCCCATGTTATCGTCACCACGACCGTCGCTCCCTGCACTGATAAGATGGCCAGCTTTTTGAACGAAATGACTGCAACAGTGAGTTTCAATGCCATATAAAAATAATTAACTATCATTTGAAGTTTGCTTCCTTATTCTTACCGGATTTTGTCTTTAATGTGCAGCTTCAAGATTATGCTTTGGGGCAGATGGTGTACAAAATGAACGTAGGTTATGTACAGAGAGGATGTGGGACATCCACATTTGACACTCGATTCCATGTAGTTGATAGTACTGTGAGTATGAGAAGGAAAGTATTTAACAATGTCTTAACATGCGGCTACTTCTTGCAAATTGTATTTATCTGGATGCTTTCTGCAGCCCTTCTGAGGATGACATTTACATCCCTTGCACAGAAGACCTTCACTTTCTCATATGACATGTACGGGATGTTCTGGGGCATCTCAACTACTGCTTTGGGGCTACTGGGAATTCTGTACGGCGTACATGCAGCATGGCTCTTCCTGTTTAATACTAGTGTCAAGGGCATTGCTAACCTTATATATGGACTACCAGTCATACTGCTTACTCCACTGATACTGGAACTCCCTGTGGCAATATACCTTGCTAGAAAGGCAACAGTGGCTGTGCCATGTATATTCAGATATCCTGCAATTGTCCTCTGCTGTGGAAGGAAGGGATGTGCTGAACGTCTCGTAACCACACTTGCACTGTGGGTACTCCTAACTGCTTTGCAGCTCGTGCTGTTGCATGGAACATTGTTTGCGCTAACTATCACTGCCGAGCCCTTTGGCATAGCCACGAATGCAATGTTGCTTGTGTTAGCTTTCTCCTGCTTTATCAACACTTTCTCTCTGCTCTTCACCATATTTGCCCACCTCTTCACTCCTCCCCAGCACCGAAGAGCGTCCAGCTCCATGGTGTTTCGTGCAGTCGTAGTGCTGCCTATGCTGCTAGCAATCGTGTGTTATGGAATTGTTGTAACTTCACTGGGGGCTGTCGTTAACACAGATACACAACAAAAAACCCCTCTTTCCTTCATTCACTCTGTCGCCACTCCTGTCATTCTGGGCATAATTAGCATCTTCCTAAAGAGATTCATATCTGCCTGGCTGAAGTGGGCCCCAAACGAAAGAGAGGATGGCACTGACACTGCTCGCACACAAGAGGTAGATGAAGAGTTAATTATCCCTTAATTGCCAGATGACAGTAAACATGTGATTTTTTGTAGTTTGTAGTTGAGCCACTATATACAGTACATATACGTATGTAGTCCATTGTTTATTCATATTATTCCAACATGTACTAACATAAGCAGAGTAAATCACCTTATGATTTATATACTGTACAACATCTTAATTAAGCTTAACATCATATTCTGTAAAGTGTGTTTACTTATAGAGCTACTGTGTGGACTATGCAGTGCTACGGTATTGATGATAGAGTGCATTTACAGAAGGTGCTCAATAAGAACGCTGCAACTGTGACTGCACTAATTACGTAGGTAAGACGGCCATTGACATAGTCATGTACGTTTGTATACACATGTGAATTTGACACAGGCAACAGTACACGTACAGGGCGGAACTGTAATCCACAGCCTTTGGGTGCCTCCTAGTGTAAGGGAGTACAGCAGCTCTGCTGAAAGGGGGTAATTGCTAGTAAATGATAATATTGTGGTTGCATGACTCACGCCATACCTGCCTTAACGTTAGGTAATGACCTAACACCATAATGCTATTAGCAGTGCATGCAAACACTGCTGTACGTAATGGACAAGGTGGCCATCCAAAGTCTGCTGTATAAATTGTAGAGCATTATTACAAGTCAGAGCAACATTGTGCAGTGTTAGCAGTAGTGTCTACAGAGCATTATCCATAGTCTTGCATTGTTCAGAACCTATTTAGCACGAAGTACAGGTGCCAACAGAAGACATGTCAATCTACTCTATAATGTTGGGCTTGTCTGACATTCAATGGGAAGCACATGACCTGTGGGACAGTGGGCCCCTGACCTGTGCCAACAACTGCATGTTCTACAGGAACCCAGACATGTATGCCAGAGCACTTGCATCACTGCTATCGTCAATGGATGTGTTGTGATGGTTAATCTGTACATTGCATTGCATCCACATGGCCTCGCTCCCTCCCTCAACAGTGTATTGAGTACATGTGCATACAGTGTGTGTCACGTGTTAGTTCTGTGAGTGCAGCAGCCGGTAAATAAGACTGTCCTCTGTTGACTGGGGCACACTTGTGGCCTGTGACAGCTCCTGGCTCCCCTGCAGGGCAAGGTGTGAGCATGCACACAGCGTAGAGACTGGATCACTGTGGTACTAGCTACTAGCTACCACCATGCACCAAAGACAGTCATGGCACACATGCAGACAGCTACACAGTCAAGTACGGCCACTCTACGCTATACATATTCGGTAATACATACATATACGATTGTACAGTCGCAGAACATCATGTAGTACTGGTGGGTACTGTATGTAGATACATACATTACGTAGTTATACATACGTACATGCATTGACTATGCATGTGCATGCAGGATTGAGTCGTGTGTACAAGGCAATAAGAGCTGCTACCATGACACACTTCCTCCAGCTCACCTCAGTGTGTTGGGAGGTGCTAGGCCACTGCTTTAGCAGTTTCCTGCCCAGTTCACTCTCGGAGAGGACAGCCTCAGCTGGCCCAACAGGAAATGTATCCTTCAGAGAAGGCCACTGTGGACCCTGACCTTCCTGCTCTCCCTCATCGTCCACACACACTGGGCCAACTGCCAGAGGACAATGACAAATGCAGCACTGGCCCTTCTTCCCCGCTCCTGGCGCTTCAGATGCCTGTCTCGCCAGCTCCTTCACGTCCTTGTTCATTGTGTGGCAGTATACAAAGCACTTGATGCACACATCCACAGGACAGTCTGACGTTACATCTACACACATGTAAATGCATCTAGAGCATACAGTGCATACAGTGCATACAGTGCATACAGTGCATACAGTGCATACAATACATACAGTGCATACAGTGCATACAGTACATACAGTGCATACAGTGCATACAGTGCATACAGTGCATACAATACATACAGTGCATACAGTGCATACAGTACATACAGTGCATACAGTACATACAGTGCATACAGTGCATACAGTACATACAGTGCATACAGTACATACAGTGCATACAATACATACAGTGCATACAATACATACAGTGCATACAGTGCATACAGTACATACAGTGCATACAATACATACAATGCAGACAGTGCATACAGTGCATACAGTGCATACAGTGCATACAGTGCATACAGTGCATACAATACATACAATGCAGACAGTGCATACAGTGCATACAGTGCATACAATACATACAATGCAGACAGTGCATATGGTGCATATGTCATCAGCTGTGTGATGGGATCTGACTGACCAGCACTCACACATCATGAGTTGGCTCCAGTCCTTGACCACTTCCCTATTCCTCCACTTGCCCTCTTTCATCCGAGCCTGCTTCTCAACCTCGTCCACTTCCCGACACCAGCACTCAATCACCATGGATACCACCCTGCTGTGGTCCTCCCCCTCCCCAGATGGAGCATCAGAAATGGCATTGTAAGACCACTCTTCCAAAAAGAGGTCACCACAGGAAGACAACTTGACATACAGGAGATGAAAGACGCAAGTGATTGAGCTGTTTCACATTCTACTGCAGTTACAACATTCAGCACATGAATGATGTGAAAGGTCACTAAACACTAACAAGCCATATATTCTAGGACTGGTTCTCTTTTGTATGTTCATAACTACGATTAGGTGCTTACAACACACCTGAATAGCTGACAGGGATTTCCCCTTAGAACTGATTAATCCCAGTCCTGCTAAAAATGTTTCTTTGACACGAACCTTACCAAGCAGTGGGTGGAGATTAGTAGATAGGTTACCATAGCAACCAAGCATGTGAGGCAGTGCAGTTGCATGCGGTGGAGGGATGAGGGTTCCTTCTGGAGCACAACCTCCCGAGTAGTTGGCCACCCATGTGTCGGGGCACTTTGGTCCTGACAGCAGGATGGTGGCTAGGGCAGGTCAAGGGAGTGTACACACGTGTGTATGTAGGTACACACACACATGTGGCTGGGATGGGTGCATGCTGTCTATGCAACTGTGTGTGTGCACACGTACAAGTACATGTAAGTTGAGTTCCATGTAGACATACAGAGCAAAGTAACCAGCATCATTCTTAGTGCACCAAGTGACCACCACTGCATGAGCACAGGAGGATACTGTTCAAGTTCTGCCAGTCAAGTGTGACATCAAGGTACTGGGGAGCATGTTCCAGCTCGTGAGCAATGGAGAGGACCTGTGCATCCAGGAGGGTGGGATGGGGTATGAGGGGAGGGCGAGGTGGAGTTTTCGAGGAGGTCGAGGCGGATTTGAGGGGGAGGGTGCGGTGGGGTGTCAGAGGAGGGTGCGGTGGGATGTCAGAGGAGGACGGGATGAGTGTCAGAGGAGGGAGGAGTTGGTTAGATGAGCCAAAGACTTCCCACCTCAGATCAACCCACCGGATGTGCTTCCATTCTAATGTCCATCAGCCTGAGTCGGTCGTTGCTGGCAACCACATAGTGCATGGGGTGCAGTGGGTGGGGCTTCATTGCAGTTACTACGTCACTAGCGGATTCATTGGGGGAGGAGTCCAGCGTAAGTAACTTAATCAGATGAGGGCACTGAAGAAGACAAACAAACAGGAACCAAATGTAATAAATGCCATTATCCTTGTACAATTGGGTACCTACCTAATGCACATGCAATACCGCATACACACAGAGGGAGAGAGATGATAGAAAGAAAGAGGCAATGCTAAAGACACATTATACATATGTAATGATGTAAGATTGGTTAATACATAATACATAACATACATAATTAAGTCATTAACGCATCTAATGAAACGACCATTGTTTGGGAGAAATTTAAAAGGTGCAGACATGACGGAATATTCCAGCTCACCCTCATATCAATAAGTCCAAGACCAGCCTGTTCAGCCACAATCAGGTGCTGAGGGTGTGGTCCATAGACACACGCCCACCAATGAGGAGAACCCTGGGTGGTGATCTCTCCCAAAGCCTCTCTCACCCTTTCTTCTCTCACACTGTGCAGAGAACAGATACCCAATCCAAGACATGCAGATGCAATGGTATTCTATATATGTATGTTCATTCTTTGTTGGCTTCTTACTGTTCACCACTCCAGCGTCTCATTTCTCCCGTTTCCATGATGACTACTGCCTCCCCAAAGTGGTACGGGCTGAGGGCCACAGCTGCTGGCTGGCAGTGGCACTGTGTGGACACCAGTGGAAACAGCAGAGGCAGGTCGTAGGTGAACTGGTCAGAGATGAAGTCCTGAGGTTGGCAGACCAGCACACACACGTACATACAGGGAATTAGTGGATGCACCTTCACATGTACTCATGCACAAATGTACACACTAATGCAGACACACAGACAAGCACACATAATGTGATACACACATGCATACATATAAATATACACACAATACACATCACAGTACATGTACATACAGTACATACAGTACATACAGTACATACAGTACATACGTACATACATACATACAGTGCATACAGTACATACGTACATACATACATACAGTACATACAGTACATACGTACGTACATACATACAGTACATACAGTACATATGTACAAATAAACATCTAGCATTCTTACACACTCCCTACTTCTTCAACTTGTGTCCGATATCTCTCCAAGAATAATTCCACTGCCATCGTCTCCTCGAACAGCATCCAGTGGTGGAGGCAGCGCACACTGACAGCTCTTCGACCATGCACTAAGGGGGGGGATTAGAGAAGGAGGAGTTGATGTTGGCATTTCTCAGTGGATGAAGTGAATGGAGTGGATGGAGTGTACAGTGTTCTTGGGTATAGAGAGGTATGTGTGTGACTCTCTTGCTGAATGTGTACATTGTCAAATGCATAGTGACTTCTCCTCGCCCCTGCCCATTGTCACCTGAGGCACTGTCGACATGGCATGCCCTTCCTGGGAGCCGTAGCCCTCCCACCACTTCAGCGTGGACAGGAGAGACACGCCTACTGCACCACAAGAAGTCTTTACTGGACAGGTCTTCCTCCGAATAAGGGGAGTGGCAGAATATCACCTCAGGATGAATAAGAGCCCCCACAGCTGTTGTCGTGGCATGTAGTCAAGGTACACACACACGTACGCATGCACGCAAACATGCACACACACACGCACACGCACACACACACGCACACACACATGCATACACACACACACACATGCACACACATACATACACACACACACGCACACACACATGCACACACACATGCACACACGCACACACACACGCACACACACACGCACACACACTTCATATACACACACACGCACACACACACACACACACGCACGCGCACACACACGCACACGCACTTCAGGATACACAGTTGATCGTACAGTACCCCACTAGCGTAATAGACACTTCCACTGTAGCCTGCCACACCACAGGGACAAGGCACACGCACGAACGAACGCACGCACGCACGCACACACGCTCACACACACGCACACACACACACACACACACACACACACACACACACACACACACATACACACACACACACACACACACACACATACACACACACACACACACACACATACACACACACACGCACACACACATACACACACACACGCACACACACACGCACACACACACGCACACACACACGCACACACACTTCAGGATACACAGTTGATCGTACAGTGCCCCACTAGCGTAATAGACACTTCCACTGTAGCCTGCCACACCACAGGGAGGGTCCATGGCAGTGTAGGAGAGGAGACCTCCAAAGCCAGTGTCCAGGAGCTGTGCAGCACACGTACCACATACAAAACACTCACATCTCAGTGTAACGGCTGAAAACAATTAGATTGTGCGTGTTTCCAGTACAGTACGTGTACTGGCAAACACATAGACTCACGTGCCAGCCCGTACCTTCGCATTGCTATTGTTGTGCAATCATTAAGGCTAGGATATCCTTCACAATTGCACAATAATAACAATGTGAAGGTGAGAGGCAGGTGTGCGAGACTAACAAATGCATACAAAATAAGTCTTACCCTTCTGTCAAACAGCATGCTCGCTCATGCCTTCCCTAGTGTCCAATTCATGCATTTATCAATTCCTTGCACTGTTGGGGGTATACAGTGACCCCCCACAAAATCCTGCCAGTAGATGTCCACCCTGCGTTAGCTCACACTGGTTTCCTTCTCATCTTCCACTGCTTCCTCCAAGAGCTGCGTCAACACTTCCTCAGGTATGCCCTTATCAGGGTAGGCCTGTCTGAAGTAGGAGACCTGCGTGCGGGCAGTGGTGGAGGAGTGGTGGAGGAGTGGTGGAGGAGTGGTGGAGGAGTGGTGGAGGAGTGGTGGAGGAGTGGTGGAGGAGTGGTGGAGTGGTGGAGGAGTGGTGGAGGAGTGGTGGAGTGGTGGAGGAGTGGTGGAGGAGTGGTGGAGGAGTGGTGGAGGAGTGGTGGAGTGGTGGAGGAGTGGTGGAGTGGTGGAGTGGTGGAGGAGTGGTGGTGGAGTGGTGGAGTGGTGGAGGAGTGGTGGAGGAGTGGTGGAGGAGTGGTGGAGGAGTGGTGGAGGAGTGGTGGAGGAGTGGTGGAGTGGTGGAGGATTGGTGGAGGAGTGGTGGAGGAGTGGTGGAGGAGTGGTGGAGTGGTGGAGGAGTGGTGGAGGAGTGGTGGAGGAGTGGTGGAGGAGTGGTGGAGGAGTGGTGGAGGAGTGGTGGAGGAGTGGTGGAGGAGTGGTGGAGGAGTGGTGGAGTGGTGGAGTGGTGGAGGAGTGGTGGAGGAGTGGTGGAGGAGTGGTGGAGTGGTGGAGTGGTGGAGGAGTGGTGGAGGAGTGGTGGAGGAGTGGTGGAGGAGTGGTGGAGGAGTGGTGGAGGAGTGTCCAGCAAGGAACATATCGGGTGCAGAGTGCAGGCTACAGGTGGTTAATATGCATACATAGCCCAAGAAATTACTGTCATTCATTATGGCTGAATGGCTCTCAGTGAATCCACAGCAGGAGAAGGAGGCAGGATGATGAAGTAGAAGGAAGAAGGTCGGCTACTGACAGTGTGTTCCATTTACTTGATGATGTGGTAGAGACGCATGGCTACGGCTTTAAACATCAGTAGTGATGTCAAGCAATACATGTAGTACAGTAGATTGCAATAGTACAATGTTTCAACCCCACGAAGGTCTTCGTCAGGTACAAAACTGGACTAAACATATCTTGACATACGCATATATATACAGATACAACACAGCGCACACCTGCTCAGGCTCTGAGGGAGTGGAAGCCATCTTGTCCTCGCTGTCTCCACTTTCAAACATGCACACCTCAGAGCAGCCTGCAAGGAACAGCAGTGCATGTAGAACACACCACTGGTCAGTCTCTACCACACTGGGGACTGGTAGAACAGTAAATAGGCCAGATTAGTAACACAAAATACATACACTCACATAGGTGCATATATACACCGAATTGCACGCCATACAGTGATCTGTGAATGGATATATTCCCCACATACATGCACGGCCAGGGTGTGTATTTTACTACAATGATATTCTGTTTCACCCCTTCCAGTAAATGAGCTGCAGACTCCACAGACTTTATAACAAATACAAAATTAATGTGAACAGTCTGTAAGGCAATCGCTTGTTATTGTAGATGCTTTAAACCCACTAAATCATGCATTTAAGGGGCCCTAAACTAATTAACTATTCATAATATTTATTGACACAACAGATTATATTTCCAACGTGAGGTGCGATAGTGTGGGAGTTCTTCAAGATGCTGGACATGAGAAATGAAGAAATGGCTTTAGATGGTAAGATATAGAGAATAGCAATTGACCCAGAAATAATGGGGGTGTATAAATTATACATGTGAACGAATCATAAATCGTACTTAGTTTGGGATGAGTCAGAGGATACACTGGTTGTTTACGTCTGTACACTCCCAGGAGAGGTTGTTGCTTCAGAAGGAGAGAGCTAGTCTGGTTGGGATTCAACAGAACGGCGCCACCACATCGGTCTTGATCCAAAACGTTAAACTCTTGAGCCCCGCGATTTCGAATTATGGGAAAGAATGTCTCTGGAAGTTCAAAACTCAACGTTTGATTCAGCGAGCACCGCTTGCATTTGCAGACCTCGATGCCTCCTCTAGCGGCCATATTTTAGTGATGTCACTGTTGCCTACTTCCGGTTACAGCAAGCCGAGCAGCTGTGCACACATGAAGTTCAACTGCAAGTGCCTGTCCCACGTCCGCCTTGACCCTGTGTACAGTCTCCTCACGGCGCGCGAGGTGGCGATAGTGTGGGAGTTCTTCAAGATGCTGGACGTCAGAAATGAAATGGCTTTAGATGGTAAGATACAGAGAATGACAGAATTGACCCAGAAATAGTGGGCCCGGGTGTGTACATGAGCTCATCAGTACTTGTATGTTTCTATGTAAACTATATAATTTATATATATATATATATATATATATATATATAATTTCGTACTTTTTCAGTTGGATATGATGCAATGTGCCACAGATATCCAGTTCTACTGTTTCATGCGCTCTGTGACGGACCTGAAGAAGGGCCAGATCTATAAGGTGTTTGATATGTTGGACGTGGACAGGTCTGGTCTGCTGGACTTCGATGAGTTCTACCTGCTCATTTGCATCCTTGTGGCCATTAGGGTGCGGCCAAGTCTATTCATATGTATAATATATGTATGTCTCTACGTGTGGCTGTGTGTATTCACTTGTACAGTGTATAAAATTACTATATTTGGCCCGAATGAAAGATGTACAAAGTGAGCTACCTAATTATATTATAGTTGTTCTGTGTATTATTTTGTATTATACAAAAATTATGTATATTATGTCTGCATAAATGTTCATGTACAATGAGGTGAGACCCTAATTAACCCCATGCCTACTTATCTTACTTAACTTACCTTGCATACAATATGTACCTTACTTAACTTACCTTGCATACAATATGTACCTTACTTAACTTACCTTGCATACAATAGCGAAGTGTGTTTGCACATGCAAGATGTGTGCATGCATATGAGACTAAGTACTGAGTTGAGACTGTTCCCTGACTGCACAGGATAAGGAAGAGAAACAGTTCATCTTCCGTCACTCAAGGACAGTGTTTGATCTGATGGATGAGGATGGCAGTAACAGCATATCCGCAGAGGAATTTGAGGAGTTTGGGTTCCTCTTCAACTTCCAAGGCAAGGCAGTACGGCAGATTTTCAAGGAATTTGATGTTTCAGGGGACCAGGAGTTGGATTACCAAGAGTTCAGGATGTTTGCTATGGCATGCATTGACAAGCAGATAGAACTGCAAGAAAGTGGGGGTCTGTTCTTCTTCCCCAACTGCAAGCTCTTTTGACAGATATGCATGCACACTGCCCTAAACTACATACACATATTATATGCAAACATGCACAACTGTAACTATATAACTGTGAACATATGTACATACATACCTGCTTATGCAATCATGGCTACATGTTCAGGTGTAGTAAACATGTTGGCATGTTCAAAACAAACTCACTGCATGTGTTACGGTTACAGCCTGCCAACAGAACTCTACCAAACCAAAGTACTGCTCATTTACTGTATTATGCAAAGAGCATGCGCACACATACACACAGGTAGGTAGGTAAAATTGGCTGACGGTGTCTCAAAAGGTCAGCACAAATTACTGTAAAGGATGCATCTAATACATAGCACAGACTGTACATATGTATACAGGTATAAGGCAACATCGGTCAAACACAGCCATGCTACGTGCAATACATACATACCTACATGCACCATATTGTGTGTCATACTGTATGTACATCCATGTAGTGCTTATTCTGATGTCCAGTCTATCACTGCCGACCTATGTAGCTGCTGTCAGCGATGTGCCCCAGTTGGTACAGGTGGCTGCATGGGAGGGAGAACGTGGCTGCCCTTGAGCTGCAGTGCCTGGATCTCCTCTTTGAGGGCCTGCAGCTCCTGCGTCTGGTAGTCCACCAGTCCCGTGAGTCGCTGGCGCTCATTGGCGTCAAAGAACTGGCCAGTGTATGGGGCAGCCTGGGAGGTGAGGGGTGAGGGAAGGGTGTGCAGACAGTGCTGAAAGGAACGGATGGCATGCATGCGTGTGTGCGTGTGTGCATGTGTGTGTCTGCTAGTGTGCTTGTGTGTGCGTGTGTGCATGTGTGCTTGTGTGTGTCTGCTAGTGTGCTTGTGTGTGCGTGTGTGCATGTGTGCTTGTGTGTCTGCTTGTGTGCTTGTGTGTGCGTGTGTGCATGTGTGCTTGTGTGTGTCTGCTTGTGTGCTTGTGTGTGCGTGTGTGCATGTGTGCTTGTGTGTGTCTGCTTGTGTGCTTGTGTGCGTGTGTGCTTGTGTGCGTGTGTGCTTGTGTGCTTGTGTGTGCTTGTATGTGTGTGTGTGTGTGTGTGTGTGTGTGTGTGTGTGTGTGTGTGTGTGCATGCATTGCACAAGCCAGCAAGGTAGAGAGTGGAAAGCAGCTCAGGAGGGGCTGTGTACATGCATGGTCTGTCAGATGAGCATACAGATATTATGCATGGACACGAAGCACCACACCACACGCACCATTGTCTTCTGTCGAGCATTCAGCCTCTTCTCCACCTCCTTCTTGGTGTGCTGGAGCTCTGAGACCTTATTCAGGCGCCGTGTGTTCTCCTTCAAGACTTCCAAGTACTGTGTCTTGCACTGCTCAATGCTGGCCTGGTAGGACAGAAGTGGGTATGGAACAGAGTGACAATGCAGGACACCCACACACACAAGTACACATTCTTCGCACTCTTAGATACATGTTTACGTCATTCGTGAATTTTGAAAAACAGTCACTAGCGAACATTGTACGTACATACCTATGAATGTACGGTTTGCCATATGGCAATACAAGAAATAAGTATGTGTTACCATAGCAACTGCTAACACACAGTGGTCTACAAGTACATATGTATGAGAAAACAGCACAGAACAACAGTACCACCAACTATATGTCGGGAGGAAAGGCAGAATGACAGTCCTGTTCCCCAACCCCCAACCCCTGCTCTGTACCTCCATGTCCAGCACTGTTTGCGCCCTCCGCCTCTCCACAGCCTCAATCTTCATCCGAAGGTCCTCGGCCGTCTTGTTGATGTGGAGCCCTTCCAGGCGGTCCAGGTCTACAATTCTACCAAACTTGAGCATCATGGCATGATCTGCCGCCGCCTGCAACTCTTGCACCTGGAGAAGAGGGAGGGGGAGGGGAAGGGAGAAGGGATGGGGTCCTTAGTCCCAATTTCCATTCCCACTTCCATTCTCAAAGACCACAAATCCACCCTGCACTAACATTCTTATCAGCACAGCAGAGTGCACCACATGCAACGGACTCTAGGTGCAAGCAAGCAAGCGAGGAGGCTCACTTTGCCAACCATCATCTTCTTGTCTCGTGCTAGTTTGACATGTTTCTGCTTCAGCTCACTGCAGTAACAGTAAAGAGCACCACACACACACACACATAGCACAGCACAGAATCAACAAACAATTACATACGTACATATGTACATACAACGTAATTCACATTCACTAGTCTGGCCCGCTAGATCCAACTTCTCATCGCGGCCACTCACGCAAAGTGCTTTGCTTCTTGCTGCTTCTCTACGTGCAGCTCAGAGATCCTCCTCTGTAGCCTCTGCCTCTCACTGGCCAGGAACACGAGGCACTGCTTGAGGTTGGTGGGAGGGGTGGCACCCCTCCCATAGTGTAATATCTGGCTCAGCTTCAGCACCACCACCTGGTCCAACTCATTGAGCTTCTGCTGCTTCTCAAACTATAGAACACAAGTGGGCAGTGCCGGAGTGAGTGGAAGGAAGGAGGATAGGGTTGTCTGTGTACGTACAGTACGTATGTAATGTAGGTATATGTGTTTACAGTGAGAAACAAAGACTGCATTCTGCCATGGTGAAATCTGTGCTGTAGTTGAAGTAGGGAGATTTGCTGGAATTGGTGAAATCCTGTGTGTGTGTGTGTGTGTGTGTGTGTGTGTGTGTGTGTGTGTGTGTGTGTGTGTGTGTGTGTGTGTGTGTGTGTGTGTGTGTGTGTGTGTGTGTGTGTGTGTGTGTGTGTGTGTGTGTGTGTGTGTGTGTGTGTGTGTGTGTGTGTGTGTGTGTGTGTGTGTGTGTGTGTGTGTGTGTGTGTGTGTGTGCAGTGAGGGGGTGGGCTAGGGTGTAACCAACCTGAAAGGCCTGCATCTCATTGTGTGCTGTCTTCACCCCTGACTCCAAGACCTTGGCCTTCTTCTTCAGAGAATCCAGCTCCTTCCTTGTCATCTCAAGCTGCTTCTTTTCCTCTGCAAGAGCATCCTCAAGGTCGAGCCGTTTCTCCCTCAGCTCACATGCCAAGCTGAAAAGGGCCTCCTCACATCCAGGTGGGCAGACGGTGTCGTCCAACGCTCCCTCCCCCTCCTCCCCCTCCCCCTCACTGCTGGTCCAGTCACTGTCACTGTCATCCTCATCACTGTCCTCGTCGTCAGATTCTACATACGTACGTAAGTATGAACAAGACAAGTGACAGGAACAGACAAATTTGCATGTAACTGACAAAGACCTTCACGGTCAAAGTGTCTTACTCGTACTGAAGTTGTTGCTATGTGTAAGCTCACCATTAGTCTAGTCAATGTTTATTGTAGCATGAGCCTCTATGGCATCACAGACAATGATGACATCACAAAATATTTTTAGGTACGTATGTACAGTGAATCATCGGTTATCCGAACCTCGATTATCCGGATCACAAAATTACCTTGCACGTGACACGTGGATTATGCAATTATCCCACCAATGCACAGTATATAATTGCATTTTTAGCCACACGCGTGTTTTCTTTGCTTTAAGATGGTGGACTCTACTTGCGCTGCGAAGCCTAAGCGAAAGTGAACAGTTTTAAGTATTGAAGACAAAGTGGCCATCATAAGCAGCTAGAGATCAGCTCTGCTAACGTTATTGCCGAACGCTATGGAGTTGGAAAGAGCATAGTCTCAGATATCAAGAAGAATCGCGATAAGATCCTTCGCTTCACGCAGGAGATGACGACGACGAAATCTGTGACCATGTTCTTTCAGAGCAAGTGCCTGACCAGGAAACTGAGACTGAACCAGAGGAAGGAGTATCGAATGTCTGTCCTGTCTCCAACTCCATGGCAGCTCATATGTTGGAGAAGTGCCTCACATGGCTTGAATACCAGCCTGAAGTAAATCAATACAATACATGCACGTTGAGAGAACTCCATGCCCTCGCAGTCCGTAAATGAGGAGAGTCCCTAAAGCAGATGACCTTACTAGAGTTGCTACAAAAGTAAATGTATGTATGAGCACATGCTAGTGTATTTGTACAATGTTGTATTTGATTGCATTTCACTTATCCGAACTTTCCACTTATCCGAACAAAATGCTTGTGGTATTTGACCAATGGGGTTCGGATAATCGGGGATTCACTGTACGTATGTATGTATTATCTGCATACAACCAACACCATCCCCCACAGGCACAAGTAGAGCACGTAGTATAAAAGTCAATTGGGATACTGTTATGTACATACGTACGTACTGTACATTTCAGGTAACACATACATACATACATACTGTATGTATGTACACATTGTGTATGCACATACATACATTATTGTGTGTTAGATACTGTATATGTACAGTTATGTACTGTATGTATAGCACTACGTATGTATACGAATTATTTGCAGGAGTGCACACACATGGACAAATACGTAGACATGCATACTACGTATGTACATACGTGAAGGTAGCAAGGAAACTTCACTAGCCAGGATCAAGGGTAAAAAAATATAATTGCCAAACGTTTCGACAGCTATGCAGCTGTCATCATCACGTATGTATGCATTACACACAAACATGCAAGCACACACACATGCACACCAGACCATGTGACAGAACACCGGAACAGATGAGTGCCTTCAGTCAGGCTTGGCTGCTCACCTCCCTTCTTCACCTCCTTCTTTACTCGTTTAATCTTCTTCTTGAAGACCCGTACAAGGAAGTCCTTGAACTTGCTCTCCTCCACCTTCTCCAGGAAGGATGTCTCAAGGGCCTTCTCTTCTGCAATCAGTCGAGTGACTTCCTTCTCCTTCGACTGCACCAGATGCTTGCACTGGCTCATCTGGGGGGAGGGGCAATGACAGTGGGTGGGGCAGGGGTGGGGCAGAAACAGTACAAGAGGAGGGACAAGACAGAGTAGCTCAGAATGCAGTTACAAAGTGGCACTTCTCCCTCAAGATGAACACATGTAAAATATTGCACATATGTACGTATGTATGTACATACATACATAAGTACATACGTACGTACATTGTAACACCTGCATACAACCACACTGTCACGTATATACGTATGTACGTACTACACAACTGATGCAGTGTGCACACCTTTGTCTCCATGTCCTTCTTCTCCTGCTTCTTGGCGGTGTAGCGGCTGGTGTAGGTGGTCTCACGCTTCTCAAACTCCTTCAACTGCTCCAGCTCCTCAAACAGACTAATGTGCCTGCACCACACAGACACACACGGACACACATGGATACACACGAATTCACATGCACACACGCACGCACACACACATACACGCACACGCACACACACACACACACACACACACACACACACACACACACACACACACACACACACACACACACACACACACACACACACACATGCAACACACACACAAATTGCCCAATCTGATTAATCTTTGGTGTCCAACAGTTGCTGAACACCAGGCAGGCATTGCTGGCGTTCTCTCCGGGGTTGGGGCTCACCTGAGGTCGGCCATCTTCATTTGTATGTCCAGGGACATCTTGTCATGTCGGAGCCAGCATAGGTCACTGTCAAACTCCTTTTTGAGCTGGGAAATTTTGTCAAGGAGGTGGTCTGCCTTGTGTTGGTACCTGCAGGGGGAGTAGAGGAGAGAATACACACACATAGCAATACATACGTAGCAATAGTGCGCATAATAGTGGCACGTACGTACATGTATAAACACTGCCATGCAGGCAACAGTATGAGTCCAGCCCACTGTATGTATGACTGGGCCAAGGCAATATGTACAAATGTACAGCTGGCCATTTATGTACGTATGTACGTACGTATGTATGTATATTGCACTTGCATGGGAGGAATAAGAAGGGTCCTTTCTGTCTGCATGTTTTCACAAATACGTACGTACGCACGTATGTACAAATGGCTGGTGGACTTGTAGGGTCTGGTTCGTGAGACTGCACGTGCATTGTGCCTGACACAGGGGGCTGCTGTTGTACTCACCACACATACCACATCAGTGCAGCAGTGCACACATACATGCATATGCATACATACGAACGTACACACACATGTATGTACATTATACACACACATGCACACGTAGACTCCACATGCCATACGTACGTACGTACCTGATGTTCATTTCTTCAGTGAGCTCCCTCTCCACTGAGCTGAGGTGCCGCACACTACCTTCCTCCAGGGAACCAAGACTGCCCTCAGCTGAGGCAGGAGTCTCAACCTCCTCCTCTCCATCCCCTCCTTCCTTTCTAGTGGGCTCCTCCCTCCCCTCCGCCTCCCCTAAGGCCTCAGCCCCCTCCTTCTTCTCACCATCAAGAGGCTGCTTTCCTCCCCCTCCAAACCCACCAAAGCCTCCAAAGTCATCTCCACCAACTTTGGCCATCCGCTCTGCCTTCTCACGAGCTGCAAGCTGCGCCTTCAGCTCCAGTAGGCTCTCCTTGGTGTACTCCAGGACCCTAAGACATGCATGTTCACATCTTACTGCAACCAACCATCTAGGTCATTAACACATTACACTACATTTAGAACCGTTACTCGATATGCACATCAGATTGATGCCGCAGAGGCTCAGCACTATGACACAAATACGTACATATGTACGCGGGTACGTCGGTACGGTTGTAAGTATGAGTCAAAACGTCTTACTCGCACTGAAATTGTTGCCAGGTGTAAGCTCAACATCACTCTAGTTCTATGTATACCGTAGCATGAGCCTCTACATCTCCATCATGAGTGCGTACAGTAAGTTATAGCTAGGGCTCTGTGTGTGGAGTGCTAAAGCCATCATCAGTCAGTCTGCAAGTACCGGTGTGTGAGTAGGTGTCACTCACTTCTCTGGAAGTTCATCGCTGTCCAGTGTGGGAACAGGAGGGACCGGCCGCCTCAGGACTGGCGGCAGGTTGGTCTGCACTTCTTCCACTCTCTCAGTCAGCTCCTCAATCTGAAGAGTACAGAGTGCTAGCGTGACAGACCATTCCAACACTGCGAAGGGAGCTCGCCATGCAGCCTACACCACGGGCAAGCCCTACCCATCAACCTATAACCACATGCCTGTCCCTACCAACTCCCTACCCCACCATCCAGCCCCACCCACCTGCCCAGCCCCACTCTCCCACCCTGCCCCACCCTCCTGCCCTGCCCCACCATCCAGCTCCACCATCCAGCATCACCTACCTGCCTACCCACCAACCCCACCCTCCTGCCCTGCCCCACCATCCAGCCCCACCATCCAGCATCACCTACCTGCCTACCCACCAACCCCACCCTCCTGCCCTGCCCCACCCAACACACCCCAATCCCACCAACCTGCCCAATGAGCAGCTTCTTCCTCTCCCTCAGCGACAGCAGATGGCTGTTGAAGGCGTTCTTCCTGGTCAGTATCTCATTGCGAAGCAATAGCAGTTGGTGTCTCTTCTTTGTGGCAGTGACCCGCTGGTCCTCGGGTACCACGTAGTCGCTCCCACTCTTGAGCTTGTAGTCGCCAATGGTCCTCTCTGCATGGCGGTAGGTGGCCAGGTCTTTTGGATCGTCAGACTTCTCGTCTGGCTGACTGGCCATCAGCTCTGCCCACTACAAGAGACGTGTGCACAAAGATGGGGAGGTGATCACTGGTTGCTGTGTATCGGACTTTGGTCCTCTGGCCATGAATTAAACCATTGAACTTGGCCACTGGCATAATTCCCAGCGAGTATTCTCGTTTACAGTATCACCTAGTCATGCACTGGGCTACAGAGTTCAAGTTCTCTACTCGCCTGCTTCTGTCTGGCCACCTTCTTAATCCTCCTTGCCTCTGCCTTCTCTATTGCCTTGCTAAGTCGAGCTGGCCTTGCTTTGCTCACCCCTGGGAGGTCCCTCTTCCCAAGGGGTTCCCCCTCCCCATGAACATGCTCCACGGCAGAGGTCCCAGGTCTGGTGGTGAGGGTGTCTGCAGTGGTGGCTCGAGAGGAGGCTTGCAGGGTGCGGTACTGCAGGGAGGGCCAGGAACAGAGGGCATGTACGTAGTACAGGCACTGTTCATACACATCTACATTATATATGTACGTATGTATGTACGTATGTACTGTGTGCATTTGTCACACTGTGAATATAGCGTCAAGTGTGTATGATCTGGGTGCATGTACGTACGTATGCTCAGAAAGTACACGGTCAAGTGTGTATGCTTTCATCACATCACTTGTACGCAGTACGTTCATGATTATATACGTAGTGTGCTTGACGTGAGCACTTAAGCACTGCCAACTGGTGTAGGAGGTGCATGGAGCCAGTACAGGTGGCGGCTGGGTTACAGTTGGCATGCATGAACCAAGAGTACTCTTGACGTACATGCATACGTACGTATGGAGATATGGACATACATAACACAGTCCATGCCATCACAGTGTTAAATAAAGTACACACACATGTACATGCTGTGTGTACATGTTGGCACTGTCTGGCACACAGCTACAGTATTAACAGAAGCAGAACTTCTATTGCTTCATGAACCAAGGCTGAGTGGACAGGTTGACACAAGGCCTGCTGTCTCTCTGCATGAGCTCACCTCCTGCAGCATCTCAAGGTAGGTGTCGGAGGGGACGGGTGTGCGGTAGGACGACACGCTGACTCTGCGGTCAAAGGTCTTCACCACAAAACGGTCAGTGTCCACAACGGCCTTGAACCTGTACACGCAAGGTACGTACGTACGTAGGAGGGTTGAAAATGGGGTGGGAAGACTGAAGCAGATGCGCACACAGCTCTGCAGTCCACATGCAGGACGCCTGTGACCGCTAAACTCTTTCTTACCGGTCATGCAGCTTCTTCTGGGATAGGGAACACCTTTCTGCCTCCCATGCCATCTCTTTATGCAACAAATCAACCTACGTACATACACACATGCACATATACATACATACATACATACATACATACATACATACATACATACATACATACATACATACATACATACATACATACATACATACATACATATATACGTACATACATACATACATACATACATACATACATACGTACGTACGTACGTACTGTACATACATACATACATACATACATACATATAAATATACATATATACGTACATGCGTATGTACGTACATACATACATATGCACTTAAATGGTCAAATTTGCATGCATCAACATCAGTACACACGGCACACACCCTTTCTGCCAGTTGCTGCTGCAGTGTGCTCTCCATGTCAGGGTCCATGATAAACTCCTGAGACACACACACACACACAGACACACAAGGAGGGGTAACACAGTAACACGTTTACACATTGTGGCTAACACAAGTGCACAGGATAGGTATGTACGTATGTGTATCTCGTACGTACATACATATGAATGCAACTGAGGCCATACATGGATACGTACGTATATGTGTGTGTATGTATGTACTTATTACGTACGTACAATACGTGCATATGTACGTACAGTAGTGCATACAATATACACACATTGGTACACAAATGCATGCATGTTTACACAGAACAGATAAGTACGAACGTACAACAACACATACGTAAATATGCATATGCACGTACGTACGTACGTATATCCATCAATTGACCACACACACATACGGCCCACCTCTTTGGACAGTTGCAGGTGTTCAGGAAGTTGCCTAGCCTTATTGACCAACTTCTGGAACTGCTTGCGCAACCCCAGGATCTCCTGCCTGACGCTCTGCTTCTGTGCCTCAGCAGCCTTTACGCGTCTGTCATGCTCCGCCTTCTGTTTGGCATCCTCAATGCTGAGGAGGGCACAGCAAGCACACAATACAAGGAACCATGTCACTCGGCAGGGGTATGGCTGTGAGGGGCGGGGCATGCAGCTCTGGGGGTGCTGTGATGAATGACACACACCTGTAGGCGTTGGGGTCTTCAATGTCTTTGACTTCTCGAGTCAGGTCAAGTACAGACTGCAGATCAGAATGGAACAGTTGTGCGCACACACACACACAAGCTCATGCATACAACACACACATACATACAGACAACACATACATACACACCACACACATACGTACGTACACACGCCCCAACCCAAAGAACCCAGTCACAGTAAACCCAACGCACAGTCACGTGATGGTCACACTCAGAGTACGCCTACCCTGCTCACCTTGATGTCACCAAGGTGCTCCACCTCCTT
This sequence comes from Aplysina aerophoba, assembly GCA_949841015.1. NCBI lineage: Eukaryota > Metazoa > Porifera > Demospongiae > Verongiida > Aplysinidae > Aplysina > Aplysina aerophoba. The sequence continues at coordinate 5,502,792 of OX465043.1, forward strand.
CTCCCGCAGCCCCGCCTCCAGGGAGGCGTGAAACACAAACACATTCCCATCACGCCCTGCTGTCAAAATATACTTGTCGTCATGACTACAGCAGATGTGATTCACTTGGCCATACTGGTTGTCATGGACACTCAGTGTCCAATGGGAGTTGAAGTTGCCAATATCATAGAGACCTGGCGTGGTAGCAGACTCGCTCAAGGGGAAAACCCTGACATTACCATTCTCGGCACCCGCTAGCATGTAAGATCCAGAATGGCTAAGGGGAAGGGCAAGAAGACTTGGCAGTCAAACACACAACAAACAAACTCACGATAAATACACACATACATACGTACATGCATTACACAGTACGCACCATACATACGTACATATACATACATAGGTACATACGTATGCACATACATACGTACCTATATACAAACATGTGTACAATGCTGTACCTGAATGTAAGTGCCGTGAGTGGCGTGTCTCTGCCAGCAAAGGGGGGCAGCGGCACAGACTGTTTGGGCTCACTCGGCTCCGCGGGCTGGCCTACCTCCTGGTCAGCCATGGAGTACTGGTAGAGGAACCCAGCATCGTAACCACCCTGCAGGAAGGCAAGGAGGAGTGGACAGGGCAACAGGAGGTAAGGACAAGATATGTACGTACGTAGTGTACGTACGTATGTGTGTGTGTACTGTGTAAGTATGTACATACGTATGTACAGGTGGTACGGTGTGATTTTCCTCAACCTACGTACATATGTAGGTACGTACAATGCATGTACTGTAGTACGTACATACATATGTACGTATGCATATGAGGTGTTTAGAGCTGCCTCCCCCTCCCCCTCCCCCCTCTCCTCCACGGGATGCATGTACGTACATGCATACATACCCTGCAGCACTGGCACTCACCATGGACAGCCAGAACTCCCTTCCTGTCCCATAGTAGAAGCCCTGCAGCACGGGGCTTGGCCCCTTTGGCTTCCCCTCCTCCTCTTGGCTCTCAGCCACCTCCTCTGGCTCCTCCTCCTCCTCTTCTTCCTCGTCTGACAGCTCAGCCTCTTCACCCTCCTCCTCACGCTTTTTTAGCAAACGTTCTTCCCGCAACTTCTGCTTCTTTGCCTTCTCAGCAGCTTTCCGAGCATCCTCCTCTGCTTTCTAAGGACAGCACAAGTGCAAGCAGTAGCTAATAGCTAATGTGTATGCATAAACATATATGTGGAGACAATGTGTGGTGTGTGTGTGTGTGTGTGTGTGTGTGTGTGTGTGTGTGTGTGTGTGTGTGTGTGTGTGTGTGTGTGTGTGTGTGTGTGTGTGTGCGCACAACTGACCTTGATTTTGTCCTTAACTGTTTGAAATTTAGTGCAAGTAAACTTGAGAGGGTCCAAGTAGTAGGTCTTGGAGGTGTCAAACATGTCCTTCTTCGGAGCATCTACCTCCAGCATGGATCCTTCGTCACAGCACACAAGGAGCTTTTGGTCATCAGCGCTGTCCTGCAGGGAGACAAGACAGACAGGAGCAGGGACTGTCTGAGTAGTGGATACTAGTGTACGTACGTAGGCATTACAGAATTAGAGTTTCATACATACACAGCTCGAGAAGTGTGTGTGTGTGTGTGTGTGTGTGTGTGTGTGTGTGTGTGTGTGTGTGTGTGTGTGTGTGTGTGTGTGTGTGTGTGTGTGTGTGTGTGTGTGTGTGTGTGTGTGTGTGTGCGTGCGCGCGCACACACATGCTCACTTACATTTTGTGACCACATGAGGGAGGTGACAGGTGCAGGAGTCTGGATAAAGCCAATGGGGTCATACCCTTCCTTGATGCTCAAGAAGAACACAGTAGAATCTCTGCTCTGCATATGTATACAAGATATGTACACAGTGCATAGTACAAGTGATATACATAACATATGTACATACATACATACACAGTAGGTATCACAAATACGTGTGTACGTACACTACAGACATGAGGCACATAGGTAGGTAAGTAAGTAGGTAGGTAAGTGGAAATGTACGTACATGTGTGTGTAGATCACACTCATACTATATACTGTATGTACGTACGTACGTACGTCACACTATATACGTATGTACATAGCTCCCAGCCCTGGTGCCACCCACCCCTGTGGCAAGGAGGTCTCCCTTGGGGTCCACGACCAGCGCTACGACGGGACTCGAGTGAGGCTTGCACACATGGGCGAGGGTGAGGGTGGGAGCCAGCCTCTTCCCAGCTGACACCTGGCTGGGGTCGGACTCCTCCATCACTAGCACTCGCACAACTCCATCGCCAAACCCAGCAAGAATGGTGCGAGAGTCAGCATCCACCTGGAGAGACAGCCAAGGGCCGTAAGGTATTCAGAGGTGTACAAACATACATAGAACAGAACACTACATGTACGTACGTATAGGAACATACATACATGCAGAGATTATACCCACAGCAAATTTTAGTACACTATGCATATGGTATATGACTGGGTGCTGTACGTATGTGAGTACATACGTACATATGTACATGTAGCATCTCTCCCTGTTGTCCCCCACCCCACCCCTCCCCTCCCCTCCATCACCTGCTGAGGTGCCCAGAGGAGGGAAGCGCCACCACCAGTGAACTTTGCCCTGCACACGTCCTCACGCATCTCATAGTTGTACACAGCAATGCCTCCTGCAGTGCAGCGGGTGAAACAGCACAGCACAGCACTCATTACGCAGCAGAACTGTGCTGTATTAAAGGTTAGAACTTCGTACATACGTATATACAGTACGTATGAATGTATGTACGTACACACATATTATATATGTACGTACATGGGTACGTACGTATGTACATACGTAGGTATTTACTCAGGTGGACACATACATATAAGTACACACATACGTACATGCATATGTATGTATGAACTAGTGAAACATTTGCACACATTCTCAGCCGCACACCCACCATCTTCTGAGATGACCCCCACTAGTCTCTCCTTTGCAGACACGCCCATCCCGGTGATGGCTCCAGAAGGGAACTGCATCATACGCTCAGGGGACCGCCTCTGTGGGAGACAGAGCAAGTACGGTACACAGTCACGTCACACAGGTTGGTGGCACGTTCAAGGATGGAGCCATATGACCCACACATATCATATGGCTCATATGTAAAGGTGCAGGCACACAGGTGCATCTCACCAAATACACGGTCCACTATTCTTTACACAAAGGATTTTCTGACATCTCAAACGTACGTACGTACATACGTACGTACAGTATGTACAGTATGTACACGTACGTAACTACCAGCCTTCACATACATACGTACATGCGTATGTATGTACGTACGTGCATGCGTACACTAGTCCACTCACAGTGTGAGACACAATCACATCCACCTTCCAGATGGCACCGTTTGCATCTTGTGCATACCACAGTGTGGGCGTGTCCGGGTCAGTGGAGCGGACCAAGCTCTTTACATTGACATTGCTTCCCACTCTGATTTCAGTCAGTGGTTCCATTTCAAACACAGAGCTGTCCTCCGTGATGTCAGCATTGTCAATGGTTTCATAGTCCCACACCTGCCGCAGAGTAGAGCAGAGTGGAGTCGAGTGGAGTTGAGTTACGTGAGGGGGGTGGATAAGTGGATGCAGGTTGACAGGCACAACCCTGTGCTGGTACAAGGCAGTACGTATGTGTGTGTGTGTGTGTGTGTGTCACTGTATGTGTGTACGTACGTACCCTGACAAATCCATCTGCCCCAGTCGTGATCAACTCCCCTTCCTCCAGGTACATGGCCTCAACCACTCCCTGTTTACAAGGGAGAGGTCATGGAACATAGCACTCAGACCATACACACACACACACACACACACACACACACACACACACACACACACGCACGCACACACGCACGCACGCACGCACACACGCACGCACGCATGCACACATGCACAAGACCTAAACTCCTCACATGGTGGCACATCTTCTTGCCCTTCTTTGCTATCTCCACCTTGATGAAGCCACCGTCCCAGAGCAGAAAGTTGCCCCACTCGGTGCCAGAGATCACCTTGCCATCCGGCAACTCCACATACGCTGGACACGAAGGACAACAAACACATGCTCCACAGCACCTTACAAGCTACACTAACACACAATGTACGTACTTGTAAGTATATGCACAAACAGTGTGTCTGTATGTACGTACGTATAACTACAACACAGTGACGGAGATGTTGATTCTGCACTTGATGTGTGTAGCAAGTACCTATGTACCTAGTCTAGCACACTAGACCTGGGCGGAGAGGGTCTAGCTTGCTAGACTAGTATGTACCATGATACCAATCCATACTGCACTAGCAATACGTACGTACGTACATCATCCATTGTACGCAATCCAGCAGTATCCAACCACAACAAGGCCACTTCACTCACATGTCAGCCCTGTACTTAAGCACATATGTACTTACATACTAACGTACGTACATACGTATATACTTACACTGTTACACATGTACTTACATACGTATATACAGCATGATTACAAGGACAGCTTGGCGCACCTTCAATATCGGAAAGTTCAGTCCGTCCGAACTTGCCCAGCTGGCCCTGCAGCTTGAGGCCTGTGAAGGTGCTGGCCATCTTCCAGAACCGGATGTGCCCAGTGCCAGAGGTGGTCAGCTGGCCCTCCATCTCGGGGGAGAAGGACACACGGTAGATGTCCTGAGAAAAGGCTTTGGACCTCAAGACAACGGACTCCTTCCTCCATTCCCAGACAGTCAGCATGTAGTCCGGACTGCCCCCCACAGATGCAAGGAGGTTGCCGTCGTTGGGCTTGAAGTCCATGTGGCTGTAGGACTGCTCTGTTCCCTCTCGCAGCAGGCGGTAGAGCTTGAGGTCGGGGTAGCTGTAGATGGCGATGCTGGGCTTGGTTCCCTTCTCACCCACAGCAAAGTATTGGTGGCTTGGGTGGACCTGGGGAGGGGAGGGGAGGGGAGGGGAGGGGGAGGGGGGGAGGGGGGAGGAAGGGAGGAGGGGAGGGGAGGAGAGGAGAGGTACGTAAGAAGGGGGACAAGATACATACGTGTGTGCAGACATGCATACGTACGTATGCTACATACGTTTGTTCAATTACTGTACATGTAGCGAGCATGTGTGCTTGTGTATCTTGCAACTCACAGCTATTGCTCCTATGCCCCCTCCACTGAGAGACCTGATGTAAGTGTACTCCATTGTGGCCAAGTTGACCACCTGTATAAAATTCCCAGCAGCAAAGGCCACCACATCTCTGTCCAGCGCAATGAGGTTGGAGCGCTTGTGGCACTCATAGCCAAAGGAGTGACTGGGCTGGGTCAAGGCAGACCTCGGCACACATGCACGCACGCACGCACGCACACACGCACGCACGCACACACACACACACACACACACACACACACACACACACACACACACACACACACACACACACACACACACACACACACACACACACACACACACACACACACACACACACACACACACACACACACACACTGAGAGGGAGGATACTGTAGGCTCAGTGCACTTGGCAATAGATCCACCACTTCTGGTTTGGACACAAGCGAATCGTAGTCATAGAAGAAGCCATCTGGGAGCACTGCCTCCTCCACCACCACCTTCCCCTTCTGTCCTCCTTCCTTGCTCTCCTCCCCTACTGCAGTGAGCCCATCCTGATCCACTGTCTCACCATTCACCGGCCCTGTCTCAGCTGATTGCACAGCCTCTCCCCTCTCACCTTGCTCTCCGGCAGGAGCAGCCTTACTCTCAACCTCCTCACTACCACCCTCAACTCCACCCTCACCACGACCCTCAGCTCCACCCTCAGCTCCACCCTCAGCTTTACCCTCCCCTTCAAGCCCATCAGAGTCTCCAATGTCTCCTCCTGCTTCAGTACCTCCAGGAGCTGGTTCTTTGCCATCTTTTTCCTCCTCCTCCTCTTTCTCCTCACTCACTTTGCCCGAGCTAGGCCCATTCCCTTTGTCACTACCACCGTCAAGATGATGAGTACCCTCCACTCCCTTCTTCTCCGCAGCACCACCCTGTACCAGTTCCTCTCCTGCAGTCTCCTGGACCTCTGTTTCGTCGCCCACCACTTCACCCTCGCCACCTGACTGGTGCCCAGGGGAGGTGTCAGTGGCAGACTCCTCTGCCCCACCCCCTGACATCCTCTCTGGTCCCACACTAGCACTGCTGTGCTGTGTTCTTGTCTGAGGGCCCTCTGCTGTGCTACCACTGCCTTCACCCTCCTCTCTTCCTCCATCAGACAAAGGTGGTAGGGTGGATAGAGGTGTTTCACTTTCATCACCAGCCTTCTTCAACCCTTCAATGCTTGCAGCTGGTGCACTGACTTGCCCTTCGCTGTCAGGAGACCTCTCCTCTGTTGCTACAGGCACTTCCCCACTCCTCTCCGAAGATCCATCTTCTTGTGTTGCTCCTTCCACCGAAGAACCGCTAACCTCACCCACGGGAGGGGGCTGGGCAGCTGGCTCCGGAACCACAGGGTCAGAAGGGGGTTCTGTTTGCCCTGTGCCTTCCTTGTCCGTATTATCTGACATGTCCTCACTGCTCGGATCTGGTGCTACAGGGGGAGTTGAGCGGAGCATGACTGTTGCTTTGGATCAGCAGGTACGTGCGTACAGTGTTCAATACACGCACAAATACTATTGCAGCTTAGAGCATGTGGCAAGTATAAAGTACCCCACCATATGCCTAGAACGTCGGTGCAAACAAGGACTGCTGCATCTCTTTACCAGTTGCCAGGTCGCCACGATCTCCCACGTAGCTTTTTCTCTGTGTCCAGAATTGCTTCCAGCCCCCACTGTTGCAGCTCCGCGTTCCTGTTCACGTGGTAGTCCCTCGTGCACTTTGTTCAAATCTGAACGGTTATCGCTACTGTATTCAGAACAACGTGTTCTTCACTCTTTGTCACTCCTTCTCTTCGCTAGCTACGTATATTCTCGTTAGAGAAGACATTGTCTGAGATCGGTTACCATGGCAACGAAAGTCAGCGACGTCATGAGTATATTAGGGGAAATCCCTTGAGTCCGTATGTGTAGATTTGCATTTCAAGACAAGAGAAATGTCAGGAACAGGAGAAAATACACAGGATGCCTACATCATACAAGGCGTTGGAGATGAAGTACTCTTCGTGGTCTCCGTCCTGTTCTCCTTGGCCAGCGCATCCCTCGTTGCCCTGTGTTTGAGTGGCCACAGGAAGAGACGGACCTTAACTGTCCACCCGTCTGCCCGCGTGCACGTGGAGACTGTGAGACAGAACGAGGACATTGCTCAGAGAAGCAGAAGAGAGAACCTGGGAGCGGAGAACTGTCCCATATGCCTGACAGCAGTTGATAACCCATTGGAAACGAATTGTGGCCACGTCTTTTGTGGTAGGCTATCTAGCTAGCTCACACATACACGCATACACGCACACACACACACACACACACACACACACACACACACACACACACACACACACACACACACACACACACACACACACACACATGTTATCAGTGGTGCTGTATTCTGGTGTGTGCCTGGGCAGTCACAGCTGAACTTTCAGTGTCTCCTCCTCTCGTCCAACCCTGCCCAGCTCTCTGTTTCCTGACGCTCTGGCAAACGTACACAGCATGGCCCCAAGCAGCCACCTGCCCCATATGCCGACGACGGGTATAGTTGCCGCATCACATGTGCGTGTAACAAGGTCATTAGCGTCAGTAGTTGGCAGTAGAGCAGTATGCTATGCATGTTGAAGTGTACGTATGTATGTGGAGTCTTACTTCTTACGGAGTAGTTAATGTACCTTGTAATCCACAATTACTATTACATAGTCTATTGTGCACTATTGTTTTGTCATTGCATACTTCTGTGCACTATTCAATATACTGTATTTGCCTACTGATCTGTATTCATGCATTATGCCTAATACAGTGTGTATCACTCATAGTAGAAACAGAGGGCAGGAATACATGTATAAGTTATTGAATGAGGTGGAGGTTGGGATGTGATTTATCACCCGAGGCGCAAAGCGCTGAGGGCGATAAATCGCATCCCAACCGACACCGAATTCAATAACCATCTTACACAACGTGGGCATGGGCGTTTACTTTGAATGGAATGCGCAGGCTCACACCGAATCCTACGAAGATGGAAGACCCGCTGCTGCAGGAACTGCTCCAAATTGCTGATTCTAAAGCTTCTGGAGCAGCGAATTGCAACTCCTGTCGCAGGAACTGTCACAATGGAAGAGTGTAGAGCATCTTGTGAGCTTCTGCATTCCTGCGGTTCCTTCGGAATGTGTCCGAACTGCTGAAGAATCGTACTTGGACCGTCCTTTCTCGACCCATGGGAGGATGAACTGCTGTTGCAGGCGTCTCAGGCATTTTCGAAAGAACAAGAGGAGGAAGAAGACGCTCTGTTGCTGGCTGCGTTGTAGGACTATGAGAAACGATGTGGCCCACTAATGACCAGTGACGACGTCCAATCAGCGGTCGTTGCCCAAGTTCCTTTGAACTCCAAGACGAACAACAACTGGACAGCTAATACCTAGCAAGCGTGGGCTGTTAGTCGCTGCATCGTCGGCCGAATGGGTGAACCCAGATCTGAACTGTGTTACTGACACGGATCTAGCAGTCTGGACACCTCTGGACACTTGATTGCAATTGTACATTGTCTTCTAATTATTTAATTGAAGCAACAATAAGAGCCCACATTCTCGTAAGAGTCCCAGGTTGATAAATAACTTATCAACCTGAGGTCAGGTCGATAAGACATTTATCGACCCGACCACATCAAAGGAAACACCCACGCACAGTTGTGTAATGTATAATATTGTCTGACTTACATGTGTCACCATGTGTTCATGATCCCACACTGGATCCTTTGCTGTATGTGTCTTCATGGTCCTTGCACTCTTCCCCTCGTCCTTGCACCACCCCTAGGTCACCCTCCTCCTTGTTGGCTTTGAGCCTGCCCCAGAGCACTACAGTGTGTTGAGGGACATCAGAGACTACAACAGACGGATGTCTGGTGCCCCAAGACCGGTATGCCACCCTGCACATCACTCTGAGCAATCCAAAAAGTGCACACTATAGATCTATCTATATAAGTACCATGTCCATGTGCACTTTCATTTACAGTATAACATACAAGTGCACACACACACACACACACACACACACACACACACACACACACACACACACACACACACACACACACACACACACACACACACACACACACACACACACACACACACACACACACACACACACACTCACACACACACACACACACACACACACACACACACACACACACACACACACACAGTCTTTCTTGTGTGTCATCTTGTTCCCTTCCATCTCCTTCCTCTCTCTCCCTTGCCTGAGTCTAGTGGATGGACCACATACGCGACATGCCCGCACTGCTCCGACACCTGTTCCGAGAATTCTTCAGTGTGCGGGGCATCTTCCTAGTGTGGCGAATTCGTATTGTTGTCCTCCTCATTTTAGCACTGCTGTATCTTCTTTCTCCACTGGACTTTATTCCAGAACGTGTGTTTGGTATCCTCGGACTCCTAGACGACATCCTAATCATCCTGAGTGTTTTCTTTGTGATGAGTGTCATCTATCGAGGTGCTGTCCTGGAGCAGCGGCAGTGAGGCCAGACTGCAGCTGCCTCAGTCAGTTCACAGACTCATGTTCACACCACAGGAGATCAACAGTGACTGTGTTTTGTTGCAATGCATGCCAGTTTTGATTTCAGTCATTAAAATTATTCAACTTTGTACCAGAACGATTTCAATCGTAATATCATTTTTACCTCATAACCATTACATACATGTACGTGTGGTAATGTTATGCGAACATGTAATTCTTCAATTTATGATTTAATTGTGTGAATGGCTAAGAATGAATGGATCTTGCACGGAAATGGACCCTATCTGCTTGCTACATTTCCCATTAGCTTTCCATACAGCCACATCAACAATATCCTTTAGCTACATATATTATAATAATTATATATAATCATCACTCATATACAGATATAAAAATTATGTATGTATTTGAAGTATAGGTATATAGGTGTACATGTCTTTATGATCAAGTCTGTATATACTTAGCATGCACCAATTATACTCATTACATACAGCTGCAATCAATCACATTACAGTACTGCATGCAGTAATAGAATGGAGTCTTATGTGGTACCAATGCACATCATCAAACATAACAGGACTTGAGATTCCCCATTTTCAATGTTGTATTCACACAATTGTGTACAAGTGCAATTGGGACAGGCGACCATGAAGCATACAGTATACATACCATATGCAATGTGTGTATCATTGTCTTGACTTGAAAGGTACAAAAACATCGCTATAAGGTGCACATGTGTCAAAAGCATCGCTATAAGGTGCACGTGTGTGCGCATACAAAAATGGCAGGAAGGGGTCAGTGCGGAACATGCACAGAAAGTTCATGTGAGATGTGAGTGTGCCTCCACAGAGCTACGTAGCTAGGTAAGACCTTAGACATGTTACACGTATGCACTAGTCCATCCATACTTGTGTAAGCAGGCAGGAGCTACAATTCTTGGTGGTGGTGTTCATGCGCCTTCCTCCACACTTCGCCGTCAACATCCTCGTCGTACTGGTCCCCAAACAGTACGCCTGCGTCGTCATCAGCAAACTGAGGGGGGAGTCCCCCTCCCTCCATGTCCTCCCATGCATATTTCTTCTCATAGTACCTCTGCTCCATGTCATTAACGAACTCCGAAGCAGCAGAGAGCCTGTCGTCACTGGCAGACAGCACATCATTTAGGGCAACTTTACCATTAGAACCTGGCACAATCATGTTGAAGACCTGACAAAGACAGAAGGAAAGAAATCATACTGCACATGTGGACGGCTATACGTACATTCTACCAGCACAAAAAGTATATAAACAGTTTCACCTAGCAATGCAAGCGTGAGCACTCATGCACACTCATGCATACCATCACCACACCATACCACAAACACACACACGCACGCACGCACACCCACCACACACGCACACCCACACACCACACGTGCGCGCGCACACACACACACACACACACACACGCACGCACGCACGCACACACACCACACGCGCACACACACACACACACACACACACACACACACACACACACACACACACACACACACACACACACACACACACACACACACACACACACACACACACACACACACACACACACGAATGCATTATTCACCTTAATAAGGACATCCTCGGTCATCATTACGAGTTCCCCAAAATTTTCCTACAAGATAAATACGGCAGCAACCATCTCATGACTCCACTGTATCTGCGTACTATGTGTCTGTGCAGTACGTAATGACTTACCCATAAGTAAGACTTGATTACTGAGTATTCAAATCACGTAGCAGTAATGAATAGTGATAAGCTGTTCATTACTGCTACGGGAACGCTCAGTAAATCAAATTCTTACTTACTCATGTGCCCATAGCATGAGCCTCTACGACATCATGCCCTACCCCACACTACTTACACATAGTCGTAGTCTACTCCTTACAGTGCAGTCATAACATCAGATCTTCCCTACATTCCGCTAATGAAGGACTGCCAAGTGGTGTGGCAAGCTAGCAACTAATTTGTTACTGCAACTATATTCTACTCCAGTTTGAACGATGATCGAGGGACCCCATCCTTAGCCCTGATTACTTTGTTACTACCTCTGCAGGTGCTGATACACCCTCTAAAGCCTCTCTGCCACCGGTGCTGCCTAGACCATGCACGGCGTCTGTGGTGGTAGCACCCGTGGAGAAGACGGTCTAGCACACCAGACGAGTGCTAGCAATACATACACAATGGATTGAATGAGGTTAAGACGAGTTCATGATATAATTGGTACTCACACACAGAGTGAGCCACCTTCACCTACGTAGCATGGGACTGCAAAGAAGAGAGCAACAGCTCCACTTACAGCGCTGCTCTGTATTTTTGAGAGTACATCATCCACGTACACATAGCCATCCTCCCGTGCATGGTCAAGAAAGAGTGACCTGTGCATGACAAGTGGCAGTGACATGACATGGCAGAGACAGATTACCTGACAGTTACACGGTATAGCAAAGTGACAGTCACATGACAGTCACATGACAGTCACAGGACTGTAGCTTGACTCCAACAGCACAGCACAGAAGCCTGGTGCATTCAATGTCCACAGATACCACACTGCCACACTGCTGCAGTGCTATAGTTCAAATGATGTTCTTTGCCGTAAAGCTTGTATACAGCCTCATTACAGCAGGTGCTTTATGACTGATCCCAGCATTTCAGTAACCCCTACCAGACAATGTATGGCCTCACTGGGCTGTAGCTTATACATTCCCTGTCTTGCTTACCGGACTATCATATATGTGTTCGTATAGGATAAGCAGCTACTGTATGGTCACTAATGGCCACACCTTCACACTAAACCAATTGAGCAGCTCCACACAAGCTTTACCAGCCCAACCAGCAACCCACATCACACGCCCACCCCACCAGTACGGGAGGATCACAAGATCAGAGTAGCTTACTTCATTTGCAGAAACTCTTTCGCTACCACATTCTTGAGGGACACTACTGGGTCGTGCTCCCCTCCTTCAGGACAGTCTTCTGGTCTGAACGGGAACTGGAGCCACCACATGTTGATCCCAAGGTTCCGACCTGTAGAATACACCTGGTGGGCATGTGAGTGTGAGTGCGTGTGTAGGAAATGATTAACCTTTACTAGTGTATGACCTTCACATAGTACACATGCACACTGCTCACCCACACTTCACGGCACACCATGCATCAGTAGACCCACCTACTCACATGATGAATCCAGAGATACGGCAGGTAAAGGCAGTCTCCTTCCTGCAGCACTGTCTTGTACCACGGCACGTCCACCAGTCCGGGGTAGGCCGTCATGTTCACTTGCTCCACATCCATGTTGAAGTAGCCTTGGGTGGCCCACTCTGGACCAATCACCTTTGTGTACTGAGGAGGGATCATGATGAACTCCTTCTGACCTGCCACCAAACAGTGCATGTTCTCCAGTGAGTCCGTGTGGAGGACAGACTTTGTCCCACCACTACTGAACCTGCATAATTTAGCATGCATGTGCATACATAGACATGGACATAGACACAGACATAGACATGGACATAGAGATAGACAGTATAAAGCATATATTAGTGGTGTACAGTACACACATACACACAGTGTTGTACTTCACACTGGTTTCTGTATTTGCTATTTTGGCTTCTATGGTATGCATAAAGTCACATAGAGTTTATCTTAGTTTGTACTAGTCTTTGTCATGTGACCGTCAACATTGCTAACTATTCACCTTTCTTTTCTACTAGTGTGTGTGTGTGTGTGTGTGTGTGTGTGTGTGTGCGTGCGAGCGTGCATGTGTGTGTGTGTGTGTGTGTGTGTGTGTGTGTGTGTGTGTGTGTGTGTGTGTGTGTGTGTGTGTGTGTGTGTGTGTGTGTGTGTGTGTGTGTGTGTGTGTGTGTGTGTGTGTGTGTGTGTGTGTGTGTGTGTGTGTGTGTGTGTGTGTGTGTGTGTGTGTGTGTGTGTGTGTGTGTGTGTGTGTGTGTGTGAATGTATGCGTGATTCTTACCACATGTATAGTGTGGCAACGTTGTCCAGGAACCCACCACATGCGAGACAGCTAGGAAAGAAGAGTTCGTTCTTCAAAGCATCAGGCACCCCACTGACCACATACATGTCCTCAGACTTATACTTCTACGGAAGTGCAACAGACACAAATGAAACATTTGAATGAAACCTGGCAACAAGTGTGTGTGTGTGTGTGTGGGTGGGTGGGTGTGGGTGTGGGTGTGGTACTTTCAACAGCTTCGTTAGCCGGCCAGCTGACTGACAAAAGACGTTTGTATACAAAGATCTTGCCCAACGTCCAGCCATGGACAAGGAGTTCAGAGGAGGAGGAGGTGTGTGTATGTCTGTGTGTGTGTGTGTGTGTGTGTGTGTCCTGGCATAGGGCTTACCATGCCTGTCTGGTAGCACAGGATAGACAAGCATGGTAAGCCCTATGTCGGGGCAGGTTTATGTCTCTTGTTGAGCAACACGATCTGGGCTGGTCTTCAGGGGCTGCACACACTAGTGGAGAAGCAGCATACGTCTGTGTGCAGCAGATCCTTCCAAAGAAAGGGGACCTCACAAGACACAACTCTTTTGCACAGTTGCTGGCATACTTGCCCCCTAGTGGTCCGAAGCCATTTTATTCAGGGCACTACATGATGCCCCAGGATACCATTACCCTCTCACAATGGAGGGCTTTCAGGTTCAGGGTTCAAGTTGTGGTGTGAGTGAGTGTGTGTGTGTGTGTATGTGTGTGTGTGTGTGTGTGTGTGTGTGTGTTTGAGTGTGTGCAGGTGTGTGTCTGCTCACTTCCAAAAACTCTCTGAAAGTCATTTCTTCTCCTGGTCCACCTCGTATCTCCTTCTTCATTTTTTCTACTGTTATTGGCACATCACCCACGACACTCCTGCAGAATCAAACGCTATCACTACATGCACATCCACCCACCCACCACACACCCCGCACACCCCCCCCCTCACACACACACTTGAAGTACTCGTCCGTCCACCGGGTGAGGGGGGGTGTTTTCGCGATAGCCGCCGAGAAGACAACTGGTCGTTTCGGCACCACGTACTCCTGGTAGAAGGTCACTGGGTCGGGGATGTGGTTGATTCGTTCTATCTCCCCTTCCATCGGCCGGTGAGACCCCAGAGGCTGCATGTGGCCAGGCAGCTCATTCCCCAAGGCAAGCTTTAGAAAAAGAAAGAAGAACACTAGGTCGAGCGCAGCCATTTGCAGTCAACTCGTGTAAAAGCCCCTTCCATTAGTGCGCGGGGGCGCGTATATTATAGAGGTGTTCAAAGCACACAATAATTAATAATGAATGGATGCATGAGTATACAGCATTAATTAAGATGGTTTATTACTTAAAGTTCCACGCGTGTGGTGTGATCAGACGATTTGTGTTCATTGGGTGTTGGATGGACGCTTCCTGGTGCTTCCTCTGGCCTTTGTATGTCACCCCTCTCCTGATCCTGGCTTGCACCGCCTGCACTGTGCACCCGGTCAGCCATAATGTGGGACACATCATCTTCATCCCAGTCCTCTTCCATATCAAATGCAAACTCGGGTATGTCCATATCATCAAATAAATTGCGATACTCAAGCTCTTCCTCTAGATCTGTGTCCTCTTCCTCCTCAGGGTCCTCATCGTTATCCCTAAAGTACTCATCCTCTACCTGCACCATAAGGGCATGGATCTTCTTCAGTTGCTCATGAGTCACATATTTGATGTCAGATTCCTCAATCCTGCCTTGGCAACCTGGTCTGGCAATGTCAAATATCTATGCATGCAGTGAAGAGGAAGGTACGTCTGTGTATAATTATGTATTGCCAAAACAATGGAGCTGAATGTGTATAAACTTCTGCATTCATGTAAAGCGCAGCATGATGCCATGCATGGAGCAATATAGAGGAAGTGACTACTGTAGCCCATTCTGAATTATTTATATATGTCACTTGATCATCAATTGGATGCTGTTGATATTACCAATACGGTGTAACACACATGCACATGCTCCAAACATCAACCTGTATAACCACAAAGGTCTCTAATCCAAGAATACAAGACACACATAATTATATATCTAAAACCATGCAAGAAGCTTATTGATATGCTATTGATTTTACATACCTTTTCTACCAATTCCATTGAAAACACATCAGTCTGTATAAGGCCAGGACAACATGAAAAATTAAAGTTGATGTATTATATAGATATATATAGCTGCATGTGACTGTATTGAGCTTACGTTTTCTTGGGCTCTTTCATAGACGTCTGCAGCGTACACAGCATTGTCCTCTCTTGAATTTTCAATAAACATGTGGCTACAATTAACGATTAAGGGGCTCGGGATCGACTATACATCTATTCTACATACATACATACATACATACAGTGCAAGTTATCAATATTATATAATCTTAGTATGCATAAATGGTTTGGTGTCCATGCATATACCTGTAGACCTTGCTCACAGATGACTATATATACGTATGCACTGTGCATGTATGCATGTATGTATAATTATATATAATATAATATAATATAATATAATATAATATATAGAGCACTCACATAATATATGCTAGATCCATGCGCTCCACATCCTGCAGTGAGATCAATCTTGGCACTGAGCTGATGTCTGAGGGGCAGGCACTTCGGTTGAACAAGAAAGGAATCCACCACAAGTTTACACCAATGTTCCGCTTTGTGGAGTACACCTTTATTATTGAATAGAGGCACATTGCATTGCATTTGCTATATAAATTATAATACGTGCGTACCTGTATGCATGAGGATCAAAAGGACCATGTATATCTATAGGTCACCCTTATAATATAGTCAGAATTCATATAAAATATTACAGGATATTTATCTATAATTAATTATATGCAGGGACTCCATGCAGGCTGCATCGACTCACATGGTGCACCCATTTGTAAGGTATATACAAGCAGTCTCCTTCCTGCAGCACTGTCTTGTACCATGGCACGTCCACCAGTCCGGGGTAAGCCGTCATGTTCACTTGCTCCACATCCATGTTGAAGTAGCCTTGGGTGGCCCACTCTGGACCAATCACCTTTGCGTACTGAGGAGGGATCATGATGAACTCCTTCTGACCTGCCACCAAACAGTGCATGTTCTCCAGTGAGTCCGTGTGGAGGACAGACTTTGTCCCACCACTACTGAACCTGAGAGTGCCACCAAGTACATATACATACAAATGAATGCATGGTATATATGTAAATGTGACCAGGCACATATTATATATATATATTATATAAAGTAGCTGCATTACAAAGAATTCATAATTATATACAACATATACGTATATAATTATATATACAACTTTATTTATATACACATGCATGTACTACGTATCTTTCTGCATGTGCACACATGTACCACATAGTAACTGATTCCACATGCTCCAGATAGCCACCACAGCCAATGCACCCCGGCATCCTCATTTCCTCCTTCATCCCCACAGGAAGGAATTCAACTAGATAGATGTCCTCCTTAGTGTACTTCTGCATTAGTACAGAAATCACTTGTTGATCATTGTGTAGTAAATATGTGACACAATTAAAAGGGAACATTAGCCTATAGAAATCTATTGCACTTGTATATTGTAAGAGATATAATATAATCAGATCTAATTATATTATATGCAGAGCAGTCATATACATATAATAACAGAATGATGCAATTAAAATATGATCGGCCTAATTGGTATATTTGTATGTATTTGTAATCAACAGGCTCAATAACTTACATAATCTATTATATTATATGTGTGCACACGTACAGTACATGCACAAAATATGCATATATACAGTACAGGACTACACTCCATGTACTGCATACATGTATATGAATGTTACATGTGCGCATGCATAATGCGTGCACAATCAATGGACCTATATATGTATGTACAGGTACAAAAGTATATTATGTATTGCATACATCAATGAACTCTTCCAGTGTCATGTCCTCATGGGGCCCAGTCCTCACTTCCTTTTTGAACATCTCGACATCAACATCCTCTTCACCAAAGTTGTCCCTGTGAATAAAGGGCATGCATAATTGGTTCTAGAAAGTCGTACGTAACTTCTTCACTATATGTCTAGCTACACATACCCATCAATATATATAAAGTCTACGGTGTCACACTCCTTATAGTGCTATTGCCCTCTATAGTGTGTAGAAGCTGATTAAATAAGGGTGACTGGTCAGCAACTAATTACTTTGATCTACACAGTAAGCTTGACCTCATACTAACTTTAAGTATTTGTCTGTCCATGTTGTCAAGGGTGGAGTACCCCTGATAGCTCCTTCTAGCACCACTGGCTTGTTCATATCCACATACTCCTGGTAGAAGGTCATTGGGTCGGGGATGTGGCTGATTCGCTCTATCTCCCCCTCCATTGGCCGGTGGGACCCCAGCGGCTGCATGTGGCCAGGCAGCTTCTCAGTATGGTCTCCACTCAGCTCACATCTCCCCAGGCGAGCAATGAACAGGAGCAACAGAAATCCAGCTGAGGAGTTAATAACTCCTAATATTGGACACTTGATGGTCATATTATATATCTAGCTAGAGAGTCTAAGGAGACTTTCTATACCAGTACACATGACTGTACATTTATAGTCAGTACACATTTATTATTATATGTAAGACTTGTAAGTGCATATTATTGCAATTTGTGCAGTACACTGCAGCAAGCTTGTGCCCTCACAATAGTGTGTGCATAAAGACCTGAATTGTGTATGGTTTTGTACAAAGAGTGTAGGAATACCATTTCCTCTGTCTTACACAATTGCAATAGGGATGCACGTAATGGTGGTGACATGTGACATTGTCATTGCCTAGAAGTGTATACACATAAACTTGGAAATGAATAGGAAGTATACAATTACACCAAATTATACAGCTATATTTTTATCCTGTAGCGCAAAAGGTACAGAAATGATACTATTATAGCATGTTTATAACAAAACCCCAAATATATACATTATACAAGTCATACAGGTTAAGAATTAACTGACTAAAACTGTAGCTAGGAGAACTAACTAGGAGTAAAACTAAAGCTAAAGCTATACTTTTTATTTAAAGTTCTAGTTTCTGTAGCAGCTTCTTTAATTTGCTAGCACCTTGTCTAACTGTTTTTATCGTCCTCTCCTTTCTCCCAGTTCAGCACTCCGTACTCATATGGGTCCACACCAACCATTCTTAGGTCTTCAACGTCAAAACTACTAAGACCAAACTCATCATCCATTAATTCCAGGTGGTTCAGCAGGAGGTAGTCTTTAAGCTGTCTGACTTGATCATCAGATGCTGTGTTGTTTCTAAGGTAACTCAGGGGTATCTCTCCACTACAATCTGGTAGGAGGATGTCAAACATCTACAGCCATTCAACCGTGGGGGGAGGGACAGATGAGATACACAATTTATGCATCGTGCGGTATGAGTGCAGTCCAAGATCAGAAGTGTGTAAGCAAGAATTTGTGTGTGTGCGTGTGTGTGTGTGTGTGTGTGTGTGTGTGTGTGTGTGTGTGTGTGTGTGTGTGTGTGTGTGTGTGTGTGTGTGTGTGTGTGTGTGTGTGTGTGTGTGTGTGTGTGTGTGTGTGTGTGTGTGTGTGTGTACATACATACACTACAGCATGCATGCATGCATCTACAGACACAGACACCTTCCTACAGCAACATTGAGATCATGATGGCACCCAACATGGCTCACTTTTAGAATTTCCATTTCAGTGAGTATCTCACCTCTTTCTGCTGCAAGCTGAAGTGGAAACATGGACGATGCCGGATCAACTCAAGGGGTTACAGTCAACAATGCACAAACTTTAGTATGCATATTATAGTATTATATTTTATATATTAATTGTCCATCACTGCTTAATAGTGCAAGTACATACATTCTCAACACCACACTGCATCAATTAATATTATATTAAATAATAATTCTTTTTACATGCAAACCTGGTTTAGTCTGTGATGAATATCTTTGGCATATACAGTACCATCCCATTCATGTGTTTGTTCCAAGAATAGAGTCCTATATATACATAATACAAGAAGATTATATGAAATTAAAGTGTCAGGTATCTGTATATATCTTCACACATTTATATGCAAGTGTGCACATTTCAATTAATCTTACTTTATGATTAAGAACTTGTTTAGCCGAACATCAACCAAGGGGACCAGCTGAGGAGCTACTGTGAGCATGTGCTTCTGGACACACTGGTCTAGATCAAACTCAAATGGGATCCAGCGCAAAGCCAGCACTATACTACGATCTACAGTGCTCATCTGAATGTACAAGACCACACATCATTCAAACACACAGTGAGTACATATATACATGTGCACACATACATTGTTCATTATATAATCTTACACAGATTATATACTAGCATAAACACACAGTATAATGCATAATGCTCATCCTGCATTTTTCATATACTAATGCTATAGTAAAAGTACTACATTTTGTACTTAAAATAAATCCTCAATCATGTGCCACATGCAGCTACAAATGCCTGCATGCAACGTAGATACATATACATCAGTATACATACTTGTACACACTCTATGGAGTCACCCTCACCTGATGAGTCCAGTGGAAGGGAAGGTACAAGCAGTCTCCCTCATCCACTACAGCCTTGTACCGTGGCACATTGGCCTCATTCAGATACCGCTTCAAGTCAACCTTGTCCACATTTATGCCAAACACATAGTCCAGGTTGTACAGCCACTCGTGGCTAATGTTAGCGGCATGGGAAGACTCCATTAGAATGTACTCCTGCCTACCTGCAACTGCACACCTCAACGTTTCAAAGGGATCCACCCAGAGCGAGAATCTTGTCCCACCACGATTGAATCTGCCGGCATACACCAGAGAGTAGCATCTCATAGGTATGCAAATAATGTGTATATATATTAACATGGTACATGCATTAAGATATATAATATCACAATCATGTAATAACCAATGCACAATATAGTTTATCTAGTTTACACACTCCTTTGTACATATATATATATATATGGCAGCATTGCATTCAAATGTCGGCTGCTCAATACAGTCTACTTGTGTATAATGATAACATTAAAATAATAATGAAACTCACAGGAGATTTACTGAGTGGACGTTGTTTAGGAATCCACCGCAGGCAATGCACCCTGGCATTGTGACTTGAGCCTTCATTGACGTAGGCAGCTCACTGTTGACAGACACAGCTTTCCTATGGTAAATCTATATAAGCAGTGCAGAGCCATATAATAGCAATTAATTCTATTACAATTATTGGACATTATTGTATATTTTATATTATATTACTATTACTATTGTTATTATTATTATTATTATTATTGATTAAAGTGCAACATGTGCACATTGTGCAGCCACACAAGGGTATAAACCCCATGCAGCAATGTGAAAAAGACAGCTGTCTCAATATATTATAAGAACATGTCCCACAAAGTGGCAGTCAGAAATTTTGATCATCATGGGGGGAGGGGGGGCATATGTTATGAGTTACACACACATAACCTCATGTATGCATACAGACCATACACATACCACACATTCCAGAGTGTATGATACACAGCCAGCACATGCACACCTTGTAACAAACACAGGGAGAGAGATACTTGTACACATTATGCGTGCACAGTCGCACATACCTTGATGAACTCCCTCAGGGTCAGTGTCTCCTCTGACTGCTCCTGAGTTCGCTTTCTGTATCCTTCTACTATCACTTCATTACTTCCAAAGTGAGACCTGGAGCGTATGAACAACATGACGTACGTTAGGGGTTAAGCTATACACGGTCTAGCTACATGGTCAGATCTACAGGTGGATAACTTAGTCTTTTGACAGCTTGACTAACTTGAGGTACATGTCTGTCCACTCCGAGTGCGGTGCCGTCCCGTTGATGGCTCGTGTTAAAACGACCGGAGTAGCAGTCTCCACGTACCTGCTGAAGAACTCGAACGGCGTCACGCCACTAGGAACCCTCTCTACTCTCCCTTCCATTGGCCTCTGGTCACCCAGGGGCTCCATGTGTCCCGGTGGATATTGTCTCTGTCTCCTTATTCCGTTCGACGACACAACGCCCAACGTGAGAAAGCAGACGATCGCAGGTCCTAACATTGCGGCTGCAACGTCGTCGATCGGATCGTGTGGGTTAAGAAATTGCGCAATGCGTCTGGTACCCCGCGAATTGAACAAAATGGCGTCCGGCTAGCAGGGTGCAGTGGAGCGCAGTCAATGCTTTCTTTCATTATGGGCAACTCAGAGGCGAAAAGTTCCGATGACGATGACGATGAGACTATGATAGAGCAAGGGGAGGGCAGTCTATGGACTGCCAGGCGATACTTTGATAACGAAGATGACGAGTATTTTACCGAATTCCACCACCTTCACGAGTCCGACCCTAGTCAAGATATCTGCGTGGACAGGACCATTCGGGTAAGAATACGGTGCGTGTAATTGCGATGTGCTCCATCCGCTCAGCCAGAGGACGTAGTCATTGAAGTGGTGTAGTGTAGTGTGATCCTACTCGTGATGGCGTTCGCCTGTTCCCTCACAAGGATTGGGATTAGGTAATTGTTCTGATCAGAACAGAGTTAATGAGGATCTTCACTTCTCTGATTTGATTACACAACACACGCTACAGGTCCTACGCCAGTTACGTCATCCCAACATCCTTAAGTATATCTCATCTGTCAAGGACCATGATGGATCTTTTCTGTTGACTGAGTCCGTGGTGCCACTTTCAGCGCTGCTGGCCCACTTGTCAGCTGTGGAGGCTGTAGCAGGGATCAGGGACATAGCCAGAGGGATAGAGTTTATGCATGATAAGGTGAGCAAGTGCAGTCATGTGTGTGTAGAGGGCTGAGTGACTAGGTGAATGAGTCGTGATCATTTGGTACACACTAGCCCAAGGTCTTCATTGGGATAGTGCATGCCAAATGATCATGTGACTGTCATGTGACTGTCAGGTGATTGTCAGGTGATACAGTGTACTGAAGGGTATTGTACTTATGGCAATCAGTTGACTGGATTTTGTGCACTTACAAGTGTCATGAGATGTTTCAAGTGACTGTACATCGACGTTGAATTGCTGGCCTTCTAAGATTACTTGTCCACTTCTGACATAATGTCTGGGTACACAGACAGAGTGCAGCTATTTGACTGAAGTGGCCAGCCCCGCGAGGTGGTGTGTGCTGGTTCAACCGTACATCAAGTGTCAAGATCAAGTGCAGTAGTTGCAGTGACAAGTGTAGGAGGTCTGAGCAGAACGCAGCAAGGACACATTCAATTTGCAAAGCATTTAATCATACATGATCTTAATCAGTTGTAGCTGTACAGTGTATAGTATAATGTGTATGGATTTGCTGCATCAATTCACCTGTATCAAACAACATGAGCCTCAAGGACATTATGGATGTGTATAACTCATCTTGAGACTTCTAACAGTGCTCTTAACCATTCCTCCAGGCTCACGTGGTCCACTGCAACCTTCACCTTGGAGCTATCTTTGTCAGCGAGAAGACTTGGCTGTGGAAGGTGGCCGGGATGGAGGCTGTGTGTGCTGTGGACAAACTGGACGCGAAGGTCCCAGTGCACACATGTGCATGTGTTGTGTGTTACACACATATGTGGGTGGTAATTTATATGGCATTTCTGCTGGGTGTATCAGTTATAATGTCTCAAAACTTCAATTGGGTATACTGTACCAGTTGCTATGTAAGTGTAATAGTGTGGAGCACTTGGTATGAAGCTGTTTCAGGAGTCTTGAATGCTGCAAAGTTAACCATTATGGTTGGACAGAATACATCCTACGTATCCATACTCATGTGTTGACCGAGCACACATTTCCTTCTCCTTCAGTTTCTATCGTCCGTGTCCTGCGTGCTGAATCCATCGGCCACTCCCCCTGAGGACACTCCGCCTGTACAGCCCAGTCAACTCTCTCATCCTCACGCCAGGGACATCTGGGCCCTCGGGCAGTTAGTGACCTCCATAGACATGGAGCTTGGGGGCCTTGGTGAGGGATACACACGTCACTGAACATGAGACTACCATTGAATATTCTGTGGCAACATTGCAGCACAATAGTATAGTATAGTATAGTATAGTATAGTGTAGTGTAGTATAGTATTGTATAGTATTGTACAGTACAGTATAGCATAATATGATGGTATAAGAGAATATTGTATAGACTATTATGGTGCAGGGAACCACTGGGTGTACACCACTCTTAGTGGTAGACATTTTTCATCAAATCCTTTCTGGCCTGCTTCTCATTCTCTCAATCACCTTAAGCAATTCACTGAGGACCGGCAGTGTTCATAAAGCAGCATACATACAATGTACGCATATGTATGCTTGTGTGTGTTGCTATTGTGGCATCAGTGTATGTGCATATAAGTATGTTGTTGTTTATTTCTCGTGGTTGCTATGGTCCCCACTGGTAGAGTCCCTCCCTCCGGAGCTCCTGGAGTATGCCACCGGGGACATGATGAACTGCGACCCAGCTGTGAGTACAACTGGCCTGCATGACACACAGCACCACACTGCACCATTTCACTAGCCTCGCTGATACACCGCATGCACTGCACACACTTCACACAATGCACCCCATCACACCACATACACCACAATTTCTTGTGCGGAATCAGTTGACAAAGACATGATCAAATGCCCTGGACATTGATGTATTGGTGGTGAACCCATCGGTTATGACTTCACACCAAACACATGACATCAGTCACACTCATACATGCCCAAGGTTTTCATTGGGTAATTGGTATTCAGCATTAACTGTTCCCACCTCCTTTTTCTCTCCAGGAGAGACCCACTGCCAGCCAGGTCCTGGCTCACCCCAACACACACAACCTTTTCACCAAAGTGGTGGAATTCTTCCAGGACATCACAACAAAGACCAACACAGACAAGATGTCCTTCTGTAGGTATGTTCGTATGCATGTATTCTGCCAAGCCCATTATTCATTTCAAGGGTTCTACAGGAGTGTGTAATTACAATTACCACTTGTCCTTCTTGTCATGCGCACAGCGAGGTGCCTTCTCAGCTGACATCTCTTCCTGAGGAAGCCATTAGTCACCGTCTCCTTCCTGTCCTCCTATCCCCGGCCATCATGGGTGACTCAGCCTTGGACCCAATCTGGGAGTGGGTCCTAGTCCCTAGGACGGACATCAGCACTGGTAAGTGGTGAGATCAATTTGGCCAGTAGCATTATACCAAGGACATGAGGTGGCATCCATTTTGTCTGTGGGAGGAGTTTGTGCTGCTTCAAGTCACTGTTAGCGTAACTCCAAACCTCCTTCCTGTCCTCGCTCAATGCACCACCTTGAGTAGGCAAGCTCATAACGTACCTGTGTTCATCTAGCTAACGACTAATTTTATACCTGGTATACAGTGCCTTGCAGAATTATATATTCCATTGCAACTGCCTATGTATATGACTTTGCTCACAATAGCGTAATGATACATACCTATTTCCAGTGCATTTTTTATCCTTTGCACACGGTCTTGTCCCCATCAGGAACAGATATGGCTGCTCCGAAGAAAGGACTGTTTTCAAAGGAGTGCTATGAGTAAGGACACACTGGTGACAGCCCGTGCTCACACCAAGTGCCTGGTGTGTGATACACTCGCAATCGTTAAGTATCAGACAACCAGCACAGCACTGCACCAGTGTTTTATAAAGTCAGTGTCAACTGCAGCATGCAGTGCAATGTATGTGGTCTGTACATGACGTTAGTGTGATACCCAAACATGCAGGTAGCTGTAGGCTGCTATGTGTTGTGATGTCTTCCATCTGCTGTCTACCCTATCTCAGGCAAGAGGTTCTTCCGCGTCTCATCACTCTCTTTCAGTCGAGGAAGTCCCATGTCCGCTTAATCCTCCTCCAACACTTGGAGTACTATGCCGATCTCTGTTCAGAGGATACCTTGGAAGATGTTGTCCTGCCCGAGACCCTCATTGGCCTGCACGAGGAGGATGACTTACTGGTCGCTGCCACTCTGAAGGGACTTGGGGTACTTGTTCCTCTCCTGGGGGCTGAAATGGTCATGGGTACACAGCGAAAGAATGTCTTCAGTGACAGCCGCCCTGGTCTGACTGCATCGGGACTGGAGAGAGCGAGGACCAGCGGCAGTGTGTCCACCGAAGGCGCAGGACTACTAAGAACTCCTGAATCACCTCTCCCTCAGCAGGAGGCAACTGGGGCCAATGTGATGCCCCCGGGTGTCATGTCAAAAGAGGAGCGAAGAGAGCTGCGTCGTAAGGAGCAGGAGAGGCGGAGGCAGCAGAGAAGGGCCCAGAAGGAAGAAAGAGAAAGAGGTACGTATGTACACACCTATACCCAGGTTTGCATGCAATTTATATACTGAAATTGTGCTTCACAGAGGATGCAGTGTACCTTGTAACATTAACAATGCAGACATACGTACCAACATGCTGACACTGGATACAGACATACTTACATAGTGTGACACTCATGAATCTTTAAATGCTACGTAGCTACGTATGTAAGTCAGGATGTTACAAGCATTGTTGTTTGCTTATCTCTTATCCATGCATTCTTAATCACAGGACCAAAGCTTTTACATGATGCTGACAGTGCACAGTTAGAAGGTAGACATGATGAAATGGAACCATGGGACTCCCCCTCTGATGGCCATTTTGATGATGAAGCTACTGAAGAAAGAACTAACTCTTGGCAGGATGAATTAGGCCAAGAACAGACTGAGGAGTGTGAAAGAGAAGGAAGTGACAGTGAAAAAGAAAGAAGTGCTAGTGACTATGATCAGAGTGAAGATGCTGCAGAGAATGCAAGTAACGATGGCTGGGAGGATTTTGACGATTGGGGTGACAACAAGGCCTTTGGTGCAGAGACTGATGAGCTTGCAGTGCCACTGCAGACAGAAGACCCACCTCAACCTACTACAGAAGACGCACCTCAACCTACTACCTATGTCTCCCAGAATGCCAGCAATTGGACTAAACACAGCACCTCCAGTGCTCCTTCTGTATTGGAGGAGAGACGAAGCACAAGACAGAGTACTTCTTCTCAGTCACAAAGCACACTCCCTTCACCAAGTGAGGCGTTCGATATGTGGCAGGCCGGCACAGGGCGTATCAGCGAAAGAGATGCAGAGCGGATCGAAAGGCAGTCCAAGTTCCAGTTGGAACCAGATTACTTTGCAGACATGGCTCCTCAGATCTAATTGAAGTAATTTACCAGACATGTGTACATTCCTCTTCCTTGCTAACAGCATTGGCAGGTATATGCGTATACGTTTATATTACGTGAGACAGAACAATACAGTGCCTCCTAAATTGCAGAACAGGCAGGCACACACAGGGGGACATTCCCCTGAGCACTGATGTCACTGCCTCACGATTGCATCATTCTGCTAGCGATTGAAACACCCAACCATGCATAAGGACACCAACCTTCGTCTAACCAACCAGTGACTGGTGATTCAGAGTGTTGTTGGTTTGGCGTATGATCAGAGATTTACTGCAGATATTGCGTACATACGTAAGGGTACGTACTAAATACATAATACATACATGTACATACATATGTAGGTGTATGTACTAAATACAGTACATGTAATCCACGTACCAGTGAGTACCAGTACAACAGCACGTCATCAGTAATCATAAAACAATGGAGGATTTTATATAAAAATCAGGAAGTGGTTGTCACGTAACACAAAAGAATCGTCAGTTAGGAGTACCTGCCTGTCACTACTTCCGAGGTACAAACCGCAGCTTTGGCTGTTGCCGTGTGGTGGGCTTGGGGGCAGTGGGCTTGAAGTAGGACTTCCCACCCAAGCCATTGTAGCCAACGCGCAGGATCTGGCAGGGAAATGTGTGCAGTGTTAGTGACAACTCAGATAATGAGGTGCATGTAAAAGTGGTTTGTTTACACTATGTGTCATCAGGTGTGCTGTGTGTGGAGCTATGAGCGTGTGGACTGAGGGTACTCAGGAAGGTGTGTGCAAGCATAGCTGCACACACAGGACACTCAGGAAGGTGTACGTATGTACGGACGAATGCACACACACCTGAGAACTTTCCTCTGTCTTGGGTTTGGGTAACACTGCAGTGGAGAAACCCAATCCATTCCATTACAAAGCAGACTACAGTGGAACATCTCTATAAAGGACACCATTGGGGCCCAGCTGGCTGTCCTGTATACAGTGGAACATCTCTATAAAGGGCACCATTGGGGCCCAGCTGGCTCTATGTGGTTCTCTACATTCACCGCACCACACCACTCCATGCCACACACACAACACACAGTGTACCCACAGCAGTGCCACAAAGCTACCATTGAGGGGCACTTCAGTGAGAGGTCTGGTGAAGGAGTGGTGTCTCCTGATCCTGTCAGAGGTGGATGTCACAGCCACTGGTAGATCAATGCCCACCCTGTGAGTCACACACAAGGAAAGGTCATGATTAGCAATACTCAAGTGAGTGATCTCACAACACGCACTCACACATGCGCACATGCTCACATGCACACAAGCACCCACACACATTCACGCACTCACACGCTCAACACACACACACACACACACACGCACACATACACACACACACACACACACGCGCGCGCGCACACATAAACACACACACACACACACACACACACACACACACACACACACACACACACACTGACTAACTCAGCAGCCATCTCCTGTAGGTGGCTGTACTTGCTGGAGCAAGGCTTGGGGGAGTTTGGAAGCCCTTCCATGTCACTTTCATCTGTGTCTTCAAGTCGCTGTCTCTTGTGGTAGCGTTCAGGCATTGGACTGAGCAGAGGACAGACAGACACACAGACCAGGGGAGGTGGACGAAAGAAGTGGCACATTTCAAAGGTAGGAACTAGGAGTGGACCATCACCTAAGGTGTAACAGGCCTCTGTTGCACCCTTCCTGGAACCAACTATTTAGCTGTAGTGACACCACAGGTGTCAGTCTGCCTAAACCTTTATTTGCTGAACGATTTGGGAAACTACACTAGCCAATGACTGATTTGAGAGGATCTCCAGACGTTCTTCAATGGATATGACACCGGATCGGGCCGAAACGTCTGGAGGTCCTCTCAAGTCAGTCATTGGCTAGTGTAGTTTCCCCCAAATCGTTCCAGCATGCAAGAACCTAGCCACATAGAAATTACCACATAAACAATTATTTGCTATTACGTAGGTTGTACCTTTCCAGGATGCGACAAAGTGCCCTTTTAGACTCGGGTGTCTCTGTGGCAACTTTGTCCAACAGTTCTACCTTCTTCTTCAAGCTAGCCACCTGAGCAGTGAGGGAGGAGTTCTCATCTCGCAGGGCCTGGCACTCAGACACACTGAGGACTAGGTGTTCCCTGGTCTTCTGTGCCTACAGGGTCGGAGAGAGGGGGAGAGAGGTAAAAGGTTATGAGAAAGAGGGAGAAGGATGAGTTGGGGAAAAGTAAAGATGGAAGGATGAGAGGTGGAGCATGAAGAGTAGTAGGAAGAAATGGCAGGGGAAGAGAGCGGAAGGAGGGGGGAGAAAGGGGAACGAGAAGAGGGGGGAAGGAGGGGAAGGTGATTATGGAGTAAGGAGGGTTGTACAATGTAATGCATGATGAAGTGGCACATACCACTGCAGAATAAAGATGTGACAATCCACATACACACCCAATTGAATTTGGTGTTACTTAAGTGCAGCTACTGTATGCTAGTGGGGAGTGACCAAGGCCGACGAACGAGTGACTCCAGCAGTGTGAGCTCGCTCTGTATAATACTGTCCAGGCCACAACAAGTAGAGGCATGCAGGTAGAGGACGGCGTGGTGCTCTAAAGAACCCACTTTCTCCTTTGCTTCTGCTGCCTCCTTCCAAGCTGCATCTCTGCTGTTCTGTGCCTCCTCCAGCCTCCTCTTGGTGGTGACCAGCACCTTCGCCAGCTCCTTCCTTGTGTAGCAAGGGTCCTTCAGCATTCCTGCCACCTCACCAGGGTCCCGGTTCAGTACCTCTTTCATCCTGCATTTGAAGACAGACAGACAGACAGACAGACAGACAGACAGACAGACAGACAGACAGACGGATGACAGATAGATGAACAGACAGACAGAAGAACAGACTCACAACAGATTGATATACATACACACAGACAGACACACAAAGTGGTGTTCTGAAGAAGGAGGCAGTTCGGGGTTTGCAGAGTTGTATGAATGCTGACCTCTTGTAGCTGAGTAACTCTTCCACTCTCTTTCTTGTGGAGGAGAGGTCTTTCACTAGACGGTCTCTGTCCTCTTGTATTTCCTTCAACTGAGTCTGCAAAATGAGGCTATGAATCAATGAATACTATTATTCACATCACATCAATCAATGAATACCATTATTCACATCACATCAATCAATGAATACTATTATTCACATCACACCGTCTCTGCCCAATAAAGCCCATCCATCAGATACCTCATGCACCAATGGTGAGTAGTTTCTACTGCTATGGTTGCAAATACCTAAAGGAGAGCCACTGTGAATCACTGTGAAGTCTTATCCCAGCAATTATTCCTTAAGCCACACATAGCAGTCAGCAACTAGTTGCATGCAGGACCTCTGGAGTACAGTGCTTCCATGCCTACTGTGTTGCAACGACTCACTTGGAAGCAGGAAGAGCTTGCTTCTTGAATCTTGTACTTCCTGTGCACCGAGTCATACTGGCACTTCCAAGCACTCATCTCCTCCCTTGTGTCAATCAGCTCCTGTTTAGCCTTTGCCAGAGATTCATCTAAAGAGCAAAAGTGCATACGCAACAAACTGTACATTCGTAACTATAATTGTATTGTATTGTATTGTGTTATATTGTGTATTGTATTGTATTGTGTTATATTGTGTATTGTATGGTAGTATTGTATTGTATTAAGGTTACCCCTTCAGCATAGGACTGGTATGAATGACAGCATGCTTTAAGTATCTAAAGGTTGCTGGTATGAACACTATAAGCAACAGTATCACATCATTATGATGTTGAACGAAGTGTCAGACCGGACCTCTGCAGGTACAGTGTCTGTGTGTGCCACAAATGTGGGTAGAAATACAGCACTGAAGCAGCATAGCAGGATCTACTAGAGGGAAAAGACAAACCTTGCTGCTTAATGATTCCTTTGCACATCTCTAGCTCACTCTAGACGCAAAGAGGGTAGACAGCATCACACACAAGCACGCACACACACACACACACACACACAAGCATGCACGCACAACTTTAAACTATTAAGAACTGTATAATGTAATATATATGTGACACAACCAGGGGTATGTCCCAGTGTCTGTGTTACTGAATGGACGGTAAAGACAATTCAGTAATTCAGCAATGTCGCTTAGTTAGCTGTACCCTCAACTCTTCCGGTGACAGTGCTGATAAACCTTCATCCTCATCATCGTAAAAGGTAGCATCTGGCATAAACAGTTTTAATATCTTGTTCTTCTTGCATGGAGCCCTACACTGAGGGCAGCTCTCCTTCTGTAATACCCATTGCAACAAACTGCAGGAGAGTATTAAGAGCAAGCACTTTTAAGGACCAGAATCAGCAGTTCATTAATTGCAGACAGAATATGAGTAATCCACAAGCCAACTAGATTCATGTGGAAACGCACCATGTGTGATGAAACACGTGGCCACACGGGCTGGATGCCAAATCCTCTTCTAAGCGTTCTGTGCATATTGGGCAACCGCGAGACATCTTTTCTTCCAATTTCGCGCTCAAATTGTAGCCAATCGAAACACAGAATTAAGTCACGTGTGAGCATCACAATGGCTGCTGTAGCCGAGCTGCCTCTTGAATCGGCGAGAACGAGTCTCCCAATATTTCCCGCCCGAAATGCAATTATTCACGACATCAGGAAAAATGATTGCTGCATTGTCGTTGGAGAAACGGGAAGTGGGAAGACCACCCAAATCCCCCAGGTGACCATATTTGTCCCAGCGCGCGCGTCTCCTTCTCTTTGGACTACCCTCTCTCCCTCTCCTGCAGTATCTTTTGGAGTCTGGTTTTGCCAAGCGCAGTGCAATAGCATGCACACAGCCACGACGAGTTGCCGCCATCACTATAGCCAAGAGGGTCTCAGAGGAGAGGGGCTGCCAGCTCGGAACAGAGGTAGCAACAGCCGTGGGCTAGGAGCAGCAGTGCAGGCTGTGCGTGCGTAGTTGCTGCCTTATACCTTTAGTGCATGATTGGCACATAGTTTTGTGAGGTTTCTGTGTGTGTGTGTATGTGTGTGCTCAGCGCTTGCTTGCTAGGGTGTTGGTTGGGTCAAAGTTTCTACAGTTCTTTAGCCACTACACTGCAAGTGTGTGCTGCTTTCCCTGGTCTAGGTTGGATATGCGGTGCGGTTTGATGACTGCTCTTTGGCGACTACTAAGCTTCGCTTCATGACTGATGGCATGTTGTTACGAGAGGCAATATCCGACCCTCTGCTCACCAGGTATATATGGCAAGTGTGTGTACATACGTGTGTTCATGTACGTATGACAAGAGACAGCCTGTGGGATTACTCACCTGCAAACACACCTACGTATTTATGTACAATGTCTGAGCTATCTAACTTGCTTGTATGAACTGTATCTAAATATCAGTGAGATATAGTGCTGTATACAAGTGTGTACCTACATGTCTGTCTGTCTGTCTGTCTGTCTGTCTGTCTGTCTGTCCATGTATGTGTATTGTAGGTACAACATTGTAATCTTGGACGAGGCGCATGAACGTACAGTCCACACAGACATCTTGTTTGGTGTGGTGAAGATGGCCCAGACACGGCGGCAGCACCAGGAGGGGAGCCGGAGACTGAAGGTGGTGGTCATGTCTGCCACACTGGACCCAGAAGAGTACGCAAAGTACTTCGGTGGTGGAAAGGTGATGTACATCGAGGGACGACAGCACCCTGTAGACGTGAGTGGGTGGGACCGGGAGGCCCTGTGGATGTGAGTGGGTGGGGCTAGGAAACCCTGTGGATGTGAGTGGGTGGGGCGGGAGACTTTGTGGATGTGAGTGGGTGGGGCTGGGAGACCTTGTGGATGCGAGTCGGTGGGGCTGGGAGACCTTGTGGATGCGAGTCGGTGGGGCTGGGAGACCTTGTGGATGTGAGTGGGTGGGGCTGGGAGACCTTGTGGATGTGAGTGGGTGGGGCTGGTAGGTAGCTAAGCGCTCCTCAGCCTGTTCGGTACTATGCCACGAGGTTGGTACGGTTGTGTGTAGTACTGCCATGTGTGTGTGGTGTACCAATATGTTGTACATGATATGTTGTGCGCAGTTGTGTGTTTCTTGTTTGTTTTCATGCATGTCACACTGGTGACAGCCATGTGTGGAGTGTTCTACAGTTCAGTACGTATGTGTCCAAGTCCTTGATGAACTGTTGCTGCACATGCATACATGTATGTTTTTGATAAGCATGTATGCACAAGTGTATGTACTGTATGTATTTGTGTGCTAGTGTGTGTGTGTGCTAGTGTGAGTGTGAGTGGATGAAATGGCACGTCAGGTCATATCCTCCTGTCCTTCAGGTGTTCTACACGTCTGCCCCTCAAACCGACTACCTCCACTCTGCCATTGTGACTGTGCTACAGGTACACCAAGAGCTGGAAAAGGAGAAAGGGTAAGCTCCTGTGGAGCTGTCTTCATGCACACTTCAAGTGCTGTATGAACTATGATTATGGCCTTGTTTACTATACTTATTGCCATAGCGATATACTAGTGTTCCTGACGGGGCAGGAGGAGATTGAGTCCATGCAGCGTGTCCTGGAGAAGTGTCGTACTGTGATGCCCACCGGCTGTCTGGACCTGCAAGTGTGCACGTTGTTCGCCGCTCTGCCCACAGAGCAGCAGAGGGCAGCCTTCACATGGACAAGGAAGGTATGCATGCACTGCGTCATATGTGTGTGTGTACTGTAAGTAATGAAGAGAAGGTGTGGAGGGTTGGGTTGGATTGCATGTGTAAAGTCTGTCCACATTACAATGCGTGCATGTTACTCTATGTACAGTCTCCTTGTAAACTATAAGCAGTGACCATTATACAGTAAGGCCTGACTACGTATAATGGTCACTGTTTCAGCTGCCACTCTAAAATAGCCAGTGCGTCCTTGCCACCAAGTAACACTGGCAATTCACATAACGTACAGTAAGTAGTTCTGTAGGAGACTACTTATTTCTATTTCCTGGAGTCACAAAAGCGTTTACTGACTGCGGTTTCAGGGTTGGGAATATAGAGGCCTCCTCCTGGCTGGGAGCCTACAACAGAGTTCCTCTTTGGCGTTGGCCAGCCTTGGGAGCCAGGTCTCTAAAGTAAAAAAGTAATGACCTGCTCTCGGGTTTTACCATAGATACTACATAATTAGCAACTGAAGATCACAGCACACTTGCATACCATAGTATAACAGTAAGTGTAAATTTTAAAGTGCACTTTGAACCTTTTTCTTTGGATAATTCATTAGCATGTTAGTGATCATGTACCTGTCCACAAGACAGTGTGTAGGGACCAACCATACCACTCACCAGTGTGTAATACCTAGAACAGTGTCCCACTGCAGGCTCATTCCAATGAATATAATACAGGCTGAGAGGTACTACTGCGCTACTTGACTGTTAGTCTGTTTCGCCAGCACAATCTTTTCGTTTTCAATAGATAATTCAATACGCATATTGTCAGTAGTTTGCACACTACAAGCTGTTCTATCTACTGTATGTACGTAAAAATACTACCACACACACTGTCTCTACTACCACTAACTGTTACCTGGTATAGCTTGTACATCATGCTATTGAGCACACATGTATCTCCTCTCAAGTTGCAATCATGCATTGTAATCATGCACTAGTCCCCACGAATGTAGAGCTCCACACGAGTAGTGGCTGTGGCTTCATTGGAAACTGGTGACTCATTCCCACACCAGCACATCTCCACGTCTTCATTGGCAGACTGTGTCAGCTTCTTCTTGAACCAAGGCTGGTCGGGATTGTCACAGCAAGTGGAGCCAGACACACAGGAGGGACCAGAGTTGTCCCACAGACGGTCAGGATAGAGGTGGCCATTACTAAAGCTGTTTCTGCTAGGATTTCCAGAGTCACAGTGATAATCATTTCCAAGAAAGGTAGAGTCCTGGATGTCCCTAGCACAGTGTAGGGACACTGATAATATGGGCGACTGTTTGGGTTGGCATTGAGTCCCACCACATACGTCCAGAGATGGCGTCGTGGGGAGGATCCATGAGTGATGGATATACCTTCTGCATACAAGTCATCTGGTGTTTTGGATGCAGTTGAGTAGACAAACCCATCCATACTCCCGTACTGGTAGCCCTCCACCATTCCACAGACTGCAGTGTAGTCCTTCCCCAGTGCACTGAAGTGGACAGATGTACAGTACCAACTCCCGTTGACTGCAAAAGTGCTCAGGTGGTTCAGGGCACTCGTCAAGATTGCCCTCTGTGTCAAAGTAGCCAATCCTCATCCAGACCCCTCTCCGCAGGAGGTGTGTCCACTTGGGTAGCAGTAGACCTTCCTGGTGGAGTTGTCTCTGGAGTCGCGAACCCAGTACCACCCATTGGGACTCTGTGGGTTGTTCCTGACTATCTCATCACAGCCATCAGCGGGGTAGTTGTAGGACAGGCCTGTTGGTTGACCTGAGAGGCAGGGAACCCCAGGTGGGCCAGGTTGGCCAGGGGGGGGGGGGGGGGGGAGGGCAGGAGGACCATCTCTTCCATCTCTTCCACTCACTCAGGCAACACTGGACAGGTGTGAGTGACTCCTGCTGCCCTCCAGACTGAGGCAGTCAGTATGAGGAGGACTACAGACACAGTAGTGTGAAATCCCATGGCTGTCGTGTGTGGGTACTGTAGCAGAACTGTCCACTCACACAAAGGGCTTGGGTATTTGAAGTGCGATTTGACATGCTTGATTAACTGCTACCTGTATACTGTTCCTGGTGCTAGGGAGTTGTAGTATTTGTCCAACATGACCAAGAGGAACATTTTCAGTTGACAGTGTGTACATTCTGAACTGGTCGTAGTCAGCCTGAAAATCTAAATAAGTAGGCATTATCCTGTACCACTCAAGGCACCCTGGGTGGTATTCATATTTCCAGGATATCCTGGGCAATACTTATATTTCCAGGATGTGGTTGCCTGGGCTACAAATTGGTTAAAGAATAAAGGATAACATACACAGTGTCAAATCAGGAAATCAGTTAAATCAGTTTGTAATTAGGCAGGCAGTGTTGTTGGTAAGGGGGTGTTGCTTTTTGTTGACTGCCTTGGAGGTGATCCCTGGCCATCCCATTGCCTTTGCTCTGCAATCATCTGCTTTGACTCCCAGGCCACCACATGCAACCCCCCTAAACCCTACTTTCTCCTGGGTTACAGGATATAACCGAGGTGGTTATTTATATCACCCTATGGCTGATACGTATAGCCCCTAAACTTTAGCGGCACATGTCAGAGCTCTTCTGCACAGCATCTCCAGTGGCAGAGAGTTTGCAAGCCTTGGTACTAAGAATGTCTTCAGAGACAGTGAAGCCCACCAAAGGCAGGCTTTTCTACCATAAAGCAATTGGTTTATAACACCGAATGGTCACACACAGTTCTCCATGGCTGCACACCATGCATGCTTGGAAGGTCCCGTCCTGCAAATCCAAGGCAATCCAATTAATGATATGCAGTGTCATACATTGTACGCACATGTATATGTGCATGTTATGTTATGCAGTGACATTAGCACTCACAAGTGTAATGCCTAAACATACTGTACAGTAGATCTGAACTGGAGTTACAGGGGTGCACACAGGTGGGTGTTTTTGTAGTATCTACTGCAGTGTGCAAATGTCTCTGTGCACATTCTGAAATGGTGTTTGTTCGCTATGTGTGTACCATTTCTGTGGTGCTGTTAGTGTACAGCACTGCCTGTACCTCAGTCTGGCACATTGCCTTCTCCACTGCATGCACATGTGTCGGTGGGCTGCCTTCCAGAAATGCATGTAATGTAAGTTACCCACCGCACAGCCTGTACTAGCACCAATGGAACTGAAGTAGAGATGCCCAGATAGGAGATTTTGCTGCCTCTGCAAGAACTCTTAACCTGAATGGAGAGGTACAATAGCATAATTGGATCTAGTGATCTGGGGTGATTCATGTGCTCTTGAAAAGCAGCTATTGTTAGCACTGCTGTTGGAAATGTCCTCTTGAAGCTGTAATAGGTTTTATGGCTACTAATTGCATTGATTTGGCTAATGACATAAAGGTACAGTGTTGCTGGTGTAGTGGCTCATGCTATGGTATACACTTTGTAACTGATGAAGACGTTCACGGTCAAAACGTCTTTCTCGCTCTGAAATTGGTGCTATGTGTAAGCTCAACATCACTCTAGTTTTATAAAACTACTGTGTCTTCTGTACATGCTGCACCTTTAAATTTCAATGTAGCAGTGTCACTTGCCACCCTAGATGCAGTGTCACATTTCTTGTTCTTTTGCCTCCCTAGGTATAGTGAAGTTTGGTATGCTAGACCCTCCCAGCTGCAAGGCCTTGCACCATGTCTTCTTTGATTGGAGGGTCTAGCATGCTAGACAGAATGCAGTGCCTCTCGGTTGTGTGCTGGCTAGACTATACATGTCTGCTAGCAACTACTTCCTTCTATGTACATATATATGTGTCTCTGAATGTACTGTACATACTGTATACTGTTCCTAGTGCTAGGGAATTGTAGTATTTGTCCTACATGACAAGAGGCACATTTCCAGTTGGCAATGTGTGCATTCTGAACTGATCTCAGTATGGCTCTTCCTTGTAATTGCTGCAATGTGAATGGCCATATGAATACAATGAAGCAAGTAGTTTGTACCTCTACGTAGTCACACAGTTCCTCACAAAACATTACATCATGTACATGTTACTGTATGTGTGCTCTCCTTTTAAACATGAGCAATGATCATTATCCAGTAGAGCCTGCAGAGCAGATGTATTGCATATCAGTGCCGTACCAACTACACTCATGGGTGCCAGTACAAAATGTTTACGAGTGGATGAAGCGATACAATACACACTTTGTTAGTGATACACACAGTACAAAATGTGCTACATTCTACAAACCAGCATTGCACTGCCCACTGCTGGTGTTAGTTGGATATAAGCCTACTAAGGTATCAGTTTAAGGTACAAGCTTTCAATTGCTGCTGACACTAGGCCACACGGACATAGAGCTCCATACGAGTAGTGGCTGTGGCTTCGTTATCTCGATTATCATTCCCACACCAGCGCATCTCCACGTCTTCATTGGCAGGCTGTGCCAACTTCTTCTTGAACCAAGGCTGGTCGGGATTGTCACAGCAAGTGGAGTTAGACACACACGAGGGACCAGAGTTGTCCCACAGACGGTCAGGGTACAGGTGGCCAACAATCCAGCTATTCGAGCTAGGATTTCCAGAATCGCAATAATAATCATTTCCAAGGAAAGTCGGCAGAGTCGTGGTTGTCCCTAACACAGTGCAGGGACACTGATATTGCAAGTTACTCTCAGGGTTGGCATTGAGTCCCACTGCGTACGTCCAGAGATGGCGTCGTGGGGAGAATCCATGAGTAATGGATATACCTTCTGCATACAAGTCATCTGGTGTCCTGGATGCAGTGGAATGTTGAAAGCCATCCATGTTCCCGTACTGGTAGCCCTCCACCATTCCACAGACTGCAGTGTAGTTCTTCCCCAGTGCACTGAAGTAGACAGGTGTACACACTCCTGCCCTTCTGCAGTACCAACTCCCATTGACTGGAATGCGCTCAAGTGGTTCAGGGCACTCGGCAAGACTGCCCCTCATGTCAAAGTAGCCAATCCTCATCCAGACCCCCTCTCCGCAGGAGGTGTGTCCACTTGGGTAGCAATAGACCTTTCTTTGTCTCTGGCGTTGCGAACCCAGTACCACCCATTGGAACTCTGTGGGTGATTTCTGATTATCTCCTCACAGCCATCAGCTGGGTAGTTGTAGGACAGGCCTGTTGGTTGACCTGGGAGGCAAGGAGCACCAGGTGGACCAGGGGGGCCATTGCTCCCAGATGCTCCAGTAGCGCCAGGAGGACCAGGAAGGCCATCTCTTCCGTCTCTTCCAGGAACTCCAGGCAACACTGGACAGGTGTGAGTGACTCCTGCTGCCATCCAGACTGAGGCAGTCAGTATGAGGAGCAGTACAGACACTGTAGTGTGAAATCCCATGGCTGTCATACGTATGTGGGCACTGCAGCAGAACTGTCCACTCACACAAAGTGCTTGTGTATTTGTAATGTGTAATCAAATCTTTATATATTACAGTATACTTTCTGAATGTGTGTATACATTCAGAATTTAGTACAGTACAGAGGAACTGTCCTCTCACACATAGGGCCTGTGTATTTGTATGTAGTATGAAGTGGAATGCTTACTATATAATTTCTGAATGTGCATATTATACTGTTCCTGGTGCTAGGGAAGTGACAAAAGACCTTATTCCAGTTGTCAATGTGTGCATTCTAATCTGGTTTCGCTGCTAATTGCTGTAATGTGAATGGCCACATGAATGTGAATGGCCACATGAATACAATGAATTAAGTTACCCATTGCACAACCTGTACTGGCACCAATGGAGCTGAAGTAGAGAAGCCCAGATGGGAGATTTTGCTGCCTCTGCAAGAACTCTGAACCTGAATGCGTATGGAGAGGTACAATAACATAATTGGATCAAGTGATCCGGGGTGATTGGTGTACTCTTGAAAAGCAGCTATTGTTAGTTGGAAATGTCCCCTTGAAGCTGTAATATAGGTTTTCTTGTATGCCTACTATTTAGCTACAGTGCATGATTTTGGCTAATACCATGTATGTACAGTGTCTTGTGTATACACTGCACCTTAAGGTTTCAATGTAGCAGAGTCATGTTCATGTGCTTCTTAAGTTGTAGTCAAATCTAGTGTGCTGGACCCTCCCAGCTGCAAGGCCTTGCGCCATGTCCTCTTTGATGGGAGGGTCTAGCATGCTAGACCGAATGCACCTCTCAGCTGTGTGCTGGCTAGGCCTATGCACGTCTGCTGTAGTAACACAAAAGTACGGGCTGCCACGTGACACTGTCTCTCTACCTGCGTAAGCATGTAATTCCAAATTCTAGGATTTCACCTCTTGTGACATGCGCCTGTGTGTGTGTGTGGCAATAGTGCTACCTAGTGACTCAGTGAGCACAACAGTTGGGTATAATGGCTGTCACTGTTGCCATAGCAACTCAAAACACTAATGCTGCACCACATGTATACCTACTGCGTCAACTGCACTTTGGTACTGTGCACCATACCACTCACCATTGTGTCTTAGGACAGAGACCCATTGCAGGCTCATTCCAATGAATATACAGTAGTACAGGCTGAGAGGTACTAGGTACTAGGCCAGAACGTGACTATCTCTCTACCTAAGTACATAATGTCTAATCCTGGAATTTCACCTCTTGCTATATACATGCAGCCTGTGTGTGTGTGGCAGGAGTGCTACCTAGTGACTCACTGAGCACAACAGTTGGGTATACACATACGTACAAACACAGTTTGTGGATATCAGTTGACTATGTCACAAGATTATTGAAAAGTGACATCCAAAATCTTTTTAATCTAGTGAAGTGTTCCTGTTGCCATGGTAATAACCCCCAAATTATTGTTTCTAATTCTTGTATACACTCCTAGGTCTACTACACTCCTAAACACAACAGCTTATGTGCGTAGCTCTTATATACCACCTGTTCAGTAATGAGGATTGAACAGATATTCACAGATTGCCAAGTAATCATGACTTTCCTTGCTCAGTCAGCCAGTTCAAGCCAATTAATTCAGAGCAGGTAGCCATTTGTGGACATCATTGATAGGTCGGAAACATGACATACAACCAATAGAATCCTTGTAAACTACAGGCTATGAACATCATTACTATGAACCTGAATGCACATTGAGAGGTACAATAACATAATTGGATCAAGTGATCCGGGGTGATTCATATGCTCTTGAAAAGCAGCTATTGTTAGCACTGCTGCTGGAAACGTCCCCTTGAAGCTGTAATAGGTTTTATGGCTACTAATTGCATTGATTTTGGCTAATGACATGTACGTACTGTGTAATTGATTGTATTGTATGCCTACGATTTAGCTACAGTAATTTTGGCTAATGACATGTACGCACTGTGTCTTGTGTGTACACTGCACCTTTAGGTTTCAATGTATGTAACAGAGACATGTTCATGTGCCTCTCTAGGTGTAGTGAAGTCTAGTGTGTTAGACCCTCCCAGCTGCAAGGCCTTGCGCCATGTCTTCTGTGATTGGAGGGTCTAGCATGCTAGACCAAATGCACCTCTCAGCTGTGTGCTGGCTAGGCCTATGTGCACTTCTGCTGTTTAGTGGCACGAAGGTACGGGCTGGCACGTGACACTGTCTCTCTACCTAAGTATGTAATTCCAAATTCTAGGATTTCACCTCTTGCTCTCACAGTTGTGTATAATGGCTCTCACTGCTGCACCACATGTATAAATACCTACTGCATCAACCGTACTTTGGTACTGTGCACCACACCACTCACCAGGCTGCGCAATACATACGTTGCAACGGATCATAGATGCTCCTGGATCGGCAAACAAATTAACAGTATTCATGCATTTAGAAAAATGCTGTTATACATACACGGATATGTGGTTCCATACTCTCGTATATCTCTAATGTCCTCTAGCTTTCACCCACTCTTCTAATTTTCAATAGAAAATTGAATATGTTGTGAATTAGGATTTGAGCAATATCATGGCATGGGGAGCTTGATGGATGGAGCTGCAATGAATTCTCAACGCACACAGTAATCAACTCGTATCTAACAATAATTGAATGTGGTACACACACTGTCTCTTGTCAGTGGTTTACACACTACAAACTGTTCCATGTATGGTACTACACACACTGCCTATACCACTAACTGTTTACTGTATTGCCTATGTGTATATCATGTTAATGAGCGCTTGTCTAGTTCTCCTCTCAAGTTTCAAACACACACTAGTCCACACGGATGTAGAGCTCCACACGAGTAGTGGCTGTGGCTTCATTGGAAACTGGTGACTGAACCCCACACCAACGCATCTCCACATCTTCATTGGCAGACTGTGTCAACTTCTTTTTGAACCAAGGTTGGTCGGGATTGTCACAGCAAGTGGAGCCAGACACACAGGAGAGACCAGAGTTGTCCCACAGACGGTCAGGGTAGAAGTGGCCATTGTTCCAAGTGTTCCTGCTAGGATTTCCAGAATCACAGTAATAATCATTTCCAAGAAAGGTTGGTAGAGTCCTGGATGAGCCTTCTGTAGTACACGGGCACTGATAATTTGGGTGACTGTCAGGGTTGGCATTGAGTCCAACTGCGTACGTCCAGAGATGGTGTCGTGGGGAGAATCCATGAGTGATGGATATTCCGCCTGCATACAAGTCATCTGGTGTTTTGGATGCAGTTGACAGGACAAAACCCTCCATACTCCCATACTGGTAGCCCTCCACCATTCCACAGACTGCAGTGTAGTCCTTCTCCAGTGCACTGAAGTGGACAGATGTACATCCTCTTGTTGCATTCCTTCTGCAGTACCACCTCCGGTTGACCGCAAAGCGCTCAAGTGGTTCAGGGCACTCGGCAAGATAGCCCCCCATGTCAAAGTAGCTAATCCTCATCCAGACCCCCTCTCCACAGGAGGTGTGTCCACTTGGGTAGCAGTAGACCTTCCTTGTAGAGTTGTCTCTGGAGTCGCGAACCCAGTACCACCCATTGGGACTCTTTGGGTTGTTCCTGACTATCTCATCACAGCCATCAGCGGGGTAATTGTAGGACAGGCCAAGCTTCCTCTCCCTCTCCAACCTCTGAGCCAGATCACTGTTCATCTCATTTGTAATCTGCTGATACAGTTCGGTTTTGATGCGGCTCCTTGCATTCCCCTCCAGCACTGTGATCCCAGGAGGACCAGGCGTCCCTCGTGGGCCAGGTCGCCCTACATTTCCATCCGGCCCTCTCTTCCCAGCAGGTCCCTCAGCACCAGGTGGTCCAGGGCGGCCTGGGAGAATGGAGGCAGGACAACTGCATGCAAAGCAGTACAGCTAGCAGTCAAACTTGAAGGGAGTCACCTTGTCCTTTGCACTGCCTGGGCTACACATTGTACAGTATGTGCAGTGTACACTGGATGGCCTTAATGATCTCTCCCCCTTTCTTATGTAATAATTATATATTTATGCGTAGCACGGTAGGGTCGGCTATGGCCATTATAGATTCTGTTGCCATGGTAATGGTTGTCTAAAAATTTTGATGATTCTATATCCCATACAATCACTCTGAATGCTTCCAGCGTGATTTAAATCTCGTATACGTACGTACGTGGCGGGCAGACATACTACATAATACTGTAGGTAGCTAGTCCAGCCAGCCAACCCCCCTAACCGTTCAATTGATAAGCACCCCCAAGGCATGAAGGGGCTTGTCAGGCTGAACTAGCTAGGTTATTACCTAGCAGGGGGCAATGTTCATTATTCCAAATGGAGCTCACCTACCTTTTTCAAAATGTGTTGGTGATTTGATTTTTTTGACCATGGTGGGCCTTGGTGTGTTAGTATAGGAAACCTCCAAACTTGAAGACCAGTGCATGTTCAGCTTTGTAAATAAAAGTGATACAGTTATGATCGTTGTGAAGCGGAAGCTTCTCAGCTGGCTGTTGCATGAGCAGTAAGGGTTCTTCTCCACCAGCTAGAAACAAGCTGAAAGCTTGCTGACGTTTAACCTGATTGCTCTGGTCTTCTTTGGGGCGAAGATAGAAGCTGGTCATAACCACATTCAACTTATAGCAGAACCAGGAAACCATGGCTAAATCATGCCATTCCGCAACTTCCGGTGACACCCGCAGGAGTCACAGTGACACCGGAAGACATGCATGTGTAGTCATGAGTGTTTCTTTGACTCCAACCAAAGGTTTTCAATAAAGCTTTTTACTGACGTTTGACCACAATACTGCGCTCTTCATTAAAGTCCATACGTACTAAGCAATACAACAGCACTTAAATAGTAAGTACAGCTACAGTGATTGGCAGACTATACTGTCTGGTGAAGCCATATCGTAAACTATCTATATTTGTGTGTGTACATGTCAACTAACAAAGACAACAGCTAAGCCTAGAAGAAGAAGAAGACAGGTAGAGATTAGAAATAAGTATTTGGATGAAGTGTTTGGTTAGCATAAATAAACTGCCAACTAAGAATCTCACATTGACACACATTAAACATAGCAAACCTGGCAACCTGCAGCCACTTACTGCATACGTGTATGGGAATAATGAAACTGCTGAGTGCTTCTATTTGGTCAAGCTAATCATACTACACTACTTAGCCTATGGGATCTACTGTACATATTTGAAATTCAAATAGATCCTATTACTTTGTGTGTACGCTGTTTGAGGTGCTGCACACCTTTTCAAGTGTGCAGGCTTTAAAAACTTGACGGTGAGGAAGACAACCTTTGACCACCCTGTAGTGACCTATGTGAGCACCACAGCCAGCTCACCTGGTGGTCCAATGCTGCCTTGTGGTCCAGTCAGACCTTCAACACCCTCAGGTCCAGGCAAACCAGTAGGACCTGCAGAAAGTGGTCGAATTGAAATGAGCTTGC
Organism: Aplysina aerophoba; assembly: GCA_949841015.1. Classification (NCBI taxonomy): domain Eukaryota; kingdom Metazoa; phylum Porifera; class Demospongiae; order Verongiida; family Aplysinidae; genus Aplysina; species Aplysina aerophoba. Next base: position 5,547,211 of record OX465043.1, read on the forward strand.
ATTATAACTAGGTGCTTTCTCTGCCAACCTTTTGCTACAGACCATGCATATGTCCAACATGCGTTTACACTCACCTGGTGGTCCTATATTTCCCCTTGACCCCATTGGCCCCTCCCCTCCCTGAGGGCCAAAGGGACCAGCTGGACCAGGTGGTCCATGAGGGCCAACAAGACCGTCCCTCCCATCTCTTCCTGGCACTCCACGGAAGGTGAACTGCATCTCAGTCACATTGCTGGCATCAAACTCTGCCACCTGACCAGACACACACAGTGTCTTCACAGCCAGCAAGAGTAGGATCTTGAGCTGACAGGGGTTCATTACTTCTCGTCTCTAAGCTCTCCCACTACGGATCAACTGTGGAATGTTGCTTTGTGTATTTTGCAGAGTTTATACAACTGTCAACATAATGCTATTTCTACCACCACATTATCATGTCAGTGTACACACAGACCTTGAGGGCTATTGTTCTACAGTGTCGACATGCTCACCAAGGGCTGTTGTTGTTACTGACCCTTGCTGTTGGAATGGTCTTGTGTAGCTGGTCTAGCTGGTACTGTATGTACAATTATATACATGTACAGTTGTCTGGTATGATGTTGCACATAAACGTATACATACAATATCTTGTGTACACTGTACCATTCAATTCCAGTGTGTAGCATGCAGTGTGTGTGCGTTAGCATTATATATGCCCCTCTAGGTGTAGAGTCTAGTGTGCTAGACCCTCCCAGCCCTGTGTCTCCTGTACTGGGAAGGTCTAGCAGGCTAGACTAGATGCACAGTAGTTCCTCTTCCAGTAGTGTGCATGCATTTATAAGCTACCTACGTGTCTGCTGGTGACAATGCTTGTTTTATTTACTGAGAATTAATTTTATACATCTATTTATACATCATACATCTCCCCATTCCCAGTGGTAATTATTTGTGGTACACACACTGTCAGTGCTTTACACGCTAATGCACTCTAATGGCTGTTGTACATATACTACACACACTGCTTCTATCACTAACGGTTTCTGCTATTGACTATCGCGTTATTGAGCTCATGTAGTCCTCTCAATGCTATCACACACTAGTCCACACGGAGGTAGAGCTCCACAAGATGTTTTGTATTCAACAATAAGGCACATTGCAGTGCACTTTGAATCTTTTTCTTTTGGATAACCGCATTAATGTGCTCCCTGAAGCAGTCCCTGTCACACCCTGTCAAGTAGTGTGTACTGCTTTCTCTTCTACCGAGTGCCACCTACATACTATGCATACAGTAACTACTATGCTGTTACAAGCATACACGTGTGGTAGGTCCACCGATGCTGTATTACATATCAGTGCCATACTACACACATGGTACAAGTGCAGAAAGGTTTTTGAAAGTGGATGATCATGAAGCGATACAGTACACACATTGTTAGTAATACACACAGTACAAACTGTGATACATTCTACAAAGCAGCATTACACTGCCCGCCCACTGCTGGTGTTAGTTGGATATAAGCCTAATAAGGCATCAGTGCAAGGTACAAGCTTTTAATTGTTGACACTAGTCCACACGGACATAGAGCTCCACACGAGTAGTGGCTGTGGCTTCATTAGATCGATTATCATTCCCACACCAGCGCATCTCCACATCTTCACTGGCAGGCTGTGCCAGCTTCTTCGTGAACCAAGGATGGTCGGGATTGTCACAGCAAGTGGAGCCAGACACAAGAGGGACCAGAGTTGTCCCGCAGACGGTCAGGTTAGAGGTGGCCATTTTTATATCGCTGTTCCTGAGTCGCAATAATAATCATTTCCAAGAAAGGTTGGTAGAGTCCTGGATGTCCCTAGCACAGTGCAGGGACACTGACTAGCTGGGTTCCTGTCTGGGTTGGCATTGAGTCCCACCACATACGTCCAGAGATGGCGTCGAGAGGGGAGGATCCATGAGTAATGGATATCCCTTCTGCATACAAGTCATCTGGTGTTTTGGATACAGTTGAGTAGACAAAGCCATCCATACTCCCGTACTGGTAGCCCTCCACCATTCCACAGACTGCAGTGTAGTTCTTCCCCACTGCACTGAAGTGGACAGATGTACATCCTGCTCCAGTTCTTCTACAGTACCACCTCCCATTAACCGCAAAGCGCTCAAGTGGTTCAGGGCACTTGGCAAGATTCATACATTTAGAAAAATGCTGTTATACGTGCACGGATACGTGATTCCATACTCTCATATATCTCTAATGTACTCTAGCTTTCACCCACTCTTCTAATTTTCAATAGAGAATTGAATATGTTGTGAATTAGGATTTGAGCAATATCACAGCATGGGGAGCTCGATGGACGGAGCTCCAATGCATTCTCAACGCACACAGTAATCAACTCGTATCTAACAATAATTGAATGTGGTACACACGTTGTCTCTTGTCAGTGGTTTACACACTACAAACTGTTCCATGTATGGTACTACACACACTGCCTATGGCACTAACTGTATACTGTATTACCTATGTGTATATCATGTTAATGAACACATGTCTAGTTCTCCTCTCAAGTTGCAATCACGCACTAGTCCACACGGATGTAAAGCTCCACACGAGTAGTGGCTGTGGCTTCATTGGAAACTGGTGACTCATTCCCACACCAGCGCATCTCCACATCTTCATTGGCAGACTGTGCCAACTTCTTTTTGAACCAAGGTTGGTCGGGATTGTCACAGCAAGTGGAGCCAGACACACAGGAGGGACCAGAGTTGTCCCACAGACGGTCAGGGTAGAGGTGGCCATTACTAAAGCTGCTCCTGACAGCATTTCCAGAGTCGCAATAGTAGTCATCTCTAAGGAAGGTTGGTAGAGTCCTGGATGTCCCTAGCACAGTGCAGGGACACTGAACTGTTGGGTGATTTACAGGGTTGGCACTACGTCCCACCGCGTACGTCCAAAGATGGCGTCGTGGGGAGGATTCATGAGTTATGGATATACCTTCTACATACAAGTCATCTGGTGTTTTGGATGCAGTTGAGTGGTCAAAGCCATCCATACTCCCGTACTGGTAGCCCTCCACCATTCCACAGACTGCAATGTAGTCTTTCCCCAGTGCACTGAAGTGGACAGATGTACATCCTCTTGTTACACTCCTCCTGCAGTACCACCTCCCATTGACTGCAAAGCGCTCAAGTGGTTCAGGGCACTCGGCAAGATAGCCCCTCATGTCAAAGTAGCCAATCCTCATCCAGACCCCCTCTCCGCAGGAGGTGTGTCCACTTGGGTAGCAGTAGACCTTCCTGGTGGAGTTGTCTCTGGAGTCACGAACCCAGTACCACCCATTGGGACTCTGTGGGTTGTTTCTGACTATCTCATCGCAGCCATCAGCTGGGTAGTTGTAAAACAGGCCAAGCTTCCTCTCCCTCTCCAACCTCTGAGCCAGATCACTGTTCATCTCCTTTGTAATCTGCTGATACAGTTCGGTTTTTACGCGGCTCCTTGCATTCCCGTCCAGCACTGTGATCCCGGGAGGACCAGGTGTCCCTCGTGGGCCAGGTCGCCCTACATTTCCATCAGGCCCTCTCTTCCCAGCAGGTCCCTCAGCACCATGTGGACCAGGGCGGCCTGGGAGGATGGAGGCAGGACAACTGCATGCAAAGCAGTACAGCCAGCAGTCAACCAGTAAAGGGCTATATGTGCAGACTTGAAGGGAGGCACCTTGTCCTTTGCACTGCCTGGGCTACATATTGTACAGTATGTGCAGTGTACTACTGGATGGCCCTAATGATCTCTCCCCCTTTACTATGTAGTGTATATTTGTACATACACGGTAGGAAGGGTTATAGCCAATATATAGATTCCGTTGCCATGGTAATGGGTGTCCAAATATTATGATGATTACTATTGCACTAACTTGTTACCCTTTGCTGTTTGCCTCTCAATTTCTAAGTGCAGTAGTCCAACCTATCCAATGGCACCTTGTGTAGGTCTGGCAGGTACACTCGAACCTATAGGTCTAGTTTTTGCTTGTTGGCAGTTCAATGGAGCAAATTGAGTTTTGCGCTCCTTTGTGAAGAAAGTAGTCCTTTGTGAAGAAAGTAGCTGAAGCACTTACATAATCATCCATTGCTTCATCCCCTGTTGTGGGTGATGAAACTATGAATACAATTTGAACAGCTGTATATTTGAGCTGTCCTGAGTGGCTAGGTAATTCTGACATGATTGATGTTTGTATACACTAGCCAAAAGAGTCAGACATTTCGGGAGCCTTCAGCTACCTTCATCACTGATAACCGTAGCTGATGAAGGTAGCCAAAGGCTGCCAAATGTCTGACTCTTTGGCTAGTGTGTACGAACCTCAATCATGTTATGAATGCAATTATGAATTTGGATTGGAATGTGTGGACTTTGTGCTAATTGGATCTATAGCAGAGGTGGTTGAATTCTGTTACAATAGGTAGCTAGTCCAGCCAGCCAACCCCCCTAACCATTCAATTGATAAGCACCCCCAAGGCATGAAGGGGCTTATCAGGCTGAACTAGCTAGGTTATTACCTAGCAGGGGGCAATAGGATGTTCATTATTCCAAATGGAGCTCACCTACCTTTTTCTAAATGTGTCGGTGATTTGATTTTTTGACCATTGGTGGGCCTTGGTGTGTTAGTATAGGGAAACCTCCCAACTTGAAGACCAATGCACGTTCAGCTTTGTAAATGGAAGTGATGCAGTCATGATTGTTGCTAGGCAGCTTCTCAGCTGGCTGTTGCATGAACGGTAAAGGGTTCTTCTGTACCTGCTAGAAACAGGCTGAAAATCTTGTCGGCGTTTCGACCAGAATGCTCTGGTCTTCTTCAGGGCGAAGATGGAAGCTGATCATGACCACGTTCTACTTATACCAGGACCAGGAAACGAGGACCAAACCGTGACATTCTACGACTTCCAGTGACACCCGCTGATGAACCTCGCAGGAGTCACAGTGACACCAGAAGACATGCATGTGTAGTCATGAGTGTTTTTGGCTCCAACCAACTGATTTACAATTAATCTTTTTGCTGACATTTTGACCACAATACTCCGCTCTTCATTAAAATCCATACGTACTAAGCAAAACAACAGCACTTAAATAGTAAGTACAGCTACAGCGATTGGCAGACTATACTGTCTGGTGAAGTCATATACATATTTATATACCATGATGATTGCACAACCATAGGAACTTAAGTATTGCGAAGTGGTCACATACGTATATCCGATATACTTTTTGGGCAAAAATGGCGTCATTTCACAAGGCACCTTTAGGCAAAAGGTTCGTCTGTTGCGCACTCACCATAGTATATAGAATATATAATACAGTAGGTCGGTCCATACCCTCTATATACGACCTCGGTGGCATATTTGCATGTACATGTCAACAAACAAAGACATCACCTAAGCCTAGAAAAAGAAGACAGGTAGAGATTAGAAAATACGTATTTGGATGAAGTGTTTGGTTGGCATAAATAAACTGCCAACTAAGAATCTCACATTGATACACATTAAACATAGCAAACCTGGCAACCTGCAGCCACTTGCTACTTACATGTATGGGAAAATGAAAATGCTGAGTGCTTCTATTTGGTCAAGATAATCACGCTACACTACTTAGCCAATGGGATGGTAAATATTTGAAATTCAAATAGAACTATTACTTTGCGTGTACGCTGTTTGAGGTGCTGCACACCTTTTCAAGTGTGCAGGCTTTAAAAACTTGAAGGTCGGGAAGTCAACCTTTGACCATCACCCTGTAGTGACCAATGTGAGTACCATAGCCAGCTCACCAGGTGGTCCAATGCTGCCTTGTGGTCCAGTCAGACCTTCAACACCCTCAGGTCCAGGCAAACCAGCAGGACCTGCAGAAAGTGGTCGAATTAGTGAGCTTGCATTATAACTAGGTGCTTTCTCTGCCAACCTTCTTGCTACATACCATGCATATGTCCAACATGCGTGTACTCTCACCTTGTGGTCCTACATTTCCCCTTGGCCCCATTGGCCCCTCCCCTCCCTGAGGGCCAAAGGGACCAGGTGGACCAGGTGGTCCATGAGGGCCAACAAGACCGTCCCTCCCATCTCTTCCTGGCACTCCACGGAAGGTGAACTGCATCTCAGTCACATTGCTGGCATCAAACTCCGGCAGGTTGCTAGTCACACACTGCAAGCTAGTAGCTACAACTAGAAGACATAGCCCTTTGGAGAGATTATTCATCTTCCTGCTTCACTGTTCTCAGTATGAACTGCAATTTCCTATGCTGGTACATTATATGCACTGTGTTGGTACAGATATTTTATATACACAGTCTTTATTGCTATTCAGTAGGATTGGCTTCACTACCTTGTATGCTCATGCTAGCTAGGGGGCGGAGTTAGGATTGCATGATGCAGCTGTTTGGTGTGTTGTGCTGTGTTGTGTAATGGAGGGGTCAGGTACTTAGGTAGTTAGAAGACTGTTTGGACTAGGGATTCACTTTAACAATCAGTTAATCAATCAGCATTTTGAAGGGTTGTACTTGTATACATGCCCCCATGCACCAAGTCATCCTGCTTGCAACATACACATGTGCACACATGCATAAATGGACCTATTACAGCACTGGAGTTGGGAAGAAGCTAGTCTGCATTTCAGTGAAAGAGTTGTATCAGTTGGTATGTGTCCAATATTTGTAGCTATCTAATTAGTTTCCACTATTCATCTTTGTTTGCAGCACATCGTGAAACATCTGCTACTGACTTTTTAACTTCCCTGCCCCTTGCACATGCGTACGTACGTAGGGCCTGAACCGTGCTAGAACACAAGATCTGCTATACCATTGGTCCATGGGGAAAGGTGGTTAATACCTTGCATACGGACCTGTGTATAACTGATGCAGGAGCCCTGGGCTCTTATCGTTGACCAATGCCTTTGTAGTACTCACTTCTTCAAACAATGTTTGTGCTGCACATCCAACAAACAGTCAAATCCGGTTTCTTCCAGTTTGATCCTGCACTGTCAGAAAGAGGTCTTGTTTCCAGGTAATTTGCACTTCTGCATTTCCTTTGCAATACCTGTGCTATGTACTTAAATAGGCAAGTGTCACGTCAATCGCCTGCTCACCTGGTGGTCCAATGTTGTCTCGTGGTCTATGTAACGTACAGTACGTAGACATGTGTATATTTGTCCAACATGTGTTTTCACACACCTGGTGGTCCTACATTGCCCCTTGGCCCCACTGGCCCCTCCCCTCCCTGAGGGCCAAAGGGACCAGGTGGACCAGGTGGTCCTTGAGGGCCAACAAGACCGTCCCTCCCATCTCTTCCTGGCACTCCATGGAAGGTGAACTGCATCTCAGTCACATTGCTGGCATCAAACTCCGGCAGGTTGCTAGTCACATACTGCAAGCTAGTAGCTACAACTAGAAGACATAGCCCTTTGGGGAGGTTATTCATCTTCCTGCCTCACTGCTCTCAGCATGAACTGTGATTTCCTATGCTTGTACAATATACTGTATGCACTATGTTGGTGCAAATGTTTTATACACAGTCCTTATTGATATTCAGCACTCACTGCTCATATGACCTGTGATTCATACAGTATGTGTGCTCAGTGTGTGTGTCGTTGCAGACAGACTTGTTAATAAATAGCTCTTATTTGATTCAAGCAGTCCTTATTGATTCTCAGCACAATTGGCTTCACTATCTTGTGTGCCCGCGGGGCAAGGGACAGAGTGAGAATAACATGGTGCAGCTCAGTTAGTCTTCCTCTAGCCACTTCTGGCCGTCATTTAGGTTTAAGACCTTAAACACCGAACCACCTCCTGCCCCATTAATAATGGTGGCCGGAAGTGGGCTGGGGAGAGACTCCAGCTGTTTGGTGTTTGCTGTGTTGTGTAATGGAAGGTTGAAGTACCTAGGTAGAAAAGACTGTTTGGCTGAATCCCTAGTCCAATCAATGAGCCAATCAATAAGTTTTGTAGGGTGTATCTCCCATGCATGAGGCCATCTAAGTTCTGTAGTATCAATCAAGCACTCCTACACATAATAGTACCTCAATGTATAGTTTGTACAAACATTACTGCATCCCTTACGAATATAGATCTTGATGAGCATGTACGTAACAGAATTAATCCATCATTAGCAACTGATTGCAGGACATTTTGGCCATGTGGGCCTTCGTCAACTGCATACAAACGTTCTGCAACCAGTTGCTATTGATCGATTCATTCTGCTACATACATGCTCATCAAGATCTATTCGCCAGTTGTCACAATGTAGAATTTTTTGGTTTAGTTAGGTTTAGGACTTTAAACACCGAACCACCTCCTGCCCCATTAAATATGGTGGCCGGAAGTGGGCTGGGGAGAGACTCCAGCTGTTTGGTGTTTGCTGTGTTGTGTACTGGAAGGGTCAGGTACCTAGTTAGAAGACTGTTTGGACTAGAGGTCCACTTTACAATCAGCCAATCAATTAGCTAATCAATCAATTTTGTACCTCCCATGCATGCATGAGGCCATCCAAGTAGTGTAGTATCAATCTGCCACTGCACTTCTACACATGACAGAACCTCAATGTATAGTTCTACAAACATTACTGCATCCTTGCAAATAGATCTTGATTTCAGCCACACAGGCCTTCGTCAACTGCATACAAACACCCTGCAATCAGTTGCTATTGATTCTGCTACGTATATGCTCATCAAGATCTATTTGCCAGTTGTCACAACATGGCAATGAGCCTCTACAATATCATTACTTCATGTATGCACTTAGAGAGATACAATAACTCAATTGATCCGGGGTGATTGGTGTGCTCTTGAAAAGCAGACATAAAAATACAGGTAACTTTAACAATCAGTTAATCAATCAGCATTTTGAAGGGTTGCACTTGTATACTTGCCCCCATGCACCAAGTCATCCTGCTTGCAACATGCACATGTGCACACATGCATAAGTCGACCTATTACAGCACTGAGTGAGGATAACATGGTGCAGCTCTGTTAGTCTTGACCCACCTCACTTCTGGCGCCACTTAGGTTTAGGACTTTAAACACTGATCCACCTCCTGCCCCATTAATAATGATGGCCGGAAGTGGGCTGGGGAGAGACTCCAGCTGTTTGGTGTTTGCTGTGTTGTGTAATGGAAGGTTAAGGTATGTACCTAGTTAGAAGACTGTTTGGACTAGTGGTCCACTATAACAATCAGACAATCAATGAGCCAATCAATCAGTTTTGTATATAGGGTGTATCTCCCATGCATGAGGCCATCTAAGTAGTGTATCAATCAAGCACTCCTACACGTGATATATAGTACCTCAATGTATGGCTTGTACAAACATTACTGCATCCCTGGCGAATAGATCTTGATGAGCATATATGTAGCAGAATTAATCCATCATTAGCAACTGATTGCAGGACATTTTGGTCATGTGGGCCTTCGTCAACTGCATACAAACATCCTGCAATCGGTTGCTATTGATCGATTCATTCTGCTACATACATGCTCATCAAGATCTATTCGCCAGTTGTCACAATGTAGCAATGTGCCTCTACAATAGCATTACTTCATCCTCCTTCACATTGCAGGGATGTCGCAAGGTAGTTCTCTCCACCAACATAGCTGAGACCTCAGTCACCATTCCTGGTGTCAAGTACGTGGTGGACACAGGGATGGTGAAAGCAAGGTGGGTGTGGTGGGTGGGGTTGGTGGGTGTGTGTGCAGCTAAAAAGACTTCACAGTCTGTGCAGTTTGTAGCCATGCAGCACAGTGTCGCTGAAGTGACGATGGTGATGTCCACTCAATTGTGTGCTGCATGTCATGTCTTGTAATTTACATCCTTCTGCTAAAGTTGATAGCTAATAATAATATGCGTACTTATAAACATCAGTGTATCACTTATCACACATCCTTTCATTAAGCTGTGTCATCGGATCCTACATATATATCTGTGCTGGCTCTCTCACTGCCGGTGTGACTCCTCCCCCTCCCCTTGCTTCCCCTACTAGAGGCTACAACCCTCTGATTGGCCTTGATGTGCTGTGTGTGCAGCCTGTCTCAAAGGCACAGTCGTGGCAGAGGTGTGGGAGGGCAGGGAGAGAGGGCCCGGGGATCTGCTACCGGCTGTACACAGAGGAGACCTTCCAGGTACAGTATGTGTGTATGGGAGGGGAGGGGAGGTGGGTGGTGTGCTTGGTTGTGTGGGCCTGCAGGGGCACACCTTACAAAGGTGAAGGTGCACACATTTGTCTTGTTGTACATGCAGTGGAACCTCTCTATAGCGGACACCATTGGGACCCAGTTGGCTGTCCTGTATAGAGAGGTGTCCCTAATTCAGAGGTTGATTTGTACACAGCTGTATGTGGTTGGGACTGCAGACAGTGTCCTCATTAGAGAGGTGTCCCTAATTCAGAGGTAGATTTGTACACAGCTCTATGTGGTTGGGACAGCAGACAGTGTCCTCATTAGAGAGGTGACCTTCATTCACAGTGTCCTTAATAGAGAGGTTCCACTGTGTAGGAGCTGAAAGAGAAGACGATTCCTGAGATCCAGCGATGTGAGCTGTCTGGTACTGTCCTTCAACTGTTAGCTCTGAACATCTCAGACATCCTCAGCTTTGAGTTCATGGACCAGCCACCCCATGAGTCCCTCGTCAATGCCCTGGAGCAGCTCCACCTCCTGGGTGCTGTGGCTAAGAAGGACCACATTCAGCTGACACCCCTGGGGAGGGACATGGTCCACCTACCACTGCACCCACAACTGGCTAGGGTCATACTGAGCAGCCGGGAGTTTGGTTGCAGGTTGGTACGTACATATGTACATGTGTGAACTGTTCTCCAGCACAGCACGAGCATGTGTGCTTATGTATGTATGTATGTGTGTATGTATGTACAGTATGTATGTATGTATGTACGTATGTGTGTACGTATGTATGTATGTATGTATGTATGTATATATGTATGTATGTATGTATGTATGTATGTATGTATGTATGTATGTATGTATGTATGTTTGTATGTATGTATGTATGTATGTATGTATGTACAACGTATAATGCATGCATCTTTGCAGTAGCACCCAGTATCATCCTCATACGTACCTGTACTAGCACTCCCATACAGTAGTTTCTGGAATACCGTCTTCCTTTGCAAGCATTAGTTCATTGCCGTCCTTCCACCTTCTTCCTGTAGTGAGGAGATCCTGTCAGTTGTGTCAATGTTGTCTGTGGAGTCTGTCATGTACTCACCAAATGACAGGGTCAGTTGGGAACTTGTGCTGTGCTCAGAAGCTGCGTAATTCGTGAATTTACTGCTTTCCTGGAGTTCACAGTTCACATTTTTATCCATTTGTCTATCACTAGTGACAGTACCTGTCAATCGACCTTGCTCCTTCCCTTTGGTCCATCCTTTCTGCTTCTCCTTCTCCTCCCCTTCTCTCTTCCTCACCTTTCCTTCCCAGAGGGACCAAGCACTGGAAGTGCGTGCCAAGTTTGACTCTCCTGAGGGGGACCATGTTATGCTGCTCAATGTCTTCCGCATGTACAAGGCAGCCAAGGGAAATAAGGTGCATGCAGTGGCCCAGTGGCCCTTGAGTTACAGTAGCTGTACCGTATTAGCAGGTACTAATTAGTGAGAGTAAAGAATATTGCATCAATTAGAATAATTCAAATTTAACTCCATACTTAAAAAAACAATTTGCCAATATAATTATATACGTACAGTTATATTATCATATATACCTATTATATACAAGTTTGCCTCATATGACTATATAGATATTATTATTTGCCAATTAATTGTAAGGCATGCTTGTGCCAACATATCTGAGGCTACTGTACTCAGTGCGATTGGCTTACTGTAAGCAGAACACTGCTGTGTGTGCATGAGAGTGAGGGCCGGCCGTCTACTTTCTCATGACGTGTGGGATGCATGAAGTGTACTTGTGTAGCTATGCATAGGAGCATACCATTTGCTGTCACATCAGTCCATACAAACTGTCTCATTTTGTCCCTCTCTTCCCACTGTTCGTTCATCCTTGCTCTCCTGCTTGCTCACTGGCAGGAGTGGTGTCACGACAACTTTATCAACACTCGCAGCATGGCGACAGTGGTGGAGGTGCGGAAGCAGCTCAAGGACCTCTGCCTCCGGCTGGGCCTGCCCATGGCATCCAGTAAGAGCGGTGAGGACCTCCGCAGGTGTCTTCTGTCAGGTCTCTTTATGAACACTGCACAGCATGCAGGGGAAGGCAAGTACAAGACAGTAAGTGGTGCATGCCAATCATATAATTACGTATGTATGTAATTATTTAGCTGCTTAGGTTTTGCATGTAATATTGTAATCCATTTCCTGATTAGGCTGAAGAGAGCAGCAATTGCTTTACTTTCTTGTTTTTCCATGCTGCCATCCTAACCCCCCAGTCCTCCCTCCTCTCTCCCTCCCCCTCCATATTCCTCCCCGTCCACGTCATGCCCTCTCTTCTTCTTAAGTTCTCTACACACCAGGAGGTGTACATTCATCCAAGCTCCTGCCTCTTTCATGTGAAGCCCCACCCCCCTGTTGTTCTGTACTCGGAACTAGTTCAGACCGCAAAGCGATACATGAGGTGAGGTGAAGAGATGTCGCATGGAGTATGTATTTTGGTAATACGTATCAATTTATCTGCTAAATTTACAAAACCAATATATAAATGATATGTAACTATGATGTGTAACTATTATGAACCATATTATACAGTCATTAATTCAGTTGGTAGTAATGCTTTGTGTGAGAAGAGTGTGCTGCAAGTCACATATTGCACTGCACAAGCTGGGGTCAGCCTCCGTGTCCTTTCTGCTGTAGGAGTGTGTCTGTGGTTGACGAAGAGTGGCTGGTAGAAGCAGCTCCCCACTACTTCAAGAAAGCATCTTAGAAGACGTTTAAGGGGCTATTGCATCCAGTACGTGTGCATCTTTTTTTATCTCTGAATGACATTTGTCAACATGATGACATGATGCATGGTTAATAATAAGTACATAATTATGCTTGCTGTGCTGTGTACAGATATATACTTGAAATTCCTTTTGACTCAGAAGAAGTTATAATTATATACGTTCCATTACTATATATGGCAAGAGTGCGTCTAAATGATCATCCTACAGCTCAAAGAATTACTCCAAATGCTAGCGTGGCAAGTGGTCCTACATCCCTTAGTCGTGTATTGCAGGCCTAGGTAGAGTGTGTGTGTGGCGATGTAGCTTCACATTCTCAGACAAAGCTAGCACTAGCATCTGCACAGTCTATGTCACATACAGGATCAATAGCAAGTTGTTTTATACATTGTTGTGTGCCAGGCCCTCAAGCTTTGTGATCTATCTCTCGATCCTATATAGAAAGACGCTTCTTGATCGGCCGCGTATTACGTAAACAGCTTTAAATAGAGATCCATTGTGCTAGAGTTCTAGAACTCTGACTTTGAAACCGTTATTGCTAATGGATGGCCATTACATGCAGGTCTGTGTTTTACTTTCATATTACTGCACTTGTATTATTGTCAGTGTCGATATGTGGGACTTTCAACAACAAATTTTCCCATGTGCAAAATGTTTGGATGAATCACTCCCCACTCTCAAGGAGACAAAAATGTGTTCTTCCTAGCTATTTCCGCACACCAGCCACTATGGCCACTACTGCATTAAATATTGGCATCTGTTGTGTATATAATACAAATTGTGTGTTTAATAGTATTCATGCACTACGTCTCAATACTAAATAGTGTTACCATGCATACATGTGACATTTTGCTGCATTGTTTTGGAAATGCTGTTGCCAGTTGGCAATTAAATTGAATTTGGTACACACATTGTCAGCAGTTTGCACTCTACAAGCTGTTCTACGTACAAAAAGGTTATTCACACACTGCCTATACCACAATAACGATTTCCTGGTGTTGCCTATCTTGTTTTAATCATGCCTAGTTCTCCTCTCAAGTTGCAATCACACACTAGGCCACACGGACATAAAGCTCCACTCGGGTAGTGGCTGTGGCTTCATTGGAAACTGGTGAATCACCTGCACACCAACGCATCTCCACGTCTTCATTGGCAGACTGTGTCAGCTTCTTCTTGAACCAAGGTTGGTCGGGATTGTCACAGCAAGTGGAGCCAGACACACAGGAGGGACCAGAGTTGTCCCACAGACGGTCAGGGTAGAGGTGGCCATTTATCAAGCTGCTCGTGCTAGGATTTCCAGAGTTGCAGTAATAATCATTTCCAAGGAAGGTTGGCAGAGTCATGGTTGTCCCTAACACAGTGCAGGGACACTGATACTGTGGGAGATAATTGTCAGGGTTGGCATTGAGTCCCACTGCGTACGTCCAGAGATGATGTCGTGGGGAGGGTCCGTGTGTAATGGATATACCTTCGATTCTGCATACAAGTCGTCTGGTGTTTTGGATGCAGATGAAGGTTGAAAGCCATCCATACTCCCGTACTGGTAGCCCTCTACCATTCCACAGACTGCAGTGTAGTCCTTCCCCAGTGCACTGAAGTGGACAGATGTACATCCTGCTCCAGTCCTCCTGCAGTACCACCTCCCATTGACTGCAAAGCGCTCAAGTGGTTCAGGGCACTCGGCCAGACTGCCCCCCATGTCAAAGTAGCCAATCCTCATCCAGACCCCCTCTCCGCAGGAGGTGTGTCCACTTGGGTAGCAGTAGACCTTCCTGGTGGAGTTGTCACTGAAGTCTCGAACCCAGTACCACCCATTGGAACTCTGTGGGTTGTTCCTGACTATCTCATCACAGCCATCAGCGGGGTAGTTGTAGGACAGGCCTATTGGTTGACCTGGGAGGCAGGGAGCACTGGGTGGACCAGGTGGACCAGGAGGGCCAGGAGGACCATCTCTTCCGTCTCTTCCAGGAGCTCCAGGCAACACTGGACAGGTCTGAGTGACTCCTGCTGCCATCCAGACTGAGGCAGTCAGTATGAGGAGGAGTACAGACACAGTAGTGTGAAATTCCATGGCTTTTGTGTGTGGGCACTACAAAGGAACTGTCCACTCACACAAAGGGATTGTGTATTAAGTTGAATGCTTACTATAGCAATTTCAGGTGGACCAGGGGGACCATTGCATTGCCCTTGGAATGTGGCTTTGTGTATTTTATACAAGGGAAGGCATGCAGAGTTTATTCAACTGTCAGCAAGATGCTATGTCTACCACCAGGGAATGCCATGTCAGTATGTACACACAGACCTTCAGGCACCAGGGCTATTGTTCTACAGTGTCAGACATGCTCACTGAGGGCTGTTGTTGTTACTACCAGGGCTATTGATAAACAGGGCCAAAACCTCTTGAAGTTGGATAATTGTCATGTTGTCTGGTATGATGTTGCACATAAACGTACATCTACTATGTATTGTCTACACTGTACTATTCAAGTCCAGTGTGTAGCATGCAGTGTGTGTGTGTGTGTGTGTTGGCATTTGCTTCTCTAGGAGTAGAAGTTAGGTTGCTAGACCCTCCCAGCCCTGTGTCTCCTGTACTGGGAAGGTCTAGCAGGCTAGACTGCATGCACAGTAGTTCCTCTTCCAGTAGTGTGCATGCATTTATAAGCTACCTACGTGTCTGCTGGTGACAATGCTTGTTTTATTTACTGAGAATTAATAATAGTATAAGACTTATGTACAGTGCAACAGCAATCGTATCTCAGTACTACCTACTGAGCAGGAGCATAGCAGGAGAACTGTTGTAAATGTTCTGTCCATGCGAAAGAACACCTGGTGAACAACTTCACGCAGGCAGCAACCTCAACATTATTCATTGACCCAATAGTGCAGTGTGTAGAGCATGTACATACGTACATACAGTATATGCAGTAGCTCTAGACGTGGAACAAACACTAGGGTGTGGCATAGGGCCCTAAATCATTAGTTATCTGTGATTGGTTGACACTGCATACATCTATGTGGGCTATCACGGTACACAACTACCACATCAAGGGTGTGGTGTGGTGGCAAAGGGTCTACACTAATCAATGGAACAGGATGTTTGACCACGAGCTTGCATGAGCTCAAAACTTCCATGACTACACATACCTACATTGTGTGAGGTGAAAGGTGCTACTGTAATCATTAGACTTTACTGTCATACACTTTTCTTTTTGAACCCTGTAGCTACCAGCAGTTGTAGGTAGCTATCACTGTAGCCATAGCAACCCATGTGCCACACTGCACTTTGGTACTGTGCACCGTACCACCCACCAGTGTCTTCTGTACGTAGGACAGTGTCCCATTGCAGGCTCATTCCAATGAGTGTAGTAGAGGTACTAGTAACGATTAGACTTTCTTCAGCACATACGTACTCCCCATTCCCAGTGGTAATCAATTGTGGTACACACACTGTCAGTGCTTTACACACTAATGCACTCTCATGGCTGTTGTACATCTACTTCACACACTGCTTCTATCACTAACGGTTTCTGCTATTGACTATCGTGTTATTGAGCTCATGCAGTCCTCTCAATGCTATCACACACTAGTCCACACGGAAGTAGAGCTCCACAAGATACTTATGTATTCAACAATAAGGCAAGTTGCAGTGCACTTTGAGTCTTTTTCTTTTGGATAACTGCATTAATGTGCTCCCTGAAGCAGTCCCTGTCACACCCTGCTGCTTTCTCTTCTACTGAGTGCCACCTACATACTATGCATACAGTAACTACTATGCTGTTACAAGCATACACGTGTGGTAGGTCCACTGATGCTGTATTACTTATCAGTGCCATACTACACACATTGTGCAAGTGCAGAAAGGTTTTTGAAAGTGAATGAAGCGATACAATACACACATTGTTAGTAATACACACAGTACAAACTGTGGTACGTACATTCTACAAAGCAGCATTGCACTGCCCACTGCTAGTGTTAGCTGGATATAAGCCTAATAAGGTAACAGTTTAAGGTACAAGCTTTCAATTACTGTTGACACTAGACCACGCGGACATAGAGCTCCACACGAGTAGTGGCGGTGGCTTCATAAGAAACTGGTGACTCATTTGCACACCAGCGCATTTCCACATCTTCATTGGCAGGCTGCGTCAAATTCTTCTTGAACCAAGGCTGGTTGGGATTGTCACAGCAAGTGGAGCCAGACACACAGGAGGGACCAGAGTTGTCCCACAGACGGTCAGGGTAGAGGTGGCCACTTATCCAGCTATTCCTGCTAGGATTTCCAGAGTCACAGTAATAATCATCATTGAGGAAGGTTGGAACATTGCTGGTTGTCCCTAGCACAGTGCAGGGACACTGATAATTTTGGTAACTCTCAGGGTTGGCATTGAGTCCCACCACATACGTCCAGAGATGGCGTCGTGGGGAGGATCCATGAGTGATGGATATTCCTTCTGCATACAATTCATCTGGCGTTTTGGATGGAGTAAGATGTTGAAATGCATCCATGTGCCCATACTGGTAGCCCTCCACCATTCCACAGACTGCAGTGTAGTCCTTCCCCAGTGCACTGAAGTGGACAGATGTACATCCTTGTATTGCAGTTCTTCTACAGTACCACCTTTCATTAACTGCAAAGTGCTCAAGTGGTTCAGGGCACTCCGTGAGATTGCCCCCCGTGAGATTGCCCCCCGTGTCAAAGTAGCCAATCCTCATCCACACACCCTCTCCACAAGAGGTGTGTCCACTTGGGTAACAGTAGACCTTCTTGGTGGAATTGTTCCTGGAGTCACGAAGCCAGTACAACCCATTGGAACTCTGTGGGTTGTTCCTGACTATCTCATCACAGCCATCAGCTGGGTAGTCATAGGACAGCCCTATTGGTTGACATGGGAGGCAGGGAGCACCAGGCGGACCAGGTGGACCAGGTGGGCCAGGTGGGCCATTGCTACCAGGTGGACCAGGAGGACCATCTCTTCCATCTTTTCCAGGACTTCCAGGCATCACTGGACAGGTGTGAGTGACTCCTGCTGCCCTCCAGACTGAGGCAGTCAGTATGAGGAGGAGTACAGACACAGTAGTGTGAAATCCCATGGCTGTCGGTGTGTGCACTGCAGCAGAACTGTCCACTCACACAAAGTGCTTGTGTATTTGTAGTGTGTAATCAAATCTTTATATATTACAGTATACTTTCTGAATGTGTGTATTCGTTTCCTGTTGCTAGGGAATATAGTATTTGTCCTAAGTGGCAAGAGACTAATTTCCATTTGTCAATGTGTGGATTCTGAACTGGTCTCAGTACTGGTCTTCCTGCTAATTGCTGTAATGTGAATGGCCACATGAATACAATGAAGCAAGTGGTTTGTACCTCCATGTGGCCACACAGTTCCTCATGGACATCATGCATGCTTGGAAGGTGCAGCTCTACAGATCCGTGGGAATCAAATTAATGAGATTCAATGTGTCAGACGATGTACATGTGCATGTTATGCAGTGCATGTTATGTCATGCAGTGACATTAGCACTCACAAGTGTAATGCCTATATGTACTGTACAGTAGATGTGAACTGGAGTTACAGGTGTGCACACGAGGTGGGTGTTTTTGTAGTATCTACTATAGTGTGCAAATGTATCTGTGCACATTCTGAAATGGTCTTTGTTCCCTACGTGTGCACCATTTCTGCGGTGCTATTAGTGTGCAGCACTGACTGTACCTCTGTCTGCATGCATGTGTGTCTGTGGGCTGTCTTCCAGAAATGTATGCAATGTAAGTTACCCATCGCACAACCTGTACTGGCACCAATGGAGCTGAAGTACGGAAGCCCAGATGGGAGATTTTGCCGCCTCTGCAAGAACTCTGAACCTGAATGCACATAGAGAGGTACAATAACATAATTGGATCACGTGATCCGGGGTGATTCATGTGCTCTTGAAAAGCAGCCATTGTTAGCACTGCTGTTGGAAATGTCCACTTGAAGCTGAAATAGGTTTTATGGCTACTAATTGCATTGATTTGGCTAATGACATAAAGGTACAGTGTTACTGGTGTAGTGGCTCATGCTATGGTATACAATTTGTAACTGACGAAGACTTTCACGGTCAAAACATCTTACTCACTCTGAAGTTGTTGCTATGTGTAAGCTCAACATCACTCTAGTTTTATAAAACTACTGTGTCTTCTGTACATGCTGCACCTTTAAATTTTAATGTAGCAGTGTCACTTGCCACCCTAGATGCAGTGTCACATTTCTTGTTCTGTTGCCTCCCTAGGTGTAGTGAAGTTTGGTATGCTAGACCCTCCCAACTGCAAGGCCTTGCACCATGTCTTCTTTGATTGGAGGGTCTAGCATGCTAGACAGAATGCAGTGCCTCTCAGTTGTGTGCTGGCTAAGTCTATACATGTCTGCTAGCAACTACTTCCTTCTATGTACATATATATGTGTCTCTAAATGTACTGTACATATACTGTATACTGTTCCTAGTGCTAGGGAATTGTAGTATTTGTCCTACATGACAAGAGGCACATTTCCAGTTGGCAATGTGTGCATTCTGAACTGCTCTCAGTATGGCTCTTCCTTGTAATTGCTGCAATGTGAATGGCCATATGAATACACTGAAGCAAGTAGTTTGTACCTCTACGTAGTCACACAGTTCCTCACAAAACATTACATCACGTACATGTTACTGTATGTGTGCTCTCCTTTTAAACATAAGCAATGATCATTATCCAGTAGAGCCTGCCGAGCAGATGTATTGCATATCAGTGCCGTACCAACTACACTCATGGGTGCTAGTACAAAATGTTTACAAGTGGATGAAGCGATACAATACAAACTTTGTTAGTAATACACACAGTACAAAATGTGCTACATTCTGCAAACCAGCATTGCACTGCCCACTGCTGGCGTTAGTTGGATATAAGCCTAATAAGGCATCAGTGCAAGGTACAAGCTTTTAAATGTTGTTGAAAGAGGATGAAGTGATACAATACACACATTGTTAGTAATACACACAGTACAATCTGTGCTATGTACATTCTACAAACCAGCATTGCACTGCCCACTGCTGGTGTTAGCTAGATATAAGCCTAATAAGGCATCAGTTTAAGGTACAAGCTTTCAATTGCTGCTGACACTAGGCCACGCGGACATAGAGCTCCACACGAGTAGTGGCGGTGGCTTCGTTAGATCGATTATCATTCCCACACCAGCGCATCTCCATGTCTTCATTGGCAGGCTGTGCCAGCTTCTTCTTGAACCAAGGCTGGTCGGGATTGTCACAGCAAGTGGAGCCAGACACACAGGAGGGACCAGAGTTGTCCCACAGACAGTCAGGGTACAGGTGGCCAACTATCCAGCTATTCGTGCTAGGATTTCCAGAATCGCAATAATAATCATTTCCAAGTCGTGGTTGTCCCTAACACAGTGAAGGGACACTGATATTGCAAGTAACTCTCAGGGTTGGCATTGAGTCCCACCACATACGTCCAGAGATGGCGTCGTGGGGAGGATCCATGAGTAATGGATATTCCTTCTGCATACAAGTCATCTGGTGTTTTGGATGCAGTGGAATGTATAAAGCCATCCATGTTCCCGTACTGGTAGCCCTCTACCATTCCACAGACTGCAGTGTAGTTCTTCCCCAGTGCACTGAAGTAGACAGGTGTACACACTCCTGCCCTTCTGCAGTACCAACTCCCATTGACTGGAATGCGCTCAAGTGGTTCAGGGCACTCGGCAAGATTGCCCCCCATGTCAAAGTAGCCAATCCTCATCCAGACCCCCTCTCCGCAGGAGGTGTGTCCACTTGCACGTACCAGTTAAGTTTCTCAGAGCTCACTCTCGTGTGTGCACTGCAGCAGAACTGTCCACTCACACAAAGTGCTTGCGTGTTTGTAATGTGTAATCAAATCTTTATTACAGTATACTTTCTGAATGTGTGTATACATTCAGAATTTAGTACAGTACAGAGGAACTGTCCTCTCACACATAGGGCCTGTGTATTTGTATGTAGTATGAAGTGGAATGCTTACTATATAATTTCTGAATGTGCATATTATACTGTTCCTGGTGCTAGGGAAGTGACAAAAGTCAATGTGTGCATTCTAATCTGGTTTCGCTGCTAATTGCTGTAATGTGAATGGCCACATGAATACAATGAAGTAGTAAGTTACCCATTGCACAACCTGTACTGGCACCAATGGAGCTGAAGTAGAGAAGCCCAGATAGGAGATTTTGCCACCTTGTGTATACACTGCACCTTAAGGCGTCAATGTAGCAGAGTCATGTTCATGTGCTTCTTAAGATGTAGTCAAATCTAGTGTGTTAGACCCTCCCAGCTGCAAGGCCTTGCGCCATGTCTTCTTTGATTGGAGGGTCTAGCATGCTAGACCGAATGCACCTCTCAGCTGTGTGCTGGCTAAGCCTATGCACGTCTGCTGTAGTAACACAAAAGTACGGGCTGGCACGTGACACTGTCTCTCTACCTGCGTAAGCATGTAATTCCAAATTCTAGGATTTCACCTCTTGTGACATACAGCCTGTGTGTGTGTGTGTGTGGCGAGAGTGCTACCTAGTGACTCAGTGAGCACAACAGTTGGGTATAATGGCTGTCACTGTTGCCATAGCAACTCAAAGCACTAATGCTGCACCACATGTATAAATACCTACTGCATCAACTGCACTTTGGTACTGTGCACCATACCACTCACCATTGTGTCTTAGGACAGAGTCCCATTGCAGGCTCATTCCAATGAATATACAGTAGTACAGGCTGAGAGGTACTAGGTAGGGGCCAGAACGTGACTATCTCTCTACCTAAGTACATAATGTCTAATCCTGGAATTTCACCTCTTGCTACATGCAGCCTGTGTGTGTGTGGCAGGAGTGCTACCTAGTGACTCAGTGAGCACAACAGTTGGGTATACACATACGTATGTACACAGTTTGTGGATGTCAGTTGACTATTTCACAAGATTATTGAATTGAAAAGTGATATTCAAAATGTTTTTAATCTAGTGAAGTGTTCCTGTTGCCATGGTAATAACCCCCAAATTATGGTTTCTAATTCTTGTACACACTCCTAGGTCTACACTCATAAACACAACAGCTTATGTACGTAGCTCTTATATGCCGCCTGTTCTGTAATGAGGATTGAACAGATATTCACAGATTACGATGTAATCATAACTTCCTTGCTCAGTCAGCCAGTTCAAGCCAATCAATTCAGAGCAGGTAGCCATATGTGGACAGCGTTGATAGGCCGGAAACATGACATACAACCAATAGAATCCTTGTAAACTACAGGCTATGAACATCATTATTATGAACCTGAATGCACATAGACAGGTACAATAACATAATTGGATCAAGTGATCCGGGGTGATTGGTGTGCCCTTGAAAAGCTGCTATTGTTAGCACTGCTGTTGGAAATGTCCCCTTGAAGCTGTAATAGGTTTCATGGCTACTAATTGCATTGATTTGGCTAATGACATGTACGTACAGTGTCTTGTGTATACACTGCACCTTTAAGTTTCAATGTACGTGGCAGAGTCATGTTCATGTGCCTCTCTAGGTGTAGTGAAATCTAGTGTGCTGGACCCTCCCAGTTGCAAGGCCTTGTGCCATGTCTTCTGTGATTAGGAGGGTCTAGCATGCTAGACCAAATGCACCTCTCAGCTGTGTGCTGGCTAGGCCTATGAACATGTCTACTATGAGCATGTCTACTGTAGTAACACGAAAGTAGGGGCTGCCACGTGACACTATCTCTCTACCTGCGTAAGTATGTAATTCCAAACTCTTGTGACTTGTAGCCTATAATAAAACCTAATGACATGTACGTATGTACTGTGTCTTGTGTATACACTGCCACGTGACACTGTCTCTCTACCTAAGTATGTAATTCCAAATTCTAGGATTTCACCTCTTGCTCACACAGTTGTGTATAATGGCTCTCACTGTTGCCATAGCAACTCAAAGCACCTAATGCTGCACCACATGTATAAATACCTACTGCATCAACCGTACTTTGGTACTGTGCACCACACCACTCACCAGGCTGAGAGGTACTACTGCGCTACTCGACTGTTAGTCTGTTTCACCAAGATTACATAAGAGATAAGAGTATGCAACCGCGTATACTTACACATAACAGCAATTTTTCTAAAATAACGTAGTGAATCACCATTCGTTGGCATGACGATACATTAATTTTCCGATGTAATGGCAATGGCTGCACAGCTTCATATAGAGTTGTGAAGTGATACCTGAAGACAATTACGCCAAAGGAATGACTTCTACCAAAGAGTGTGAGCCCGGAACCTGCTGCAGAGCAACTGCAAAAATCCTACAAGAAAATGGTAGAACCATGGATGGCAGCAATCCTCCTAAGTGGTCTAAATCAAGGTTTGCACTGCAAATCATTTCTTTCCTCACAGGCGTTGCAGGGGTGTCCCAGGCATCGTTATAAGTCCCAAATAGCAAACCGAAGAGCTGCGCAATACAGTACATACGTTGCAACGGATCATACGTAGATGCTCCTGGATCGGTGAACGAATTAACAGTATTGATGCAGTTAGAAAAATGCTGTTATACATACACGGATATGTGGTTGCATACTCTCATATATTTCCTATGTACTCTAGCTTTCACCCACTCTTGTAATTTTCAATAGAGAATTGAATATGTTGTGAATTATGATTTGAGCAATATCACGGCATGGGGAGCTCGATGGACAGAGCTCCAATGAATTCTCAACGCACACAGTAATCAACTCGTATCAAACAATAATTGAATGTGGTACGCACATTGTCTCTTGTCAGTGGTTTACACACTACAAACTGTTCCATGTATGCTACTACACACACTGCCTATGCCACTAACTGTTTACTGTATTGCCTCTGTGTATATCATGTTAATGAACGCGTGTCTAGTTCTCCTCTCAAGTTGCAATCACGCACTAGTCCACACGGATGTAGAGCTCCACACGAGTAGTGGCTGTGGCTTCATTGGAAACTGGTGACTCATTCCCACACCAGCGCATCTCCACATCTTCATTGGCAGACTGTGCCAACTTCTTTTTGAACCAAGGTTGGTCGGGATTGTCACAGCAAGTGGAGCCAGACACACAGGAGGGACCAGAGTTGTCCCACAGACGGTCAGGGTAGAGGTGGCCATTACTAAAGCTGCTCCTGACAGCATTTCCAGAGTCGCAATAGTAGTCATCTCTAAGGAAGGTTGGTAGAGTCCTGGATGTCCCTAGCACAGTGCAGGGACACTGAACTGTTGGGTGATTTACAGGGTTGGCACTACGTCCCACGACATATGTCCAGAGATGGCGTCGTGGGGAGGATTCATGAGTTATGGATATACCTTCTACATACAAGTCATCTGGTGTTTTGGATGCAGTTGAGTGGTCAAAGCCATCCATACTCCCGTACTGGTAGCCCTCCACCATTCCACAGACTGCAGTGTAGTCCTTCCCCAGTGCACTGAAGTGGACAGATGTACATCCTGCTCCAGTCCTTCTGCAGTACCAGCTCCCATTGACTGCAAAGCGCTCAAGTGGTTCAGGACACTCGGCAAGATTGCCCCCCATGTCAAAGTAGCCAATCCTCATCCAGACCCCCTCTCCACAGGAGGTGTGTCCACTTGGGTAGCAGTAGACCTTCCTGGTGGAGTTGTCACTGAAGTCTCGAACCCAGTACCACCCATTGGAACTCTGTGGGTTGTTCCTGACTATCTCATCACAGCCATCAGCGGGGTAGTTGTAGGACAGGCCTATTGGTTGACCTGGGAGCCAGGGAGCACTGGGTGGACCAGGTGGACCAGGTGGACCAGGAGGGCCAGGAGGACCATCTCTTCCATTTCTTCCAGGAGCTCCAGGCAACACTGGACAGGTCTGAGTGACTCCTGCTGCCATCCAAACAGAGACAGTCAGTATGAGGAGGAGTACAGACACAGTAGTGTGAAATTCCATGGCTTTTGTGTGTGGGCACTACAAAGGAACTGTCCACTCACACAAAGGGATTGTGCATTAAGTTGAATGCTTACTATAGTAATTTCAGGTGGACCAGGGGGACCATTGCATTGCCCTTGGAATGTGGCTTTGTGTATTTTATACAAGGGAAGGCATGCAGAGTTTATTCAACTGTCAACAAGATGCTATGTCTACCACCAGGGAATGCCATGTCAGTATGTACACACAGACCTTCAGGCACCAGAGCTATTGTTCTACAATGTCAGACATGCTCACTGAGGGCTGTTGTTGTCACTACCAGGGCTATTGATAAACAGGGCCAAAATCTCTTGAAGTTGGATAATTGTCACGTTGTCTGGTATGATGTTGCACATAAACGTATATCTACTATGTCTTGTCTACACTGTACTATTCAAGTCCAGTGTGTAGCATGCAGTGTGTGTGTGTGTGTGTGTGTTGGCATTTGCTTCTCTAGGTGTAGAATTTAGGTTGCTAGTGCCTCCCAGCCCTGTGTCTCCCGTACTGGGAAGGTCTAGCAGGCTAGACTAGATGCACAGCAGTTCCTCTTCCAGTAGTGTGCATGCATTTATAAGCTACCTACGTGTCTGCTGGTGACAATGCTTGTTTTATTTACTGAGAATTAATAATAGTATAAGACTTATGTACAGTGCAACAGCAATGTTATCTCAATACCCCCCACCAGTACTAACTACTGAGCAGGAGCATAGCAGTAGAACTGTTATAAATGTTCTGTCCACGTGAAAGAACACCTGGTGAACAACTTCACGCAGGCAGCAACCTCAACATTATTCATTGACCCAATAGTGCAGTGTGTAGAGCATGTATGTACATACGTACATACAGTATATGCAGTAGCTCTAGACGTGGAACAAACACTAGGGTGTGGCATAGGGCCCTAATCATTAGTTATCTGTGATTGGTTGACACTGCATACATCTATGTGGGCTATCACGGTACACAACTACCACATCAAGGGTGTGGTGTGGTGGAATGGGTGGCAAAGGGTCTACACTAATCAATGGAACAGGGTGTTTGACCACGAGCTTGCATGAGTTCAAAACTTCCATGACTACACATACGTACATTGTGTGGGGTGAAAGGTGCCACTGTAATCATTAGACTTTACTGTCATACACTTTTCTTTTTGAACCCTGTAGCTACCAGCAGTTGTAGGTTATCACCGTAGCCATAGCAACCCAAGTACCACACTGCACTTTGGTACTGTGCACCGTACCACCCACCAGTGTCTTCTGTACGTAGGACAGTGTCCCATTGCAGGCTCATTCCAATGAGTGTAGTAGAGGTACTACTAACGATTAGACTTTCTTCAGCACATACGTCTCCCCATTCCCAGTGGTAATCAATTGCATGTGGTACACACACTGTCAGTGCTTTACACACTAATGCACTCTGATGGCTGTTGTACATATACTACACACACTGCTTCTATCACTAACGGTTTCCGCTATTGACTATTGTGTTATTGAGCTCATGCAGTCCTCTCAATGCTATCACACACTAGTCCACACGGATGTAGAGCTCCACAAGATGTTTATGTATTCAACAATAAGGCAAATTGCAGTGTACTTTGAGTCTTTTTCTTTTGGATAACTGCATTAATGTGCTCCTTGAAGCAGTCCCTGTCACGCCCTGTCAAATAGTGTGTACTGCTTTTTCTTCTACCGAGTGGCGCCTACATACTATGCATACAGTAACTACTATGCTGTTACAAGCATACACGTGTGGTAGATCCACCGATGCTGTATTACATATCAGTCCCATACTACACACGTGCCCAAAGGTTTTTGCAAGAGGATGAAGATGAAGCGATACAGTACACACATTGTTAGTAATACACACAGTACAAACTGTGGTAATTCTACAAAGCAGCATTACACTGCCCACTGCTAGTGTTAGCTGGATATAAGCCTAATAAGGTAACAGTTTAAGGTACAAGCTTTCAATTACTGTTGACACTATAGGCCACGCGGACATAGAGCTCCACACGAGTAGTGGCGGTGGCTTCATAAGAAACTGGTGACTCTTTGCACACCAGCGCATTTCCACATCTTCATTGGCAGGCTGCGTCAAATTCTTCTTGAACCAAGGCTGGTTGGGATTGTCACAGCAAGTGGAGCCAGAGACACAGGAGGGACCAGAGTTGTCCCACAGACGGTCAGGGTAGAGGTGGCCACTTACCCAGCTATTCCTGCTAGGATTTCCAGAGTCACAGTAATAATCATCATTGAGGAAGGTTGGAACATTGCTGGTTGTCCCTAGCACAGTGCAGGGACACTGATAATTTTGGTAACTCTCAGGGTTAGCATTGAGTTCCACTACGTACGTCCAGAGAGGGGAGGATCCATGAGATGGCGTCGTGGGGAGGATCCATGAGTGATGGATATTCCTTCTGCATACAATTCATCTGGCGTTTTGGATGGAGTAAGATGTTGAAATGCATCCATGCTCCCGTACTGGTAGCCCTCCACCATTCCACAGACTGCAGTGTAGTCCTTCCCCAATGCACTAAAGTGGACGTGGTTCAGGGCACTCAGCATTGCAAGATTTCCCTCCATGTCAAAGTAGCCAATCCTCATCCAGACCCCCTCTTCGCAGGAGGTGTGTCCACTTGGGAAGCAGTAGACCTTCCTGGAGTTGTGAACCCAGTACCACCCATTGAGGCTCTGTGGGTTGTTCCTGACCATCTCTTCACAGTCTTCAGCTGGGTAGTTGTAGGACAGGCCTATTAGTTGACCTGGGAGGCAGGGAGTACCAAGTGGACCAGGGGGGCCAGGTGGGCCAGGTGGGCCAGCAACACCAGGGGGGGGGGGGGGGCAGGAAGACCATCTCTTCCATCTCTTCCAGGAACACCAGGTAACACTGGACAGGTGTGAGTGACTCCTGCTGCCATCCATACTGAGGCAGTCAGTATGAGGAGCAGTACAGACACAGTAGTGTGAAATTCCATGGCATTTGTGTGTGGGTACTGCAGCAGAACTGTCCACTCACACGAAGGACTTGGGTATTTGTAGTGCGATTTGACATGCTTGATTAACTGCTGCCTGTATACTGTTCCTGGTGCTAGGGAGTTGTAGTATTTGTCCAACATGACCAAGAGGAATCTTTTCAGTTGACAGTGTGTACATTCTGAACTGGTCTTAGTCAGCCTGAAAATATAAATGAGTAGGCATTATATCCTGTACCACTCAAGGCATTCTGGGTGCATGGTATTCATATTTCCAGGATATCCTGGGCAATACTTATATTTCCAGGATGTGGTTGCCTGGGCTACAAATTGGTTAAAGGATAGAGGATTCTTATTTTAACTGGGACAGCCTTTAGCTGAAGGCTACTCTTCCAGCTGCCCAGGATTAAGTACATGCACACACACACACACAGTGTCAAATCAGGAAATCAGTTAAATCAGTTTGTAATTAGGCAGGCAGTGTTGTTGGTAAGGGGGTGTTGCTTTTTGTTGACTGCCTTGGAGGTGATCCCTGGCCATCCCATTGCCTTTGCTCTGCAATCATCTGCTTTGACTCCCGGGCCACCACATGCAACCCCCCTAAACCCTACTTTCTCCTGGGTTACAGGATATAACCGAGGTGGTTATTTATATCACCCTATGGCTGATACGTATAGCCCCTAAACTTTAGCGGCACATGTCAGAGCTCTTCTGCACAGCATCTCCAGTGGCAGAGTTTGCAAGCCTTGGTACTAAGAATGTCTTCAGAGACAGTGAAGCCCACCAAAGGCAGGCTTTTCTACCATAAAGCAATTGGTTTGTAACACTGAATGGTCACACACAGTTCTCCATGGCTGCACACCATGCATGCTTGGAAGGTCCCGTCCTGCAAATCCAAGGCAATCCAATTAATGATATGCAGTGTCATACATTGTACGCACATGTATATGTGCATGTTATGTTATGCAGTGACATTAGCACTCACAAGTGTAATGCCTAAACATACTGTACAGTAGATCTGAACTGGAGTTACAGGGGCGCACACAGGTGGGTGTTTTTGTAGTATCTACTGCAGTGTGCAAATGTCTCTGTGCACATTCTGAAATGGTGTTTGTTCGCTATGTGTGTACCATTTCTGTGGTGCTGTTAGTGTACAGCTCTGACTGTACCTCTGTCTGGCACATTGCCTTCTCCACTGCATGCACATGTGTCGGTGGGCTGCCTTCCAGAAATGCATGTAATGTAAGTTACCCACCGCACAGCCTGTACTAGCACCAATGGAGCTGAAGTAGAGATGCCCAGATAGGAGATTTTGCTGTCTCTGCAAGAACTCTTAACCTGAATGGAGAGGTACAATAGCATAATTGGATCTAGTGATCTGGGGTGATTCATGTGCTCTTGAAAAGCAGCCATTGTTAGCACTGCTGTTGGAAATGTCCCCTTGAAGCTGTAATAGGTTTTATGGCTACTAATTGCATTGATTTGGCTAATGACATAAAGGTACAGTGTTGCTGGTGTAGTGGCTCATGCTATGGTATACACTTTGTAACTGATGAAGACTTTCACGGTCAAAACGTCTTTCTCGCTCTGAAATTGGTGCTATGTGTAAGCTCAACATCACTCTAGTTTTATAAAACTACTGTGTCTTCTGTACATGCTGCACCTTTAAATTTCAATGTAGCAGTGTCACTTGCCACCCTAGATGCAGTGTCACATTTCTTGTTCTTTTGCCTCCCTAGGTATAGTGAAGTTTGGTATGCTAGACCCTCCCAGCTGCAAGGCCTTGCACCATGTCTTCTTTGATTGGAGGGTCTAGCATGCTAGACAGAATGCAGTGCCTCTCGGTTGTGTGCTGGCTAGACTATACATGTCTGCTAGCAACTACTTCCTTCTATGTACATATATATGTGTCTCTAAATGTACTGTACATATACTGTTCCTAGTGCTAGGGAATTGTATTTGTCCTACATGACAAGAGGCACATTTCCAGTTGGCAATGTGTGCATTCTGAACTGATCTCAGTATGGCTCTTCCTTGTAATTGCTGCAATGTGAATGGCCATATGAATACAATGAAGCAAGTAGTTTGTACCTCTACGTAGTCACACAGTTCCTCACAAAACATTACATCATGTACATGTTACTGTATGTGTGCTCTCCTTTTAAACATGAGCAATGATCATTATCCAGTAGAGCCTGCAGAGCAGATGTATTGCATATCAGTGCCGTACCAACTACACTCATGGGTGCCAGTACAAAATGTTTACAAGTGGATGAAGCGATACAATACACACTTTGTTAGTAATACACACAGTACAAACTGTGGTACATTCTACAAACCAGCATTGCAATGCCCACTGCTGGTGTTAGTTGGATATAAGCCTACTAAGGTATCAGTTTAAGGTACAAGCTTTCAATTGCTGCTGACACTAGGCCACACGGACATAGAGCTCCATACGAGTAGTGGCTGTGGCTTCGTTATCTCGATTATCATTCCCACACCAGCGCATCTCCACGTCTTCATTGGCAGGCTGTGCCAACTTCTTCTTGAACCAAGGCTGGTCGGGATTGTCACAGCAAGTGGAGTTAGACACACACGAGGGACCAGAGTTGTCCCACAGACGGTCAGGGTACAGGTGGCCAACAATCCAGCTATTCGTGCTAGGATTTCCAGAATCGCAATAATAATCATTTCCAAGGAAAGTCGGCAGAGTCGTGGTTGTCCCTAACACAGTGCAGGGACACTGATATTGCAAGTTACTCTCAGGGTTGGCATTGAGTCCCACTGCGTACGTCCAGAGATGGCGTCGTGGGGAGAATCCATGAGTAATGGATATACCTTCTGCATACAAGTCATCTGGTGTCCTGGATGCAGTGGAATGTTGAAAGCCATCCATGTTCCCGTACTGGTAGCCCTCTACCATTCCACAGACTGCAGTGTAGTTCTTCCCCAGTGCACTGAAGTAGACAGGTGTACACACTCCTGCCCTTCTGCAGTACCAACTCCCATTGACTGGAATGCGCTCAAGTGGTTCAGGGCACTCGGCAAGACTGCCCCTCATGTCAAAGTAGCCAATCCTCATCCAGACCCCCTCTCCGCAGGAGGTGTGTCCACTTGGGTAGCAATAGACCTTTCTGGTGGAGTTGTCTCTGGCGTTGCGAACCCAGTACCACCCATTGGAACTCTGTGGGTGATTTCTGATTATCTCCTCACAGCCATCAGCTGGGTAGTTGTAGGACAGGCCTGTTGGTTGACCTGGGAGGCAAGGAGCACCAGGTGGACCAGGGGGGCCATTGCTCCCAGATGCTCCAGTAGCGCCAGGAGGACCAGGAAGGCCATCTCTTCCGTCTCTTCCAGGAACTCCAGGCAACACTGGACAGGTGTGAGTGACTCCTGCTGCCATCCAGACTGAGGCAGTCAGTATGAGGAGCAGTGCAGACACAGTAGTGTGAAATCCCATGGCTGTTGGTGTGTGCACTACAGCAGAACTGTCCACTCACACAAAGTGCTTGTGTATTTGTAATGTGTAATCAAATCTTTATATATTACAGTATACTTTCTGAATGTGTGTATACATTCAGAATTTAGTACAGTACAGAGGAACTGTCCTCTCACACATAGGGCCTGTGTATTTGTATGTAGTACGAAGTGGAATGCTTACTATATAATTTCTGAATGTGCATATTATACTGTTCCTGGTGCTAGGGAAGTGACAAAAGACCTTATTCCAGTTGTCAATGTGTGCATTCTAATCTGGTTTCGCTGCTAATTGCTGTAATGTGAATGGCCACATGAATGTGAATGGCCACATGAATACAATGAATTAAGTTACCCATTGCACAACCTGTACTGGCACCAATGGAGCTGAAGTAGAGAAGCCCAGATGGGAGATTTTGCTGCCTCTGCAAGAACTCTGAACCTGAATGCGTATGGAGAGGTACAATAACATAATTGGATCAAGTGATCCGGGGTGATTGGTGTACTCTTGAAAAGCAGCTATTGTTAGTTGGAAATGTCCCCTTGAAGCTGTAATATAGGTTTTCTTGTATGCCTACTATTTAGCTACAGTGCATGATTTTGGCTAATGACATGTATGTACAGTGTCTTGTGTATACACTGCACCTTAAGGTTTCAATGTAGCAGAGTCATGTTCATGTGCTTCTTAAGTTGTAGTCAAATCTAGTGTGCTGGACCCTCCCAGCTGCAAGGCCTTGCGCCATGTCCTCTTTGATGGGAGGGTCTAGCATGCTAGACCGAATGCACCTCTCAGCTGTGTGCTGGCTAGGCCTATGCACGTCTGCTGTAGTAACACAAAAGTACGGGCTGCCACGTGACACTGTCTCTCTACCTGCGTAAGCATGTAATTCCAAATTCTAGGATTTCACCTCTTGTGACATGCAGCCTGTGTGTGTGTGTGGCAATAGTGCTACCTAGTGACTCAGTGAGCACAACAGTTGGGTATAATGGCTGTCACTGTTGCCATAGCAACTCAAAACACTAATGCTGCACCACATGTATACCTACTGCGTCAACTGCACTTTGGTACTGTGCACCATACCACTCACCATTGTGTCTTAGGACAGAGTCCCATTGCAGGCTCATTCCAATGAATATACAGTAGTACAGGCTGAGAGGTACTAGGTACTAGGCCAGAACGTGACTATCTCTCTACCTAAGTACATAATGTCTAATCCTGGAATTTCACCTCTTGCTACATGCAGCCTGTGTGTGTGTGGCAGGAGTGCTACCTAGTGACTCACTGAGCACAACAGTTGGGTATACACATACGTACAAACACAGTTTGTGGATATCAGTTGACTATGTCACAAGATTATTGAAAAGTGACATCCAAAATCTTTTTAATCTAGTGAAGTGTTCCTGTTGCCATGGTAATAACCCCCAAATTATTGTTTCTAATTCTTGTATACACTCCTAGGTCTACTACACTCATAAACACAACAGCTTATGTACGTAGCTCTTATATACCACCTGTTCAGTAATGAGGATTGAACAGATATTCACAGATTGCCATGTAATCATGACTTTCCTTGCTCAGTCAGCCAGTTCAAGCCAATCAATTCAGAGCAGGTAGCCATATGTGGACAGCGTTGATAGGCCGGAAACATGACATACAACCAATAGAATCCTTGTAAACTACAGGCTATGAACATCATTACTATGAACCTGAATGCACATGGAGAGGTACAATAACATAATTGGATCAAGTGATCCGGGGTGATTCATATGCTCTTGAAAAGCAGCTATTGTTAGCACTGCTGCTGGAAACGCCCCCTTGAAGCTGTAATTGGTTTTATGGCTACTAATTGCATTGATTTTGGCTAATGACATAGAAGTACAGTGTACAATACAAACAACAAACTGTGTAATAGATTGTATTGTATGCCTACTATTTAGCTACAGTGATTTTGGCTAATGACATGTACGCACTGTGTCTTGTGTGTACACTGCACCTTTAGGTTTCAATGTATGTAACAGAGACATGTTCATGTGCCTCTCTAGGTGTAGTGAAGTCTAGTGTGTTAGACCCTCCCAGCTGCAAGGCCTTGCGCCATGTCTTCTGTGATTGGAGGGTCTAGCATGCTAGACCAAATGCACCTCTCAGCTGTGTGCTGGCTAGGCCTATGTGCACTTCTGCTGTAGTAACATGAAGGTACGGGCTGGCACGTGACACTGTCTCTCTACCTAAGTATGTAATTCCAAATTCTAGGATTTCACCTCTTGCTCACACAGTTGTGTATAATGGCTCTCACTGTTGCCATAGCAACTCAAAGCACTAATGCTGCACCACATGTATAAATACCTACTCGACTGTTAGCCTGTTTCACCAAGAGTACATACAGTAAGAGATAAGAGTATACCACCACGTATACCTACACGTAACAGCAATTTTTCTAAAATGACATAGTGAAACACCATTCGTTGGCATGATGATACATTAATTTCCGATGTAATGGCGATGACTGCACAGCTTCATATAGAGTTGTGAAGTGACAGTTGTGTATAATGGCTGTCACTGTTGCCATAGCAACTCAAAGCACCTAATGCTGCACCACATGTATAACTACTGCATCAACCGTACTTTGGTACTGTGCACCATACCACTCACCAGGCTGCGCAATACATATGTTGCAACGGATCATAGATGTTCCTGGATCGGCAAACGAATTAACAGTATTCATGCATTTAGAAAAATGCTGTTGTACGTGCACAGATATGTGGTTCTATACTCTCATATATCTAATGTACTCTAGCTTTCACCCACTCTTCTAATTTTCAATAGAGAATTGAATATGTTGTGAATTAGGATTTGAGCAATATCACGGCATGGGGAGCTCGATGAACGGAGCTCCAATGAATTCTCAACACACACAGTAATCAACTCGTATCTAACAATAATTGAATGTGGTACACACATTGTCTCTTGTCAGTGGTTTACACACTACAAACTGTTCCATGTATACTACCACACACACTGCCTATGCCACTAACTGTTTACTGTATTGCCTCTGTGTATATCATGTTAATGAACTCGTGTCTAGTTCTCCTCTTAAGTTGCAATCACGCACTAGTCCACACGGATGTAGAGCTCCACACGAGTAGTGGCTGTGGCTTCATTGGAAACTGGTGACTCAACCCCACACCAGCGCATCTCCACGTCTTCATTGGCAGGCTGTGTCAGCTTCTTCTTGAACCAAGGCTGGTCGGGATTGTCACAGCAAGTGGAGCCAGACACACAGGAGAGACCAGAGTTGTCCCACAGACGGTCAGGGTAGAGGTGGGCATTGTTCCAAGTGTTCCTGCTGGGATTTCCAGAGTCGCAATAGTAGTCATTTCCAAGGAAGGTTGGTAGAGTCTTGGATGTCCCTAGCACCGTGCAGGGACACTGAGCATGTGGATACCTGTCAGGGTTTGCATTGACTCCCACCACATATGTCCAGAGATGGCGTCGTGGGGAGGATCCATGAGTGATGGATATACCTTCAGCATACAAGTCATCTGGTGTTTTGGATGCAGTTGACTGGACAAAGCCATCCATACTCCCGTACTGGTAGCCCTCCACCGATCCACAGACTGCAGTGTAGTCCTTCCCCAGTGCACTGAAGTGGACAGATGTACATCCTGCTCCAGTCCTTCTGCAGTACCACCTCCCATTGACTGCAAAGCGCTCAAGTGGTTCAGGACACTCGGCAAGATTGCCCCCCATGTCAAAGTAGCCAATCCTCATCCAGACCCCCTCTCCGCAGGAGGTGTGTCCACTTGGGTAGCAGTAGACCTTCCTGGTGGAGTTGTCACTGGAGTCGCGAACCCAGTACCACCCATTGAGGCTCTGTGGGTTGTTCCTGACTATCTCATTGCAGCCATCAGCGGGGTAGTTGTAGGACAGGCCAAGCCTCGTCTCCCTCTCCAACCTTAGAGCCAGATCACTGTTCATCTCCTTTGTAATCTGCTGATACAGTTCGGTTTTGATGCGGCTCCTTGCATTGCCGTCCAGCACTGTGACTCCAGGAAGACCAGGTGGCCCTCGTGGGCCAGGTCGCCCTACATTTCCATCAGGCCCTCTCTTCCCAGCAGGTCCCTCAGCACCAGGTGGACCAGGGCGGCCTGGGAGGATGGAGGCAGGACAACTGCATGCAAACAGAACAGCCAGCAGTCAAACAGTAAAGGGTTATATGTGCAGACTTGAAGGGAGGCACCTTGTCCTTTGCACTGCCTGGGCTACATATTGTACAGTATGTGCAGTGTACTACTGGGTGGCCCTAATGATCTCTCCCCCTTTACTATGTAGTGTATATTTATACGTACATGGTACACGGTAGGAAGGGCTATAGCCAATATAGTTTCTGTTGCCATTGTAATGGTTGTCTAAATATTTTGTTGATTCTATATCTCATACAACCACTCTGAATGCTTCCCGCGTGATTTAAATCTTGTATACGTACGTACGTGGTGGGCAGAGTTACATCACCAGTAAGTGTACCAGTGCTATATGGAAGCTGCGTGTCCTCACCTTCAGCATCAATGCAAGCCTACACCCAATCAGGAAACCTGCTTTTTCTTGGGTAATGTTGCTAACAGCATTTTGTACCTGGTTTTTCAAACATGTAGGCTCTTATCCTCAAAGGAATCTCAATTCACTTACCCACTACTCCACCAACTTGTTACCTTTTAATTTTTGCCAATTTCTAAGTGCAATAGTCCAACCTGCTCAATAGCACCTTGTGTAGATCTGAAAGGTACATTCAAACCTATAGGTCTAGCTTTTGCTTGTTGGCAGTTCAAGCAAAATGAATTCTGTTACATATAGGTAACTAGCTAGTCCAGCCAGCCAACCCCCCTAACCGTTCAATTGATAAGCACCCCCAAGGCATGAAGGGGATTATCAGGCTGGACTAGCTAGGTTATTACCTAGCAGGGGCAATGTTCGTTATTCCAAATGGAGCTCACCTACATTTTTCTATAAGTGTTGGTGGTTTAATTTTTTTAACCATTGATGAGCCTTGAAGTATTAGTATAGGGAAACCTCCAATTTTGTTCAACTTTGTAAATAAAAGTGATACAGTAATGATTGTTGTGAAGCGGGGGCTTCTCAGCTGGCTGTTGCATGAACAGTAAAAGGTTCTTCTGTACCTGCTAGAAGCAGGCTGAAAATCTTGTCGGCGTTTCGACCAGAATGCTCTGGTCTTCTTCAGGGCGAAGATAGAAGCTGGTCATGACCACGTTCTACTTATACCAGGACCAGGAAACCATGACTAAATCATCCCATTCTGCGACTTCCGGTGACACCCGCTGGTGAGCCTCGCCAGAGTCAAAGTGACACCGAAAGACATGCATGTGTAGTCATGATTGTTTCTTTGACTCCAACCAACTGATTTTCAATAAATCTTTTTACTGACGTTTGACCACAATACTGCGCTCTTCATTAAAGTCCATACGTACTAAGCAAAACAACAGCACTAAATAAACTGCCAACTAAGAATCTCACATTGATACACATTAAACATAGCAAACCTGGCAACCTGCAGCCACTTGCTACTTACATGTATGGGAAAATGAAAATGCTGAGTGCTTCTATTTGGTCAAGCTAATCACCCTACACTACTTAGCCTATGGGATCTACTGTACATATTTGAAATTCAAATAGAACTATTACTTTGTGTGTACGCTGTTTGAGGTGCTGCACACCTTTTCAAGTGTGCAGGCTTTAAAAACCTGACGGTGAGGAAGACAACCTTTGACCATCACCCTGTAGTAGGCCAACATCAGCACCATAGCCAGCTCACCAGGTGGTCCAATGCTGCCTTGTGGTCCAGTCAGACCTTCAACACCCTCAGGTCCAGGCAAACCAACAGGACCTGCAGAAAGTGGTCGAATTGAAATGAGCTTGCATTATAACTAGGTGCTTTCTCTGCCAACCTTTTTGCTACAGACCATGCATATGTCCAACATGCGTTTACACTCACCTGGTGGTCCTATATTTCCCCTTGGCCCCATTGGCCCCTCCCCTCCCTGAGGGCCAAAGGGACCAGCTGGACCAGGTGGTCCTTGAGGGCCAACAAGACCGTCCCTCCCATCTCTTCCTGGCACTCCATGGAAGGTGAACTGCATCTCAGTCACATTGTTGGCATCAAACTCTGCCACCTGACCAGACACACACAGTGTCTTCACAGCCAGCAAGAGTAGGATCTTGAGCTGACAAGGGTTCATTTCTTCTCGTCTCTAAGCTCTCCCACTACGGATCAACTGTGGAATGTTGCTTTGTGTATTTTGCAGTGTTTATACAACTGTCAACAAGATGCCATTTCTACCACCACATTATCATGTCAGTGTACACACAGACCTTGAGGGCTATTGTTCTACAGTGTCGACATGCTCACCAAGGGCTGTTGTTGTTACTGACCCTTGCTGTTGGAATATTCTTGTGTAGCTGGTCTAGCTGGTACTGTACAATTATATACATGTTGTCTGGTATGATGTTGCACATAAACGTATACATACAATATCTTGTGTACACTGTACCATTCAATTCCAGTGTGTAGCATGCAGTGTGTGTGTTGGCATTATGCTTCTCTAGGTGTAGAGTCTAGTGTGCTAGACCCTCCCAGCCCTGTGTCTCCTGTACTGGGAAGGTCTAGCAGGCTAGACTGCATGTAGTGCCTCTCCCAATAGTGTCCATGCATTTATAGGCTACCTATGTGTCTGCTGGTGACAATGCTTGTTTTATTTACTGAGAATTAATAGTATGAGACTTATGTACAGTGCAACAGCAATGTTATCTCAGTCCCCCCCCCCACCTGAGCAAGAGCATAGCAGGAGAACTGTTGTAAATGTTCTGTCCATGTGAAAGAACACCTGGTGAACAACTTCACGCAGGCAGCAACCTCAACATTATTTATTGACCCAGTAGTGCAGTGTGTAGAGCATGTACATACGTACATACAGTATATGCAGTAGCTCTAGACGTGGAACAAACACTAGGGTGTGGCATAGGGCCCTAAATCATTAGTTATCTGTGACTGGTTGACACTGCATACATCTATAGCTATGTGGGCTATCACGGTACACAACTACCACATCAAGGGTGTGGTGTGGTGGCAAAGGGTCTACACTGATCAATGGAACATGGTGTTTGAACATGAGTTCACAACTTCCAAGGGTATACCTACATTGTGTGAGGTGAGAGGTGCTACTGTAATCATTAGACTTACCATCATGCACTTTTCTTTTTGAACCCTGTAGCTGCTAGCAGTTGTAGGTAGCTATCACCGTAGCCATAGCAACCCATGTACCACACTGCACTTTGGTACTGTGCACCGTACCACCCACCAGTGTCTTATGTACGTAGGACAGTGTCCCATTGCCGGCTCATTCCAATGAGTGTAGTAGAGGTACTACTAACGATTAGACTTTCTTCAGCACATACGTACTCCCCATTTCCAGTGGTAATTATTTGTGGTACACACACTGTCAGTGCTTTACATACTAATGCACTCTGATGGCTGTTGTACATATACTATACACACTGCTTCTATCACTAAAGGTTTCTGCTATTGACTATTGTGTTATTGAGCTCATGCAGTCCTCTCAATGCTATCACACACTAGTCCACACGGAAGTAGAGCTCCACAAGATGTTTTGTATTCAACAATAAGGCAAATTGCAGTGCACTTTGAGTCTTTTTCTTTTCAATAACCGAATTAACGAAGCAGTCCCTGTCACACCCTGTCAAGTAGTGTGTACTGCTTTCTCTTCTACCAAGTGCCGCCTACATACCGCATACAGTAACTACTATGCTGTTACAAGCATACACATGTGGTAGGTCCACTGATGCTATATTACATATCAGTCCCATACTACCCACATTGTGCAAGTGCAGAAGGTTATTGAAAGTGGATGAACCCTAGCGCAGTGCAGGGACGCTGACATGACTGTCAGGGTTGCCATTGAGTCCGACTGCATAGGTCCATAGATGGTGCCCAGGGAGGATCCATGAGTGATGGATATTCCGCCAGACATCCGTACAAGTCATCTGTGTTTTGGATGCAGTTGAGTGGGTAAAGCCATCCATGTACCCATACTGGTAGCCCTCCACCATTCCAGAGACTGCAGTGTAGTCCTTCCCCAGTGCACTGAAGTAGACAGATGTACATCCTCGTGTTACAGTCCTTCTGCAGTACCAACTCCTGTTGACCACAAAGCGTTCAAGTGGTTCAGGGCACTCGACAAGATTCATGCATTTTAGAAAAATGCTGTTATACGTGCAAGGATATGTGGTTCTATACTCTCATATATCTCTGATGTACTCTAGCTTTCACCCACTCTTCTAATTTTCAATAGAGAATTGAATATGTTGTGAATTAGGATTTGAGTGATATCACAGCATGGGGAGCTCGATGGACGGAGCTCCAATGGATTCTCAACACACACAGACTCAGTAATCAACTCATATCTAACAATAATTGAATGTGGTACGCACATTGTCTCTTGTCAGTGGTTTACACACTACAAACTGTTCCATGTATGCTACTACACACACTGCCTATGGCACTAACTGTTTACTGTATTGCCTATTTGTATATCATGTTAATGAACTCGTGTCTAGTTCTCCTCTCAAGTTTCAAACACACACTAGTCCACACGGATGTAGAGCTCCACACGAGTAGTGGCGATGGCTTCATCAGTAAGTGGTGACTGATCTGCACACCAGCGCATCTCCATATCTTCATTGGCAGACTGTGTCAACTTCTTCTTGAACCAAGGCTGGTCGGGATTGTCACAGCAAGTGGAGCCAGAGACACAGGAGGGACCAGAGTTGTCCCACAGACGGTCAGGGTAGAGGTGGGCATTGTTGAAAGTGTTCCTGCTGGGATTTCCAGAGTCGCAATAGTAGTCATTTCCAAGGAAGGTTGGTAGAGTCCTGGATGTCCCTAGCACAGTACAGGGACACTGTAAAGGTGGGTACCTATCAGGGTTGGCATTGAGTCCCACTGCATAGGTCCAGAGATGGCGTCGTGGGGAGGATCCATGGGTAATAGAAATTCCGTCTGCATACAAGTCATCTGGTGTTCTGGATGCAGTTGAGTGGTCAAAGCCATCCGTGCTCCCGTACTGGTAGCCCTCCACCATTCCACAGACTGCAGTGTAGTCCTTCCCCAGTGCACTGAAGTGGACAGATGTACATCCTCCTGTTACAGTCCTTCTGCAGTACCACCTCCCATTGACTGCAAAGCGCTCAAGTGGTTCAGGGCACTCGGCAAGATTGCCCCCCATGTCAAAGTAGCCAATCCTCATCCAGACCCCCTCTCCGCAGGAGGTGTGTCCACTTGGGTAGCAGTAGACCTTCCTGGTGGAGTTGTCACTGGAGTCACGAACCCAGTACCACCCATTGAGGCTCTGTGGGTTGTTCCTGAGTATCTCATCACAGCCATCTGCGGGGTAGTTGTAGGACAGGCCAAGCCTCCTCTCCCTCTCCAACCTCTGAGCCAGATCACTGTTCATCTCCTTTGTAATCTGCTGATACAGTTCGGTTTTTACGCGGCTCCTTGCATTCCCGTCCAGCACTGTGATCCCAGGAGGACCAGGTGTCCCTCGTGGGCCAGGTCGACCTACATTTCCATCAGGCCCTCTCTTTCCAGCAGGTCCTTCGGCGCCAGGTGGTCCAGGGCGGCCTGGGAAGATGGAGGCAGGACAACTGCATGCAAGCAGTACAGCCAGCAGTCAACCAGTAAAGGGTTATATGTGCAGACTTGAAGGGAGTCACCTTGTCCTTTGCACTGCCTGGGCTACATATTGTACAGTATGTGCAGTGTACTACTGGATGGCCCTAATTATCTCTCCCCCTTTACTATGTAGTATATATTTATACATAGCACGGTAGGGAGGGCTATAGCCAATATAGATTCCGTTGCCACGGTAATGGGTGTCTAAAAATTATGATGATTCTATATCCCATACAATCACTCTGAATGCTTCCCGCGTGATTTAAATCTCGTATAGTACGTACGTGGCAGGCAGAGTTACATCACCAGTAAG
The DNA here is from genome assembly GCA_949841015.1 of Aplysina aerophoba. Classification (NCBI taxonomy): domain Eukaryota; kingdom Metazoa; phylum Porifera; class Demospongiae; order Verongiida; family Aplysinidae; genus Aplysina; species Aplysina aerophoba. Next base: position 5,588,611 of record OX465043.1, read on the forward strand.
TGTACCAGTGCTCTATGAAAGCTGCGTGTCCTCACCTTCAGCATCAATGCAAGCCTACACCTGATCAGGAAACTTGCTTTGTCTTGGGCAATGTTGCTAATAGCATTTTGTACCTGGTTTGTCAAACATGTGGGCTCTCATCCTCAAAGGAACCCATTCAAACCTTTCTAAGTGCAATAGTCCAACCTGTTCAAGGGCAACTTGTGTAGGTCTGACAGGTACGTGCACTCCAACCTATAGGTCTAGCTTTTGCTTCATTCATGAATTAATTCAGCGCAGCTATGAGCCTCTATCGCATCATAGCTTTTGCTTGTTGGCAGTTCAATGGAAAGTAGCTAAAGTACTTACATAATCATTTATTACTGCATCCCCCTGCTGTGGGTGATGAAACTATGAATACAATTTGAACAACTGTATATTTGAGCTGTCCTGAGTGGCTAGGTAATTCTGACATGATTGACATTTGTATACACTAGCCAAAAGAGTCAGACATTTCGGCAGCCTTCAGCTACCTTCATCACTGATGAGAGTAGCCGAAGGCTGCCGAAACGTCAGACTCTTTTGGCTAGTGTGTACGAACCTCAATCATGTTATGAATACAATTATAAATTTGGATTGGAATGTGTGGTCTTTGTGCTAATTGGATCTATAGCAGAGGTGGTTGAATTCTGTTACAATAGGTAGCTAGTCCAGCCAGCTAAACCTCCTAACCGTTCGATTGATAAGCACCCCCAAGGCATGAAGGGGCTTATCAGGCTCAACTGGCTAGGCTATTACCTAGCAGGGGGCAATGTTCATTATTCCAAATGGAGCTCACCTACCTTTTTCTAAATGTGTCGGTGATTTGATTTTTGACCATTGGTAGCCTTGGTGTGTTAGTATAGGGAAACCTCCAAACTTGCACGTTCAGCTTTGTAAATAGAAGTGATACAGTCATGATTGTTGTTAGGCAGAAGCTTCTCAGCTGGCTGTTGCATGAACACTAAAAGGTTCTTCTGTACCTGATAGAAACAGGCTGAAAATCTTGCCGACATTTTAACCTGAATGCTCTGGTCTTCTTCAGGGCGAAGATAGAAGCTGGTCATGACCACGTTCTACTTATACCAGGACCAGGAAACGAGAACCAAACCGTGGACCGTGAAACCAGGACTAAATCATACCATTCCACAACTTCCGGTGACACCCGCTGATGAGCCTCACACAAATCACGGTGACACCAGAAGACATGCATGTGTAGTCATTGTTTCTTTGACTCCAACCAACAGATTTTCAATATAGATAGAAGCTGGTCATGACCACGTTCTACTTATACCAGGACCAGGAAACAAGGACCAAACCGTGCCATTCTGCGACTTTCGGTGACACTCGCTGATGAACCTCACACGAATCACCGTGACATGCATGTGTAGTCATGATTGTTTCTTTGACTCCAACCAATTTTCAATAAATCTTTTTACTGACGTTTGACCACAATACTGCACTCTTCATTAAAGTCCATACTAAGCAAAACAACAGCACTTAAATAGTAAGTACAGCTACAGTGATTGGCAGACTATAATTGGCAGACTATACTGTCTGGTGAAGTCATATTGTAAACTATCTATATTTGTGCGTGTACATGTCAACTAACAAAGACAACAGCTAAGCCTAGAAAAAGAAGAGACAGGTAAGAGATTAGAAGAGACTTATTTGAATGAATTGTTTGGTAGGAATATTCATGAAAATATATTTCCAGCTGAGAATCTCACATTGATACACATTAAACATAGCAAACCTGGCAACCTGCAGCCACTTGCTACTTACATGTATGGGAATAATGAAACTGCTGACTGCTTCTATTTGGTCAAGCTAAACAAGCACTACTTAGCCAATGGTACCTACATATTTGAAATTTGAATGGATCCTTGTACTTTGTGTGTACGCTGTTTGAGGTGCCACACACCTTTTCAAGTGTGGGGGAGACAGCATTTGACTACCCTGTAGTAGGCCAACATCAGCACCATAGCCAGCTCACCAGGTGGTCCAATGCTGCCTTGTGGTCCAGTCAGACCTTCAACACCCTCAGGTCCGGGCAAACCAACAGGACCTGCAGAAAGTGGTCGAATTAATGAGCTTGCATTACGTGCTTTCTCTGCCAATCTTTTTGCTGCATACCATGCATATGTTTATTTATGTCGAGCATGCGTGTACTCTCACCTGGTGGTCCTACATTTCCCCTTGGCCCCATTGGCCCCTCCCCTCCCTGAGGGCCAAAGGGACCAAGTGGACCAGGTGGTCCTTGAAGGCCAACAAGACCGTCCCTCCCATCTCTTCCTGGCACTCCACGGAAGGTGAACTGCATCTCAGTCACATTGCTGGCATCAAACTCCGGCAGGTTGCTAGTCACATACTGCAAGCTAGTAGCTACAACTAGAAGACATAACCCTTTGGGGAGGTTATTCATCTTCCTGCTTCACTGTTCTCAGTATGAACTGTGATATCCTATGCTTGTATATAATATATGCACTGTGTTGGTGCAAATGTTTTATACACAGTCCTTATTGATATTCAGCAGGATCGGCTTCACTACCTTGTATGCCCATGCTAGCTAGGGGGCGGAGTTAGGTTGCATGGTGCAGCTGTTTGGTGTGTTGTGCTGTGTTGCGTAATGGAGGGGTCAGGTACAGTTACAGTTAGAAGACTGTTTGGACTAGGGATTCACTTTAGCAATCAGTCAATCAATGAGCATTTTGAAGGGTTGCACTTGTATACTTGCCCCCATGCACCAAGTCATCCTGCTTGCAACACCCACAAGCACACACATGCATAAATGGACCTATTACATTACAGCACTGGAGTTGGGAAGAAGCTAGTCTGCATTTCAGTGAAAGAGTTGTATATCAGTTGGTATGTGTCCAATATTTGTAGCTATCTACGTAATTAGTTTCCACTATTCATCTTTGTTTGCAGCACATCTTAAAACATCTCCTTTTAACTTCCCTGCCCCTTGCACATGCGTACGTACGTAGGGCCTGAACCATGCTAGAACACAAGATCTGCTATACCACTGGTCCATGGGGAAAGGTGGTCAATACATTGCATACAGACCTGTGTATAACTGATGCAGGAGCCCTGGGCTCTTATAGTTTACCAATGCCTACATATGTAGTACTCACTTCTTCAAACAATGTTTGTGCTGCACATCCAACAAACAGTCAAATCCGGTTTCTTCCAGTTTGATCCTGCACTGTCAGAAAGAGGTCTTGTCCAGGTAATTTGCACTTCTGTATTTCCTTTGCAATGCCTGGTGGTCCAGTGGTGTCTCGTGGTCTATGTAACGTACAGTACGTAGACATGTGTATATTTGTCCAACATGTGTTTACTCTCACCTTGTGGTCCTACATTGCCCCTTGGCCCCACTGGCCCCTCCCCTCCCTGAGGGCCAAAGGGACCAGCTGGACCAGGGGGGCCTTGAGGGCCAACAACACCGTCCTTCCCATCTCTTCCTGGCACTCCACGAAAGGTCAACTGTATCTCAGTCACATTGCTGGCATCAGATAGTCACATCCTGCAAGCTAGTAGCTACAACTAGAAGACATAGCCCTTTGGAGTGGTTACTCATCTCTCTGCTTCACTGCTCTCAGCATGAACTGTGATTTCCTATGCTTGTACAATATACTGTATGCGCTGTGTGGTGCAAATGTTTTATACACAGTCCTTATTGATGTTCAGCACTCACTGCTCATATATATGATCTGTGATTCATATGCATGCTCAGTGTGTGTGTTGTTGCAGATAGACTGTTAATAGGTAGCTCTTATTGATTCTCAAGTAGTCCTTATTGATTCTCAGCACAATTGGCTTCACTGCCTTGTGTGCCCCTGGGGGGCAAGGGACAGAGTGAGGATAACATGGTGCAGCTCGATTAGTCTTCCTCTAGGCACTTCTGGTGCCATTTAGGTTTAGGACTTTAAACACCGAACCACCTCCTGCCCCATTAATAATGGTGACCGGAAGTGGGCTGGGGAGAGACTCCAGCTGTTTGGTGTTTGCTGTGTTGTGTAATGGAGGACAGTCAGGTAATGGAAGGGTCAGTACGTAGAAGACTGTTTGGACTAGTGGCCCACTTTAACAATCAGACAATCAATGAGCCAATCAATCAGTTTTGTAGGGTTGTATCTCCCATGCATGAGGCCATCCAAGTACTGTACGTAGTATCAATCAAGCACTCCTACACGTGATATATAGTACCTCAATGTATAGTTTGTACAAACATTACTGCATCCTGGCGAATAGATCTTGATGAGCATATACGTAACAGAATTAATCCATCATTAGCAACTGATTGCAGGACATTTTGGCCATGTGGGCCTTCGTCAACTGCGTACAAACATCCTGCAATCAGTTGCTATTGATCGATTCAATCTGCTACGTACATGCTCATCAAGATCTATTCGCCAGTTGTCACAATGTAGCAATGAGCCTCTACAATATAATTACTTCATCCTCCTTCACATTGCAGGGATGTCGCAAGGTAGTTCTCTCCACCAACATAGCTGAGACCTCAGTCACCATTCCTGGTGTCAAGTACGTGGTGGACACAGGGATGGTGAAAGCAAGGTGAGTGGGTGGGTGGGGTTGGTGTGTGTGTGTGCAGCTAAAAAGACTTCACAGTCTGTGCAGTTTGTAGCCATGCAGCACAGTGTCGCTGAAGTGACGATGGTGATGTGCACTCAATTGTGTGCTGCATGTCGTGTCTTGTAATTTACGTCCTTCTGCTAAAGTTGATAGCTAATAATAATATGCATCCTTATAAACATCAGTGTATCACTTATCATGCATCCTGTCATTAAGCTGTGTCATTGGATCCTACATATATATCTGTGTTGGCTCTCTCACTGCTGGTGTGACTCCTCCCCCTCCCCTTGCTTCCCCTACTAGAGGCTACAATCCTCTGATTGGCCTTGATGTGCTGTGTGTGCAGCCTGTCTCAAAGGCACAGTCGTGGCAGAGGTGTGGGAGGGCAGGGAGAGAGGGCCCAGGGATCTGCTACCGGCTGTACACAGAGGAGACCTTCCAGGTACAGTATGTGTGTATGGGAGGGGAGGGGAGGTGGGTGGCGTGCTTGGTTGTGTGGGCCTGCAGGGGCACACCTTACAAAGGTAAAGGTGCACACATTGGAACCTCTCTATAGAGGACACCATTGGGACCCAACTGGCTGTCCTGTAACAGTGGAACCTCTCTATAGAGGACACCATTGGGACCCAGCTGGCTGTCCTGTATACAGTGGAACCACTCTATAGAGGACACCATTGGGACTCAGCTGGCTGTCCTGTATACAATGGAACCTCTGTATAGCGGACACCATTGGGACCCAGTTGGCTGTCCTGTATAGAGAGGTGTCCCTAATTCAGAGGTAGATTTGTACACAGCTGTATGTGGTTGGGACTGCAGACAATGTCCTCATTAAAGAGGTGTCCCTAATTCAGAGGTAGATTTGTACACAGCTCTATGTGGTTGGGACAGCAGACAGTGTCCTCATTAGAGAGGTGACCTTCATTCATAGTGTCCTTAATAGAGAGGTTCCACTGTGTAGGAGCTGAAAGAGAAGACGATTCCTGAGATCCAGCGATGTGAGCTGTCTGGTACTGTCCTTCAACTGTTAGCTCTGAACATCTCAGACATCCTCAGCTTTGAGTTCATGGACCAGCCACCCCATGAGTCCCTCGTCAATGCCCTGGAGCAGCTCCACCTCCTGGGTGCTGTGGCTAAGAAGGACCACATTCAGCTGACACCCCTGGGGAGGGACATGGTCCACCTACCACTGCACCCACAACTGGCTAAGGTCATACTGAGCAGCCGGGAGTTTGGTTGCAGGTTGGTACATACATATGTACATGTTTGAACTGTTCTCCAGCACAGCACGAGCATGTGTACTTATGTATGTATGTATGTATGTACGTATGTATGTATGTATGTATGTATGTATGTATGTATGTATGTATGTATGTATGTATGTATGTATGTATGTACAGTATGTACAGTATGTACTGTATGTATGTATGTATGTATGTATGTATGTATGTATGTATGTATGTATGTATGTATGTACAGTATGTACTGTATGTATGTATGTATGTATGTATGTATGTATGTATGTATGTATGTATGTATGTATGTATGTATGTATGTATGTATGTATGTATGTATGTATGTACAGTATGTACTGTATGTATGTATGTATGTATGTATGTATGTATGTATGTATGTATGTATGTATGTATGTATGTATGTATGCATCTATCTATGTATGTATGTATCTATGTATCAATGTACAACGTGTAATGCATGCACCCTTGCAGAAGCATCCAGTATCATCCTCATACGTACCTGTACTAGCACTCGCATCCAGTAGTTTCTGGAATACCGTCTTCCTTTGCAAGCCTTAGTTCATTGCCGTCCTTCCACCTTCTTCCTGTAGTGAGGAGATCCTGTCAGTTGTGTCAATGTTGTCTGTGGAGTCTGTCATGTACTCACCAAATGACAGGGTCAGTTGGGAACTTGTGGTCAGTTGGGAACTTGTGCCGTGCTCAGAAGCTGCGTAATTCGTGAATTTACTGCTTTCCTGGAGTTCACACTTCACATTTTTATCCATTTGTCTATCACTAGTACTAGTGACAGTACCTGTCAATCGACCTTGCTCCTTCCCTTTGGTCCATCCCTTCTACTTCTCCTTCTCCTCCCCTTCTCTCTTCCTCACCTTTCCTTCCCAGAGGGACCAAGCACTGGAAGTGCGTGCCAAGTTTGACTCTCCTGAGGGGGACCATGTTATGCTGCTCAATGTCTTCCGCATGTACAAGGCAGCCAAGGGAAATAAGGTGCATGCAGTGGCCCTTGAGTTACAGTAGCTGTACAGTCTTTGCAGGTACTAATTAGTGAAAGTAAAGAATATTGCATCAATTAGAATAATTCATATTTTAACTCCTTAATTAAAAAAGCAAATTTGCCAATTAATTGTAAGGCATGCTTGTGCCAACATATCTGAGGCTTACTGTACTCAGTGCGATTGGCTTACTGTAAGCAGCACACTGCTGTGTGTGCATGAGAGTGAGGGCCGGCCGTCTGCTTTCTCATGACGTGTGGGATGCATGAAGTGTACTTGTGTAGCTATGCATAGGAGCATACCATTTGCTGTCACATCAGTCCATACAGACTGTCTCATTTTGTCCCTCTCTTCCCACCGTTCGTTCATCCTTGCTCTCCTGCTTGCTCACTGGCAGGAGTGGTGTCACGACAACTTTATCAACACTCGCAGCATGGCGACAGTGGTGGAGGTGCGGAAGCAGCTCAAGGACCTCTGCCTCTGGCTGGGCCTGCCCATGGCATCCAGTAAGAGCGGTGAGGACCTCCGCAGGTGTCTCCTGTCAGGTCTCTTTATGAACACTGCACAGCATGCAGGGGAAGGCAAGTACAAGACAGTAAGTGCCAATCACGTAATTACATATGTAGGTCTTGTATTTCCATGCTGCCGTCCTACCCCCCCTGTCCCTCCTCAATCCCTGCCCCTCCCTATTCCTCCCCCGTCCACCTCAGTCCCTGCCCCTCCCTATTCCTCCCCCGTCCACCTCAGTCCCTGCCCCTTCCTATTCCTCCCCCGTCCACCTCAGTCCCTGCCCCTCCCTATTCCTCCCCGTCCACCTCAGTCCCTGCCCCTCCCTAATCCTCCCCGTCCACCTCAGTCCCTGCCCCTCCCTATTCCTCCCCGTCCACCTCAGTCCCTGCCCCTCCCTATTCCTCCCCGTCCATCTCAGTCCCTGCCCCTCCCAATTCCTCCCCGTCCACCTCAGTCCCTCTCTTCTTCTCCAGTTCTCTACACACCAGGAGGTGTACATTCATCCAAGCTCCTGCCTCTTTCATGTTAAGCCCCACCCACCTGTTGTTCTGTACTCGGAACTAGTTCAGACCGCAAAGCGATACATGAGGTGAGGTGAAGTGATGTAGCATGGAGTACGTATTTTGGTAATACGTATCAATTCATCTGCTAAATTTACACAAAACCAATATATCAATGATATTACTATGTGTACGTAACTGTATTATGAACCATATAATAAAGTCATTAATTCAGTTGGTAATAATGCTTTGTGTGTGAAGAGTGTGCTGCAAGTCACATATTGCACTGCACAAGCTGGGGTCAGCCCCCCCTCCGTGTCCTTTGTGCTGTAGGAATGTGTCTGTGGTTGATGAAGAGTGGCTGGTAGAAGCAGCTCCCCACTACTTCAAGAAAGCATCTTAGAATACGGTCAAGGAGGCTATTGACTCCAACTGCATCCAGTACGTGTGCATCTTTTTTATCTCTGAATGACATTTGTCAACATGATGACATGATGCATGGTTAATAATAAGTACATAATTGTGCGTGCTGTGCTGTGTACAGATATATACTTGAAGTTCCTTTTGACTCAGAAGAAGTTATAATTATATGCGTTCCATTACCATACATATATATGGCAAGAGTGCATCTAATATGATGATCCTACAGCTCAAAGAATTACTCCAAAAGCTAGCTTGCAATTGGCAAGTGGTCCTACATCCCTTAGTCGTGTATGGCAGGCCTAGGCCTAGGTGTACGCGTATGTGGCAATATATAACTTCACATTCTCAGACAAAGCGCTAGCATCTGCACAGCGTATGTCACCTACAGGATCGGTAGCAAGTTGTTTTATACATTGTATTGTGCCGGCCCCTCAAGCTTTGTGATCTATCTCTCCTACATAGACGCTTCTTGATCAGCCGAGTATTATGTAAACTGCTGTGAATAGAGATCCATTGTGCTGGAGTTATATATATATATATATCTAACTTTGAAACTGTTATTGCTAATGGATGGCCATTACAGTTCTATGTGTTTTAGTTTCATATTACTGCACTTGTATTATTGTCAGTTGTGTTGATGTGTGGGACTTTCAACAACAAACTTGCCCATGCGCAAAATGTTCGCATGAATCACTCCCCACTCTCAAGGAGACAAAAATGTGTTCTTCCTAGCTATTTCCGCACACCAGTCGCTATGGCCACTACTACATTAAATATTGGCATCTGTTGTGTATAATTATAATACAAATTGTGTTTAATATTGTACGACTAATTATGATCCTGTAATAAGTACAGTACACACTCTTCTATATATACTATACTATATATACAATGTGTATAGTAATATATATCTATATAATTTATTTATTTTACTTCACACACCATGCACCTCTACCACTAGCTGTTATCTGTTATTGCCTATACATACATATACATCTGAACAGTGTCCCATTCTACTATATATACTGTGCTACTCGTCTGTAATCAGTATATTGTACCAGCACACTTGCCATGTCAACAGATCAACAATTGAATGTGGCACATACAGTATGTATATACATATTGTCACTTATCAGTGGTTCGCACACTACAAGCTGTTCTATTTATTTTACTACACACACACTGCCTCTACCACTAACTGTTATCTGCTAATGCCTATACATCATTTTAAATGAACACGTGTGTAGTTCTCATCTCAAGTTGCAATCAAACGTTATAGTCCACACAAATTTAGAGCTCTACACAAATAGTGGCTGTGGCTTCGGTACCACCTGTCATTGATCATGACTGCAAAGCGCTCAAGTGGTTCAGAGCATGTACTCCGTGAGATCACCACCCATGTCAAAGCAGTCAATCCTCATCCACACGACCTCTCCACAGGAGGTGTGTCCACTTGGGTAACAGTAGACCCTTTTGATGGAGTTGTCACTGGAATCACATGCACGTACCCAGTACCACCCATTGGAGCTATCTATGTAAGTTGTTCCTGACTATCTTCTCACAGCCATCAGTGGGTAGTTGTAGGACAAGCCTATTAGTTGAGCTGGGAGGCAGGGAGCACCAGGTGGACCAGGAGGGGGGGCATTGCTAGCAGGTGGACCAGGAGAACCATCGGTGACCTTATTCCCTGGAGCTCCAGGCAACACTAGTACTGGGCAGGTGCATGAGTGACTCCTGCTGCCATCCAGAGTCAGTATGAGGAGAAACATCGCAGTGCTGGTTGCCATGTTGACCACAAGTGGATACTTGGTAAAAGTTTATGCCCATGCCACCCAGGTGCACTAGATTTACTCTGTCCCTAACATTATAGGGAGCACTTCCTATATATTTCATGAAATTGTCTAGAGGTTAATTGTAGTATAATTATATTATATTACATAATATATACATGGACAGTTATCTCTGTGTAGCCGCAATACTTTAAGGTAAAATTGATCTATTCTTAATACCATTGGTCTTCGCTCTTCAAAGGCTTCTCTAACGTTAATTTAATTCTAACTGTTTGCAGTGACACCCAACCTGTATACACATATAATAAAGTATTTGAGTATTCAAGTAAGCATAATATTAATCATAAGTATAAAATCTGCTGCGTACTGTACGTGTGTGTATACTGGAAAATTTCCTTCAGCATAAGAGAAAGTGACCCCTGTCAACAAGGACCCATTGAGAGTTAACTGTACACGTCATGTGACTTTGAAATTGCTACTGCTAATGGATTACCATTACAGTACTAGTTCTGTATTATACACATGTGTCCCTACATGCTATTTTCACATTGCTATTGTTCTTGTCAGTTGTGTGACCTGGGACTGCAACAAGCTCACCCTATGGCCAAGGTATGTACATAATAGATGCAGCATTCCATATGCATATTAACGTGTATTGCATCAAAATTATTGAACTATGCAGGCATAAAAATGGTTGCTACATATATACATGGAGGGTTGTTTCGATGAAATTTGGAGTCACAGTAATAATCACTTCCAAGGAAGGTTGGCGAAGTAATGAATGTCCCTTGCACAGCTGTCTGGTACTGTCCTTCAACTGTTAGCTCTGAACATCTCAGACATCCTCAGCTTTGAGTTCATGGACCAGCCACCCCATGAGTCCCTCGTCAATGCCCTGGAGCAGCTCCACCTCCTGGGTGCTGTGGCTAAGAAGGACCACATTCAGCTGACACCCCTGGGGAGGGACATGGTCCACCTACCACTGCACCCACAACTGGCTAGGGTCATACTGAGCAGCCGGGAGTTTGGTTGCAGGTTGGTACATACATATGTACATGTTTGAACTGTTCTCCAGCACAGCACAAGCATGTGTACTTATGTATGTATGTATGTATGTACGTATGTATGTATGTATGTACAGTATGTACTGTATGTATGTATGTATGTATGTATGTATGTATGTATGTATGTATGTATGTATGTATGTATGTATGTATGTATGTACGTATGTATGTATGTATGTACGTATGTATGTATGTATGCATCTATCTATGTATGTATGTATGTATCTATGTATGTATGTATGTATGTATGTATGTATGTATGTATCTATGTATCAATGTACAACGTGTAATGCATGCACCCTTGCAGAAGCATCCAGTATCATCCTCATACGTACCTGTACTAGCACTCGCATCCAGTAGTTTCTGGAATACCGTCTTCCTTTGCAAGCATTAGTTCATTGCCGTCCTTCCACCTTCTTCCTGTAGTGAGGAGATTCTGTCAGTTGTGTCAATGTTGTCTGTGGAGTCTGTCATGTACTCACCAAATGACAGGGTCAGTTGGGAACTTGTGGTCAGTTGGGAACTTGTGCCGTGCTCAGAAGCTGCGTAATTCGTGAATTTACTGCTTTCCTGGAGTTCACACTTCACATTTTTATCCATTTGTCTATCACTAGTACTAGTGACAGTACCTGTCAATCGACCTTGCTCCTTCCCTTTGGTCCATCCTTTCTACTTCTCCTTCTCCTCCCCTTCTCTCTTCCTCACCTTTCCTTCCCAGAGGGACCAAGCACTGGAAGTGCGTGCCAAGTTTGACTCTCCTGAGGGGGACCATGTTATGCTGCTCAATGTCTTCCGCATGTACAAGGCAGCCAAGGGAAATAAGGTGCATGCAGTGGCCCAGTGGCCCTTGAGTTACAGTAGCTGTACCGTATTAGCAGATACTAATTAGTGAGAGTGAAGAATATTGCATCAATTAGAATAATTCATATTTTAACTCCTTAATTAAAAAAGCAAATTTGCCAATTAATTGTAAGGCATGCTTGTGCCAACATATCTGAGGCTTACTGTACTCAGTGCGATTGGCTTACTGTAAGCAGCACACTGCTGTGTGTGCATGAGAGTGATCATGAGGGCCGGCCGTCTGCTTTCTCATGACGTGTGGGATGCATGAAGTGTACTTGTGTAGCTATGCATAGGAGCATACCATTTGCTGTCACATCAGTCCATACAAACTGTCTCATTTTGTCCCTCTCTTCCCACTGTTCGTTCGTCCTTGCTCTCCTGCTTGCTCACTGGCAGGAGTGGTGTCACGACAACTTTATCAACACTCGCAGCATGGCGACAGTGGTGGAGGTGTGGAAGCAGCTCAAGGACCTCTGCCTCCGGCTGGGCCTGCCCATGGCATCCAGTAAGAGCGGTGAGGACCTCCGCAGGTGTCTTCTGTCAGGTCTCTTTATGAACACTGCACAGCATGCAGGGGAAGGCAAGTACAAGACAGTAAGTGGTGCATGCCAATCATATAATTACGTATGTATGTAATTATTTAGCTGCTTAGGTTTTGCATGTAATATTGTAATCCATTTCCTGATTAGGCTGAAGAGAGCAGCAATTGCTTTACTTTCTTGTTTTTCCATGCTGCCGTCCAAACCCCCCTGTCCTCCCTCCTCTCTCCCTCCCCCTCCATATTCCTCCCCGTCCACCTCATGCCCTCTCTTCTCCAGTTCTCTACACACCAGGAGGTGTACATTCATCCAAGCTCCTGCCTCTTTCATGTGAAGCCCCACCCTCCTGTTGTTCTGTACTCGGAACTAGTTCAGACCGCAAAGCGATACATGAGGTGAGGTGAAGAGATGTCGCAAGGAGTACGTATTTTGGTAATACGTATCAATTTATCTGCTAAATTTACAAAACCAATATATAAATGATATGTAACTATGATGTGTAACTATTATGAACCATATTATACAGTCATTAATTCAGTTGGTAGTAATGCTTTGTGTGAGAAGAGTGTGCTGCAAGTCACATATTGCACTGCACAAGCTGGGGTCAGCCTCCCCTCCGTGTCCTTTCTGCTGTAGGAGTGTGTCTGTGGTTGACGAAGAGTGGCTGGTAGAAGCAGCTCCCCACTACTTCAAGAAAGCATCTTAGAAGACGTTTAAGGAGGCTATTGATTCCAACTGCATCCAGTACGTGTGCATCTTTTTTTTTTTTTCTGAATGACATTTGTCAACATGATGACATGATGGTTAATAATAAGTAATTATGCTTGCTGTGCTGTGTACAGATATATACTTGAAATTCCTTTAAACTCAGAAGAAGTTATAATAATTATATACGTTCCATTACTATATATGGCAAGAGTGCGTCTAAATGATCATCCTACAGCTCCAAAAATTACTCCAAATGCTAGCGTGGCAAGTGGTCCTACATCCCTTAGTCGTGTATGGCAGGCCTAGGTAGAGTGTGTGTGTGGCGATGTAGCTTCACATTCTCAGACAAAGCTAGCACTAGCATCTGCACAGTCTATGTCACATACAGGATCAATAGCAAGTTGTTTTATACATTGTTGTGTGCCAGGCCCTCAAGCTTTGTGATCTATCTCTCGATCCTATATAGAAAGACGCTTCTTGATCGGCCGCGTATTACGTAAACAGCTGTGAATAGAGATCCATTGTGCTAGAGTTCTAGAACTCTGACTTTGAAACCGTTATTGCTAATGGATGGCCATTACATGCAGGTCTGTGTGTTTTACTTTCATATTACTGCACTTGTATTATTGTCAGTTGTGTCAAGTGCTTCTCTAATGTTAATTTAATTCTAACTGTTTGCAGTGACACCCAACCTGTATACAGTATTTGAGTATTCAAGTAAGCATAATATAAATGATAATTATAAAATCTGCTGCATACTGTGTGTCTATACTGAAACATTTCCTTCAGCATAGGAGAAAGTGACCCCTGTCAACAGAGAGCCATTGAGAGTTAACTGTACACGTCATGTGACTTTGAAATTGCTACTGCTAATGGATTACCATTACAGTTCTGTATTATACACATGTGTCCCTACATGTTATTTTCACATTGCTATTGTTCTTGTCAGTTGTGTGACCTGGGACTGCAACAAGCTCACCCTATGGCCAAGGTATGTACATAATAGATGCAGCATTCCATATGCATATTAACGTGTTTTGCATCAAAATTATTGAACTATGCAGGCATAAACATGGTAGCTACATATATACATGGAGGGTTATTTTGATGAAATTTGGAGTCACAGTAATAATCACTTCCAAGGAAGGTTGGCGGAGTAATGGATGTCCCTTGCACAGCTGTGCAAGGGCACTGAAATTGTGGATAATTATTGTCAGGGTTAGCATTGAGTCCCACTGCGTCGTGATGATGACGTCATGGGGAGGATCCATGAGTGATAGATATTCCGTCTGCGTACAAGTCATCTGGTGTTTTGGATGCAGACGAATGCTCAAAGCCATATCCGTGCTCCCGTACTGGTAGCCCTTCACCATGCATTCCACCTTCACAGACTAGACTGTGGTTCTTCCCCAGTGCACTGAAGTAGACAGATGTACATCCGTGCTCCCGTACTGGTAGCCCTCCATCATTCCACAGACTGCAGTGTAGTCCTTCCCCAGTGCACTGAAGTAGACAGATGTACATCCTGCTCCAGTCCTTCTGCAGTACCACCTCCCATTGACTGCAAAGCGCTCAAGTGGTTCCGGGCACTCAGCTAGACTGCCCCCCATGTCAAAGTAGCCAATCCTCATCCAGACCCCCTCTCCACAGGTGTGTCCACATGGGTAGCAGTAGACCTTCCTGGTGGAGTTGTCTCTGGCGTCACGAACCCAATACCACCCATTAGGGCTCTGTGGGTGATTTCTGACTATCTCCTCACAGCCATCAGCAGATTAGTTGTAGGACAGGTCTGTTGGTTGACCTGGGAGGCAGAGAACCCCAGGTGGGCGTGGAGGCCCAGGGGGACTATTGCTACCAGGACCGGGGGGGCCAGGGGGCCATTGCTGCCAGATGCTCCAGTAGCACCAGGTGGACCAAGAGAGCCATCTATTCCATCTTTCCCTGGAACTCCAGGCAACACTGGACAGGTGTGAGTGACTCCTGCTGCCATCCAGACTGAGGCAGTCAGTATGAGGAGGAGAAACATCATGCATGGTACTGGTTATATACCATGTTAACTTGGCAAAACTGTCTGCTCACCCAGCTGCAGTATACATTAATTAATGGACTTACTCTGTCCATATAAAGAACACTTCTATTATAATACTAATACTTTAATATATTATTAATTACAACTATGTGCAGTGACATCCAACCTGTATAAATTATATATTATTATTATATATTATATAATATAAAAATGTATGTATTTGAGTATCCAATAAGTATAATAATTATAATTATATACTGCTATGTACTGTTTGTGTGTATACTGAAAATTCCTTCAGCATAGGAGGAAGTGACCCCTGTCAACAGAGATCCATTGAGAGGTAACTGTGACTTTGAAATTGCTATTGCTAACGCATCACAATCACAGTTATGTGTGTATACCTGTTATTTTCACATTGCTATTGTTCTTGTCAGGTGTGTGACTTCAGCAAAGCTCACCCCATGGTCAAGGTATATAATAGATGCATTATTCATACATACATATTAACAGTATTGCGTCATAATTATATATAGAACTATGCGGGCATGAAACATTTTGTACCTACGTACATGGAGGTAGGCCTAGGGTAATACAGTCAGTAGGGGAAGTCCCAAATGATTTTGTATTCTAAGCTACATCCAGCAGTGCGGTTCACCATCGTTCCAGTTACTTTACAGGAGTGAACACTCGCGTCCTTCAGAGACTATTCGGCTGACTACCCTTGGAACGTGTCCCACTACACAGTCATCCTTTATCACAGCCACAGTGAAAGGGATCTCGAGGATTGGTAAACTCCGTTGTTAGCCTCAGTGTGTCTCCTACAGTTGGCGACCAAACCCTTTTGTATTCATGATATCCTCTAACGTAAGAAGGCCACTTGTAGCAGGCGCTTTTGCCAACAACTTGACTAGGCATTTCCTGAGGCTTCCAACCATGTGCCAACGGAAAATGGCTGAGAAACAAGTGCAGAAGAACACGTTGTCTTTGGATGGCAGGGTAAAGCTTATCAATTACCCAAAGAAAAACCCCAGTGAATCACCGAAATCTTCAGGTGTGGACGAACGCATGTGCACACAATTTTGAAGGCAAAATAGTCAATAATCGGTGACTTCAAAACAAATGCCCCTGCATCAAGAAGCCCTCTCGCAGTACAAGGTACCAAGATGTTGGCAATACTGTATACGAGTGGTATCATCTGGCCAGAGAGAGACTTGTACCAGTGTCAGGCCCTATGCCACAGTACTAGTCAGGAGCACTATGGGTAGCTAGGAAACGAAAGCTTCGATATAGGCATTCAACGGCTGGTTACAGAGCTTTAAGCAGAAGCACAACATCGTACAGCTTATAGTGAGCAGGGAGTCAGGTGATGTACGTGAAGACACAGTCAAGGCCTGGATGGAACAACTTCCAACTCTTGTCCAAGGATATGCTCTGAAATATAATTATATAAAATGAAGATGAGACTGCTTGCTTCTTTTGAGCTCTGCCAGAGAGGACACTAGCAGATGCTAAAAAGCAGTGCAAAGTGGGGAAGAAAACAAGCAGCAAATCACTTTGGCTTTTATATTCAATGCTGCTGGACGGAAGGAAGTGCCAATCGTGATAGGAAAGGCAGCCTCTCCAAGGTGCATCAAAGACCTCAAAGGCAAGACGAATCCTCTGATATCCCTTACTATTCAAATGCTAAAGCACTTGGTCAGGTGCCAAGAGTAACCGACCGTCTTATACAGGTTTCACTGTAGTATAAAATTTATACAATTATGGTCTGCTAATATATATAATTATATACTATACACACTGTTCCATACATATAATATGCATAATAATTTACAATATTATATAACACAAGCTAGCAACTAGTCTACATCAGTGTACTTGTAAAGTTAAAGCACTCAAGTTGTAATCACACAAACACACACTAGTCCACACGGATGTAGAGCTCCACACGAGTAGTGGCTGTGGCTTCATCCTGTGGTGACCCAGCATCACACCAGCGCATCTCCACATCTTCATTGGCAGGCTGTGTCAGCTTCTTCTTGAACCAAGGCTGGTCGGGATTGTCACAGCAAGTGGAGCCAGACACACAGGAGGGACCAGAGTTGTCCCACAGACGGTCAGGGTAGAGGTGGCCATGTTTAAAGCCGCTTGTGCTAGGGTTTCCAGAGTCACAGTAATAATCACTTCCAAGGAAGGTTGGCAGAGTCCTGGATGTCCCTTGCACAGTGCAGGGACACTGAAATTGTGGAAAATAATTATTGTCAGGGTTAGCATTGAGTCCAATTGCATACGTCCAGAGATGGCGTCGTGGGGAGGATCCATGAGTTATGGATATTCCATCTGCGTACAAGTCATCTGGTGTTTTGGATGCAGATGAAGGGTCAAAGCCATCCATGCTCCCGTACTGGTAGCCCTCCATCATTCCACAGACTGCAGTGTAGTCCTTCCCCAGTGCACTGAAGTGGACAGATGTACATCCTGCTCCAGTCCTTCTGCAGTACCACCTCCCATTGACTGCAAAGCGTTCAAGTGGTTCAGGGCACTCGGCAAGATTGCCCCCCATGTCAAAGAAGCCAGTCCTCATCCAGACCCCCTCTCCGCAGGAGGTGTGTCCACATGGGTAGCAGTAGACCTTCCTGGTGGAGTTGTCACTAGAGTCGCGAACCCAGTACCACCCATTGGAACTCTGTGGGTGATTTCTGATTATCTCCTCACAGCCATCAGCTGGGTAGTTGTAGGACAGGCCTGTTGGTTGACCTGGGAGGCAGGGAGCACCAGGTGGACCAGGGGTGCCATTGCTGCCAGATGCTCCAGTAGCACCAGGAGGGCCAGGAAGGCCATCTCTTCCATCTTTTCCTGGAACTCCAGACATCACTGGACAGGTGTGAGTGACTCCTGCTGCCATCCAGACTGAGGCAGACAGTATGAAGAGGAGAAACATCATGGTACTGGTTACCATGTTAACTTTGAAAAACTGTCTGCCCACCCAGCTGCAGTCTACATTAGTGGATTTATTCTGTCCATATATAGAACACTTCCTGTTTCAAAGAATTGTGTCCTATCTCTGTGTGGCAATACTGTAAGTTGAAATTTATTTGTAATACCATTGGTCTTCACTCTGCAAAGAACTTCTATAATACTTTATGTTAATTCTAACTTTACGTGTGCAGTGACATCCAACCTGTACATATAATATTAAATATACATTTTATATATATGTATGTATGTATTTGAGTATCCAAATAAGCATAATAATTATAATTATATCCTGCTGTGTACTGTGTGTGTGTACTGGAAATTCCTTTAGCATAGGAGGAAGTGACCCCTGTAAACAGGGATCCATTGAGAGGTAACTGTGACTTTGAAATTGCTATTGCTAACGCATCACAATCACAGTTATGTGTGTATACCTGTTATTTTCATATTGCTATTGTTCTTGTCAGGTGTGTGACTTCAGCAAAGCTCACCCCATGGCCAAGGTATATAATAGATGCATTATTCATACCTACATATTAACAGTATTGCATCATAATTATATATAGAACTATGCGGGCATGAAACATTTTGGTACCTATGTACATGGAGGTTTATACTGATGAATTTGAATACACTAGTTATTTGTGCTTTATTACACTGTCAATAATGAGACAGCATGGATGGTGTCTATGTAGGGACGTTTGTTGTTTGTACAGTGGACCTGTTTGAGTTGTCACCTGAGTTACGCAGTTGCCAAGCGTAAGACGGCCAGCAGGGGAAGTCCCGAAAGAATTGGTATTCATTTTGTGTGTAGTAATAACCTGTAGTATGGTCACCCTGTATTACGTTAAAGGGCCACTGTATGTAGTACAAATAAAACAAACTACAACTGTTAAAGGTAGTTAATAAAGTTCTTTGCTACTGCAAGAGGTTCTTAGGCCTCTCCATGTAGGCCAGGCACCCATAAAACCGGTACACGCACAACATTTCTAGGCCAAATCTAGCTATGCAATTCACCATTGTTCCAGTAACTTCACAGAAGTGGACGCTCCCATTCTTCCCAAGAAAAAAGGAGACTATTCGGCTGACTATTCTTGGAACATGTCCCAGTACACAGCCATCCTTTATCACAGCCACAGCGAAAGGGGTCTTGAGGATTGAAAGGTTCTGTTGTTAGCCTCAGCATTTCTCCTACAGTTGGCGACCAAACCCTTTTGTATTCATGATATCCTCTAACGCAAGAAGGCCACTCGTAGCAGGCGCTTTTGCCAACAACTTGACTAGGCATTTCCTGAGGCTTCCAACCATGTGCAAATGGAAAATGGCTGAGAATCAAGTGCAGAAGAACATGTTGTCTTTGGGTGGCAGGGTAAAGCTTATCAATTACGCAAAGAAGTACCCCAGTGTTGGAACTAAAAGAATCACCGAAATCTTCAGGTGTGGGCGAACGCAGGTGCACGCAATTTTGAAGGCAAAAGAGTCAATAATCGTTGACTTCAAAACAAATGCCCCTGCATCAAGAAAGCCCTCTCGCAGTACAAGGTACCAAGATGTTGACAATACTGTATACGAGTGGTATCATCTGGCCAGAGAGAGACTTGTACCAGTGTCAGGCCCTATGCCACAGTCAGGAGCACTATGGCTAGCTATAGGAAACAAAAGCTTCTAGGCATTCAACGGCTGGTTACAGAGCTTTAAGCAGAAGCACAACATCGTACAGCTTATAGTGAGCAGGGAGTCAGGTGATGTTCGTGAAGACACAGTCAAGGCCTGGATGGAACAACTTCCAACTCTTGTCCAAGGATATGCTCTGAAATATAATTATATAAAATGAAGATGAGACTGCTTGCTTCTTTTGAGCTCTGCCAGAGAGGACACTAGCAGATGCTAAAAAGCAGTGCAAAGTGGGGAAGAAAACAAGCAGCAAATCACTTTGGCTTTTATATTCAATGCTGCTGGATGGAAGGAAGTGCCAATTGTGATAGGAAAGGCAGCCTCTTCAAGGTGCTTCAAAGGCCTCAGAGACAAGACGAATCCTCTGATATCCCTTACTATTCAAATGCTAAAGCACTTGGTCAGGTGCCAAGAGTAACCGACCGTCTTATACAGGTTTCACTGTAGTATAAAATTTATACAATTATGGTCTGCTAATATACACACTGTTCCATACATATAATATGCATAATAATTTACAACTAGAGAAGATTAAAAATTTTCTACAAAAATGGTAAGAATGTAGGGATGGCACAAAAAGGACAGAAACAAGAGGGGATGTCATGTGGTGAAGTATTTGCTGTGTGTGGTTTCTACACACAAGGGTATTGCACCATATCCCTACATCTGGCAGCATTCTGCATCATATGTGCTACTCACTGTATGGCCACATAAGAACTAGTGCCAGCTGTTGCTCTTGGTGTGTAGCTATAGCTACTCCGCCAGCACTCAGTTGCAAATAGCCCCTGAGGGCTGATAAAGTGGAAGCAGCTAAATTCCTTCAACTATATACTTGAGTCTAGATCTGTTCTTGCCAATTATAGTGCATATTCCTTTCGATGTGCTACTGAAGTTCAGTTTGCTCTGTTCAAGAGATAAATAATGTACCCTCCATCGACACTGATTAGCTACATGCTGCTGCCAGATGTAGGGATGTGGTGCAATACCTTTGTGTGTAGAAACCACACACAGCAAATACTTCACCACATGACATCCCCTCTTGTTTCTGTCCTTTTTGTGCCATCCCTACATTCTTACCATTTTTGTAGAAAATTTTTAATCTTCTCTAGTTTCTGTACTTTTTATGCAAGTCTGCTTATAGCCTTCTCTCATTAGTATACTGTATCTCGGACACTTTTACCTATAATAGGTCACGATCGACTTGCTACTAGTTTATTCATCCCCGGTGGATACAAAACTGGACCGTGTAGCTAGCTTCAAGTGTACCGGACCCGGGATGAATTACGTACCGTGTCCGCTGATACTGAGACATATTAAATTGCCAGCGTTTCCTTTCATCTTGGACGATATCAATAAGAACTTTATAGCGCACCACACTTGGTAAGCTGCCAATCTTGCGTTTTACCAGGCAAACACGAAGAACTTCGGCGCGCTGGCCCAGAGACCATTTTTCAAACTACGTGGTGACGTCATTAGAAAATGGCGGATTTCACACAGCTCTGTCGCTGTGAGCCACGAAAACCTTGATGTTGAATATTATCGTTTTGACTACCAGTTCTATCAAAGAATACAGTTCGGGAACTTTCTAGTAGTTTCGTCCTAAAAGCGCTCCAATAGCCCCCTTCGTTCTTGAGTTACAGCTGGCGAAGAAGAAGAAGAAGAAGAAGAAGAAAACGAAAACCGGGATTTTCGAAGCGCGGTTATTTCTCAGCGGGATATGTTCGCTTGCCTTTAAGGTCAGTTTATAGTAAGACCGTTCTATATTCAGCTGTACGTAGCCTTCTTTCGCCGGTTTTCTGCGTATTTTCGAATTTCGCTCCTATACCAATGTATAGGGAAAACGAAACACCCTGTGCCATCCCTACATAGAGAGTGCTACCGCACTCTCTGATATTATAACACACAAGCTAGCAACTAGTCTACATCAGTGTACTTGTAAAGTTAAAGCACTCAAGTTGTAATCACACCAACACACACTAGTCCACACGGATGTAGAGCTCCACACGAGTAGTGGCTGTGGCTTCATCCTGTGGTGACCCAGCATCACACCAGCGCATCTCCACATCTTCATTGGCAGGCTGTGTCAGCTTCTTCTTGAACCAAGGCTGGTCGGGATTGTCACAGCAAGTGGAGCCAGACACACAGGAGGGACCAGAGTTGTCCCACAGACGGTCAGGGTAGAGGTTGCCATGTTTAAAGCCGCTTGTGCTAGGGTTTCCAGAGTCACAGTAATAATCACTTCCAAGGAAGGTTGGTAGAGTCCTGGATGTCCCCAGCACAGTGCAGGGACACTGAAATTGTGGGTTACTGTCAGGGTTGGCGTTGAGTCCGACTGCATACGTCCAGAGATGGCGTCGTGGGGAGGATCCATGAATTACGGATATTCCGTCTGCGTACAAGTCATCTGGTGTTTTAGATGCAGATGAAGGGTCAAAGCCATCCGTGCTCCCGTACTGGTAGCCCTCCACCATTCCACAGACTGCAGTGTAGTCCTTCCCCAGTGCACTGAAGTGGACAGATGTACATCCTGCTCCAGTCCTTCTGCAGTACCAACTCCCATTGACTGCAAAGCGCTCAAGTGGTTCAGGACACTCGGCAAGATTGCCCTCCATGTCAAAGTAGCCAATCCTCATCCAGACCCCCTCTCCACAGGAGGTGTGTCCACATGGGTAGCAGTAGACCTTCCTGGTGGAGTTGTCACTGGAGTCGCGAACCCAGTACCACCCATTGGAGCTCTGTGGGTTGTTCCTGACTATCTCATCGCAGCCATCAGCGGGGTAGTTGTAGGACAGGCCTGTTGGTTGAGTTGGGATGCAAGAAGCACCAGGTGGACCAGGAAGACCATCTCTTCCGTCTCTGCCAGGAACTCCAGGCAACACTGGGCAGGTCTGAGTGACTCCTGCTGCCCTCCAGACTGAGGCAGTCAGTATGAGGAGGAGTACAGACACTGTAGCGTGAAATCCCATGGCTGTCATTACTTGGACACGTATAAACTGCAGTGGAACGGTCCACGTACTCATACAAGATCTAGACTGAGGGTAGCTATTACGTAGGAGAACACAGTTATGGGAGGTGCGTGTGTGTGGGGGGGGGGGTGATCACGAGGCACTCCAATGGGGGATATAGTTATGGAATGTAGCACAGATTTGGAGTTGTTTACATTGCTTGTTTACAATTCTATGCCAAAGTGTTATTATAGAAAGGGTTAAGTTGTTTCAACCATGCACCTGTGAACATGAATTTCATTTCAGGGTTGACATAGACTTTCACGTGCCAGTCTTAGAGTGTATTCATGTTCACGCCTGCACGTACCAGTTAAGTTTCTCAGAGCTCACTCTCACTAAATAGTATAAAGCATTGACCCAATGAGAGCATGCAAATCGATGTTGTGCAAGAGCATTCTTGTACGTACGTACATACATACATATCTTGTAACTTCAATAAATTGCAAACACCAGCTATACATGCATGCATAATCTACATCACGTACCATGCAAGATGGGAGCATCATGGTAGAGTTCTCTCATCTTACTTACATATGTACATACTGTACAAGTCATACGTAAAACCAGGTAAACTTATGTACGTATGTATCAGACGGTGCATGCAAGTACTTCTCAACTGGTTTAGCTATACTTTGTTAATGAGAGCCTGCTGCCTAAACGGTCCCATCCATGCATTGTGTCTTTCTAAGGGGACTTCATAAATTTATATACAAAAGTAACCAAAACGTATGTTCATCCTGCTCCCATGCCCACCTTCTCCATGGAGCTACATAGTCAGTTCACAATCGTGGCAGGCTTCTACTTGATGGTCGCGAGCTGCGTCGTGTGGCATTGGCTATCCTCTGCCTGCTCTCCTCCAGGCTGTCACCCGACATACCAGGCTTTGGCTGGTGTGGGGTTGCTGGAACACACCCACTCTCGCTGCCACTCGCACCCCCTAGCCTCCTCATTACACGAAGCTGCTCTCTGGCCTGGCTCAGAGACTCCTGGAGTTCCAACCTCTCTTCACACTCTCGATGAACCGTCTCCTGGAGGTGGCATACCTGCATGTGGTGTAGTAGAAGGAGTACATACACATACACAGTACATTGCCGCATTCACCTCTCTCTACTCCACCCCACTCTCAATCTCTGTCTTCGCCCCTCTGATCTCATCACACTCCGGCACACCCACACCAGCACAAAATCACTACGTACATAGTACGTACCTCTGCTCTTGCTTCATCCAGCTCAGCCTGCACCTTCTGGCATTGCAGCTCCTTCTCCGCAGCCTTTCCCTTAACCTCTTCCACTCTGTACTCTAGCTGGTCTACCTCCGCCCTCAGCCCCTCCTCCCTGGCTCTCCACTCGTCAGTCGACACCTTTTCCTCCTCCCCCTTTGCCTTCAGCTTCAACTCCAAGTCTTTCACCTGCCGAATGTGGGCCAGCATCTCGGCCTCACTGCTTGCCTGCACAGATGGCATTAATGAGCAACAGGAGACCATGTGCAATGGGGCACACATATATACGTACGTATGTACTGTGTATGGGCGCACAATGATGCAGCATGCAGGGTGTTATACATTATACATTATAAGACATGCTGAAAACAAGTCATTCTAAGCCCAAAATTTACTGTATACATATAATATACACACATACATACATACGTACATACACATACATACATACATACATACATACATACATACATACATACATATACATATATACATACATACATACATACATACATACATACATACATACGTACATACATACATACATACATATGAAATAGACACATGAATGGAGGGTAGAGGAGTACTGACCCTCTCTCGGTCCAGCTCCTCTTTCAGCTGCTGCACCAACATGCTGTCTCCACTGCATGCAGTCCTCAGATCAGCCTCCATCTACGTACACACACACGTATGTAGCACAAAACACAGGCAGTCAGAACACATATGTACGTACATACGTATGTACCTTCTCCATAATGTTCATGCAATGACATGCAATGACATGCAATGACATGCTTTCTGACAGGAACACCTGATACCTGAGAGATCTCACTACATACATCACACCATCATGCAATGCACCACGAGCCTTAGGTCATGCACTAACAGGCTCTTTGCGCACTGCATACATGTGTTGATTACATACGTACATGCCCCAATTAATATATACGTATAGATGCAGACGACACCAGTAACCATTGTCATGCAGCAAGCCAACTGTGCACAAATGCAGATGGAGTGGTTTGCTCACCTGCTGCATCTCCCTCCTGTACTGCTGTCTGAGCTGCTGCATGGAGGAGTCACACTCCGCCCTACAGCCAGCCACCTCTGCGGCATGCTTGGCCTCAAGGTCAGTCACCTCCTAGAAAGGGGAGGGGGATAAAAGGGGATTTTACTACTACTACTACGTATGTATGTATGGCCAGCAAAGCCCTCAGTCTCAACGCACCAAATACTCCACTAACGTACACACTCCATGAGCTACTTACATTTAGCATGCCTATGTAATAGAAAGCCGGAATGCACTGTGTACTGTACGTATTTATGTATGTATGTACCACTACTATAACAAAGCCATGTCTGGTGTGAGGGATATATACGTACTCACCTTCAAATGGGCAGATGTCAGCTCCTTTTGAATGTCTTGTAGCTGTCTGCTGTGCTCGGCTTCAGATGCTCTCAACTCCTCCTGCCACTGTGAAGAGACAGAGAGAACAAGGAGAGATACGTACTTTAGACTGGTAGCGACAACTGACAGCTTTAGACTACTGCTAAAGCACATCTCTTACACATGTACGTACGTAGCTATACACACATCATAACTGCAGCTACACACATAGCATACATATGTACGTACGTATGTACCATATTTTCCTGAATGTGCAGTTTCTGTTCCAGCTCATGTCTGCTGCGCACAGCTTCCCTCTCTGTTTTCTGCCTGCTCAGAAATAAGGAAAGGTTAGTACAGACACCTACATACATACACGTATGTACATACGTACATTCTTTGATATGCAGTTGTCCCATTATACAATGTAATGCAAATACTTATACAGTACACAGTACGTACATAGCACTTAATGCACTATTAATTGCAATGCACTAGGCATGTATCTTCAGATTCTGTACAATTCCAATATGTACGTACGTACAACTGTACGTACAAACATACAGTCTGTGGGACAAGGGACGCTCAAAGGTATGTACATACACATGTACATACAGTATGTACGTAACTGAGCATTGCCAGCATGAATGAACATTGACGTACTTCAGTTTCTCTATGGCCTCTAGCTGCCCCCTCAGTGAAGCCACCTGCCTCTCCATCTCCTGCAGAGGACACATGTGGAAAGGAAGGCCAAGAGAGTGCCGCCACTTGTAGACTAGCCACAACCAAGGGATCCACTGTGTGCATTATTTTAGATACCACACATGCATGTCACTGCATTACGCACACTTGATGGAAGTTCTTCATGGTGGTACACCACATGCAATGAATGCCATTAGCATGACTTTCTCCCAGAAGTATTTGATTGGCCAGAAAGGTGAGCTGCTGCCAGTCCATACCTCTGTTCCTACGTGCGCACATATGTGCCCAGAGCCCCGAGTGTGTGTGGTCTAGCAAGCCAGACAGTCATGAGTGAGTGTCAGTCTAACCCTGAACCTATTTTGTGTACTGCTGCAATAAGCTACATATAAACAGCATAGGGAAGGTTTCCTACGTAGGCTTCACGGAGTAGCAAACCTCTCCCCATAGACACACTCACACACCTGCTGGCTACTCTTCCCTTCCTTCCTCTCCTTGGCTAGCATTGCGTCCAGACTTGCTTTTTGCTCATTGGATGCATCACAGCTGGATTGAGTGCACTGGAGCTCTTCCTTCAGCCTGCAAGGTAGCAGATTGTGGAAGAAGTGTGACTCAGACCAAATCAATGCAGGTAATATATACATACACGTATTTACGTACAAAATCATCATGAGATAATCATGCCACACAAGGTGAGAAAGTAGCAATTTTAATTAACATCCCCGAGTATGCCTGCAAAACAACATCAGCAATATCCCGGCAGGTGGACACAGAACTCCTGTATGTAATCATATACGTAAGCGTGTTGACTGTAGACACCTGCCTGCTTATGAGGGCCTCATGTCTCCTATTGTCTTCCACGGCACTCCTCTCCAGGTTTTGGTACTCAGAACGGGCTGCTCTGGAGGACACAAGACCAAGACAGCTTGATGGCAGGAGAAAGGCCCACAGAGGCATGCACTGTAGTGCAGTCCCACCGCGATGCCAACCACATACATACATGTACAAACGTACATGCTACATGCAGCCGTACGTATACTGCAGGCATCAAGTGTACTTGAAATGGCCCTCATCCAAAGACAGCATGCATGCACAAACATTCTCACATACTTGACTGACTCTTCCAACTGCTCATTCTCTCTGCTCAACTGGGCACTCCTGTCACTCTCCTTCTCCATTTTCTCTACACAGATATTGAACTCATTAGAGCACACTACACAATTCCTGCGCACTGCAGCCTCAGCTGCCCAGAAAAGTGGGGGCACTGTACAGTGTTCACATACGTATGTATGTATGTATGTAGCGCTGTGTTGCCCATTACTGGAGAGATGTGGGGTACTAAAATGTGTCAACATAATCATTAGTCATCTCACCAGTGAGTCTTGAGATGGTGATTGTTAGCACTTGAATTTTCCTTTCTGTTTCTGTCCTACACGCGTCCAAAGCTTGCTGAGTCTCTCTGGAGCACTCCTGCTCTTTATGCAAACAATTTTCCAGCTCCATCCTTTGTGTAGCAACTTTTCTGTCCCACTCACGTGTGACCTTCACAACACTGGAGGCCCAATCTTTCACAAAACACTTCAAGCCACTGACAGTGTTCCGCACATCGTCAAGCCCAGATTGCAGATTACATGTTTGGACCAAGGACATAACACTCTTACTTGCCTCTGAAGCATAGCACATCTGAGACCTGTGTCAAAAGAAATGCGATCAAAGTAGATACCAGCAGCAACAGAAAATTAATAACTTGAACAGTGTCAGCGTACTGTAAAGTCTCTAATTGTTGAGAGAGCTGACTACATTCTGCTTGTAAACGGCTGAGTGACTCTTCCTTGGAAGACAGCTGGGCTCTCATTTGTTCAGATGCATTCTTCACCCGCACCAGTTGGTGGTCCCTATCACTCAGCCTGCATGGAGCAAGCAGAAAGAGATTCCCCTGAAATAGGGCAATGCGTTCATGTATGCACATACATACATACACATGCACAGCACATAATAATGCAATAATTATACAATATACGTACCTGTAATGTACGAATATAATATTGTCTTTAGATAAAATGCTTTATACATGTACGCGTACATAATTACATACACAATGCCACTGACCATGCAGGTTGACACCACATTTGCAGTACCTGTACACACACACAAACACACACACACAACGACACTTAGCTACAACTAGAATCATAAACCATATGTGCATTCGTCCTGCAAATAGCTACAGCCCAGCACACACACACCCATCGTTTACCACGCCTCGTGCTTCAGAACATCGTTTCTTCTGGCACACAATTCCTCCTCCAACTCTTTCAACCTTATTGTCAGCTGCTCCCGTCCACTTCTCAACTCCACACATTCATCCCGGTATCCTGCTAGTTCGGAAACCTTATCCTCCAATGCCTTTATTTCGTGGTGAATCAGATAGCTCACGCCACAAAATTTACACACAGTCTCATTGCGAGGGAGAGCTTTAATTTCTTCTGGCAGCTCTTTCAGCGGGGTATACTTAACAAATTGTGGTTCAGCCATTTTTGGTGTGGCGGGAGGGTAGTCAAGACAACATCATAAACTGATCCCATTGGTCTGACGTCATCAACCACACTCGACACGAGCTCTGGGGAAGTTTGGCCTTGGGCGTAAAAGACTGGTGTGGAAAGGATCGGAAATGGGCGAAAGGACACCGAAAACTCGCGTCTACGTCGGAGATCTTGGATCTGGTGGTTCTAAGTACGAGCTTGAACGTGAGTTTGGAACGTTTGGAAAGCTAAGAAGCGTTTGGGTTGCCCGAAACCCACCTGGGTTTGCCTTCGTGGACTTCGAGGACCCAAGAGACGCCGAAGACGCTGTGTATGAAATGGACGGGAAGACAGTGTGCGGTGTGCGCATACGCGTGGAACTTGCTAAGCCAAGCAGCAAGCCGGGCATCAGGGGTGGTGGCCGCTACGGCCCGCGCCCCGACATTGTGAGCAGCCGTTACAGGAGGGAGCCGTCGCCTTCCGGACGAAGCAGGAGCAGGTGAGAATTCTTGGCATCATCTAAGCCAAATCTTCCGTGTGTGTCTTAGCAGTTCCCCAGGAACTGCACTGTGGTACTGACTTGCTCTAGGATTCCAGATTGATGTGCAGTAGGAGTCTGGGTGGAGTTTCACTTGACGTGGTTGACCTTTTTGCAGGCGAACGACTTAGCACCTTCCACTACGCACTGCAGTGCAAAACTGCCTGACAGCCTCACTGTAGACCAGTATAACCAGTCCCAGCGTCACCATTTACCCAGCTTTTCAAGGCCACAACCACTACGCCTACAAACCACTACAATCACGCCACCCTCAATTGTGCTGGGAACGGCCTCTCCCTGCTCTGCTCACTTCGCCCACCTCGAGTTCAAGAGTGTGTGACATCATTGTGCATCTCACCCGTACAACCATCACACCATCCACACTGTCCACAGGTCCCCCCGACGCGACAAACCGCGTGACAGCTACCGCAGAAGCAGAAGCCCGAGCCCGGCACGAAGGTAAGGGTGCCAATGTGTGCAGATGAGGTTGTGACCCTACATGTGTTGTCAGCCCTGCAACTCATTGTTTGATGCAAATGCACTTGGCACTTGTTATATGTGTGTGCATATTTCTGCCTGTTCTTACCTTTGATTGGCGGTATTTAGACATCTTCAGGAACCGCAGTCTGGCCCGCTAGACCCAGCTTCTTGTCACTGACTTGTCGTTGACAGTTGAATCTAGTGGGCCCAGACAACATGGGGCTGTTGCTTGTTGAGAAGCCCTATCTATCCAAGCAATTAGACATGTCCTTGGCTTCCAAACATGCTGAAAGAATTCTAACCATGCCAAGCTCACCGCACTGTCTCTAGTTGGGTAGCTTTGAGGAGTTAAGTCATCAACTCTCTTGTTTCTGTTCAGGGACCAGTCCCCACGACAGGATAGGAGACGATCTCGCAGCAGGTCGCGATAAGGGTCAGTTGTGGAGAGGTTCTTGTTTTGTGTCTCTGCACCTGACTGCTAGTGGTATGCACCCGCAGTGTGTGGTGTTGCATGCACCAGTATGGAGTAAGACATCCCAGACATCCCTACAGCAGACAACACCATTACCAAGCAGTCTGCTCTTTGTGGAGAAGTGTTGTGTGTGTCAGTGTTCTCACTGGAGAAATCTCGTATTCAAGAAACTGTGTGCTCTGGGTTGTTCAAACTGTTGTGTCTTGTGATTTCTTCATCTTGCAGGAGAATTGTGCGAGCACACAAGTACAAGCAGTGGAGAACTCCTACTTCTCATGTTAGCAAGTAGTGCCTGCAGCATTCATAAACTGAGCCCTGTTCCAAGTGTAATGCTTCCTTCTCTATACTGCATGTTTGTGTCCTCATGAGCAATTTGGCAATGTATGCAGTTTGTGTGTAAGGCACTGACTGCAGTAATCCGTTCGCAGACGCATGTAATGCAGTGGAACCTCTCTATAGAGGACTCCATCAGGACCCAGCTGGCTGTCCTGTATACAGTAGAACCTCTCTATAGTGGACTCCATCAGGACCCAGCTGGCTGTCCTGTATACAGTAGAACCTCTCTATAGAGGACTCCATAAGGACCCAGCTGGCTGTCCTGTATACAGTAGAACCTCTCTATAGTGGACTCCATCAGGACCCAGCTGGCTGTCCTGTATACAGTAGAACCTCTCTATAGAGGACTCCATCGCGACCCAGGCGGCTGTCCTGTATACAGTGGAACCTCTCTATAGTGGACACCATTGGGACCCAGCTGGCTGTCCTGTATACAGTAGAACCTCTCTATAGAGGACTCCATCGCGACCCAGGCGGCTGTCCTGTATACAGTGGAACCTCTCTATAGTGGACACCATTGGGACCCAGCTGGCTGTCCTGTATAGAGAACTGTCCCTAATTCAGAGGTAGATTTGTACACAGCTCTATGTGGCTAGGACTGCAGACAGTGTCCTTTATGGAAAGGTTCCACTGTAAGATGTAGCAGTAAACGTGGTGGACAGGTTCCATGCAGTGCATGTGTTAACATGGCAATCTGCCAATGCATGTATACATATAGCCATATCTACCTGCCATCACTGCCTTTCACACTTTGTTCATGCGTGTGGAAGGTCTGATGGGACAACGGCAATGTGCTACACTTGGAGTGTGGATACAGAGGTAGACTGTTTGGACTGCGTGTATCTGTACATGCAGTGACCACTTGTAGTGTAAGCTTCAGTGCACCGGCTCCCCAGATATGAAGTCCATAAGACCAATGTTAGGAAGTACAGCATGCATTAATACAGGCACATGCTAGTTCAATCATAAATTACACATAAGTTAATTCATCACTATAGCATTCACAGGTACACATGTGTACGCATAAAGATAGGCCTATGTACGTAGCTACACATCAATTATATCTCCTTTCTTGTGAGGAGACCATCCGTCACCAGTGAACCTGCATGTACGGGCAGAGACCCAGTGTCGCGTTACAGAGGGTACCAGCGTAGTCTGATCCTCTGGGAAGACTACCTTCAACGCTATCACCCTTCAATATTGTACATACAGGCTCATTGCTGTGCTAGTTGTTGGTAAGCAGCAAATTGATCTGCACGATACACACAGCAGAACCAATCCATACAACTGACTGCAGTACGTTTCAGCCATGTGCAGTCGGTTGTTATCGATTGAATCTGCTACAGACAGACTGTATAATTACATATGCTCAAGATCAATTCGCTAGCTATCACCCATTTGCAAGCAATGGTGCTGATTGGCTTCAGTCCAGGGTCTGACAACTCACAACTGAGGGTAAGAACAGCCCTGTCAGCACACGCAGTGCTAGTCTAGCATGTTAGCCCCTCCCCCTTTAGGTATCTACGTATGTACATCACAAATGGCGTGTATGCTGCACCCAAAGACCTCAAGAAGAAATACTCGGTAGTCATCTAACCATCTGGTCTAAGCTGCCATGGGCAACTTAACTGCATGTGCATTACAACAAACCAGCACTGAATACAAATGCTACAAGATTTCAATCCGCTAGCTATCACCTGCAGGACATTTCAGCCATGTGCAGTCGGTTGCTATCGATTGAATCTGCTACAGACGGACTTTATATGCTCAAGATACATTCGCTAGCTATCACCCATTTGCATACGTTGACTTTGAGAGTGTGATGCAATAGACAGCAGGACTCACTGTGTGCTCTGTGTGGGTGTGGTCTTGGATGGATTGAGGGAGGGAGGGGACAGGTTTGGCGGAGGGAGAGAGTGGAACTCTGCTAGGTCAGACATGACACTCTCCCTCCCAGGGCTGCCAGTCTCTCTGGGAGGAGGGTCATGGTTTTGTGCTTTTCCTACAGATGCAAACAGAGACCCAGTTACATCCTGTGGTCCAGAGGAACCAGCGTCACCATGGGGCACTGATGATGAGACGGCCTCGGTGGTTCCCCTCCCTGGATTGATGGGGGCGGCAGT
This sequence comes from Aplysina aerophoba, assembly GCA_949841015.1. Lineage (NCBI taxonomy): Eukaryota > Metazoa > Porifera > Demospongiae > Verongiida > Aplysinidae > Aplysina > Aplysina aerophoba. The sequence continues at coordinate 5,621,307 of OX465043.1, forward strand.
GGGCTTTACAGGACTGGGCTGTGTTGAAATGGCGTGAAAGTGGCTGGCGTAGTTGTTTGTGCTGAGGGCACGCTGAAGGCTGGATGCTTGTGCCTGGTAGCGTGCTGCCTCCGCTCGAGCAATAGCAAGCTGCTGCCGTGCCTCCTCTGCCACCCTCCTCTCAGCAGCCAGCTCCGAGGAGAGGGAGGCAACCTGAGCTCGTATGCGAGCTGTCTCCTGATTGCGCTGCCTGTCCTGTTCTTGCGTCCGCTGCATTTGGAGACGGTGCGATGCACTCTCCTGGTCCTGGGAGGCAAGCATTTGGGCATGGGTCTCCTGCAAACTCTTCAGCTGCACAGGTAGCAGGGGAGAAGACTACTTGCCCTCGCTCTGTGCACTCCCTACCACAAGGATGCAAACCCTCACCTGAGAGCCATACCGCTCCTGTAGGGCACCTGATTCCTCCTTCAAGTGCTCCACCTCGCTCATGAGCTTCTTCTTCTCCGCAGCCCACTGCTCCTCCAGCCTCCTCCACCCTTCCCGCTTGGTGGCCTGCTCAGCCCGCACCTCCTCCAGTCTGGACTGTACGGCCACTTTCTCCTCCTCCTGCCGGGCAGCCTCCCTCTTGAGCTGGTCAATACCAGACTGGAGTTTGTAAATCTCCTCCACCTGATGTTGCAGGTGTGCGTGTGTGTGTGTGTGTGAAAAAGGAGAGAGAGAGAGAGAGAGCATGTTCGCGTGTGTGTTGTTACATCCATTGTGGTAATTAGACTTCACACTAAACGAATCGGACATTCTCCATAATGGGCATACAACACTTCACTCCTTTGGTCACCTTCTCTTCCATCTTCTGCAGAGCATCAGAGCTGATGCCCTTCATCTCCAGTTTGCTCTTCTCCAGTGCCCGCTCCATCTCTCTCAGTCGCTCTGTGAGGTCCTCCACCTCCTGAGTCCGTGAGCGCAGGTCAGCCTGCCTCTGAGCCAGAGCTCGCTCTAGCTGCAGACGTCTGGCTGCCGTGTCGGCTTGGTGGTTACGCAACAGTGTATCCAACTCTGCCACCTACACAGACACATGAGAAGAGTGGCTGTGCACTTTACGCATGTAACTACAGCACACATTGTGCAAGATGCAGCGCAGGGCAATACATACGTACTGTACGTGGTGAGGAATACACTGTAGCACAGTAATATCCAGTGATTATTGTCAAACATTCAGTACGGTACTGAGTTGGACGTACCTAGCCAGCCCCACTTCCTGCCTTGCAACATGAAATGGCTGGAAGTGGGCCGGGCTATGTCAGGCTGTAAGTACATAGAGATGTAGTAATTGTAGGATAGTGTCCTTGAGAGTAGGTGGGCGTGTATGTACAGAGGGCCATACACACAGTTCAAATGCCCCGCCCCCACCCGCTGTGGCAGCACCACACACCCCACATATCTGACTACCCCGCACCTGCTGTGCTCGATGAGCCACCTCCTGCTGCAGCCGAGTCACCCGGCTCTTCAGCTCCGCCTCTCCCTCCTTCACTCGCCCCTCAGCCTCGTTCCGCTGTCTCATCAGTTCCATCTCCTTCCGCTCAGCTGCATCTAGCCTAGCCCGCAGCTCCTCATTCTCCTGCCCCAGGGCTGTCACGCGTCGCTCAAGTGTCCCCCTCACCATTTCCAACTGCGAGCAACTGCGCTCAAATTCCTTGCACTTGTCTCGCGTTTGGTTCATTGCTCGCAGCTGTTCACCGAAATTGTTCTCCATGCCTCTAAGCTGCCTCTGGACATCCTTCTCCTTCCTCACACACTCTTCCTGGCTTGCCTTAAGTTTAGTCTCCAGTGTCATAATGTCGGCCTTCAACTGTGTCCTCTCGACATCTCTCTCCTTCAAGACTTCCTTGTACGCTTTCGTCTCACCTGTCAGCCTTTCTCCAGTTGCACACTGTGCCAAGGCCTCATCCCGTGCTGCCTCCAGCTCCTTCTGCAACGTCTTCATGAGAGCAGAGTGCTGTCTGAGCTCAGACTTGCAGTGAGTGAGCTGTTCTTTCAGGCTGGCAATCTGGCTTGAAGAAATGCAGCTGTGTTACATACATACATACACATACTGTGCCTCACACTCACTACGCGCAAAGACCACAGTGTGTGTGTGTGTGTGTGTGTGTGTGTGTGTGTGTGTGTGTGTGTGTGTGTGTGTGTGTGTGTGTGTGTGTGTGTGTGTGTGTGTGTGTGTGTGTGTGTGTGTGTGTGTGTGTGTGTGTGCACTGCCAGACAGTGTGGCACCTCTGAGTAGTCACGTAGCTGTGACGCAGGCAGTAACCAATAGCATCCATGGCACAAACAACTGACCTCCCCCACAGCTCACCTCCATGTAAAACATTCATACCTCTGCTATCTACAAGTACAAGCATATGCTAACTCTCCTTCACAGTTCACACCTCACCCACACTGCTCCACTCCTCTCCAGGTCGACCTCCCCACACCTCCCCACACCTCCCCACACCTCCCCACACCTCCCCATACCTCCTTTTGATGCAGTTGGGCCACTCTCTCCTGCTGCATTGCCTCTTCTTGTGCTCGAAGCAGGTGTTCTTGTAGCTCACCTTCAAGGAGAGAGGGGGGAGGAGGGAAGAGGAGGGAAGGGGGGAATAGTAGGGAAAGAGGAAAGAGGAGGGAAGGAGAGAGAAGAGAATATGGAGAGGTGGAATATGGTTTAAAGAAGAGTGAGGTAAGGAAGGGAGTACAACAGTGTGTGTGTGAGGACATGAAACTACTTGATAGAAGGCAAGTGAGACATCATCAGCCAACTCAGCACACCTCCCACCGCTTGACGCAGCCCTCCTTGCACGCACACCTTGACACTGCTCCAGAGACTTCTCCACCTGAGCCACGTGTGAGGTTCCCTGGTCCACTTCACTTGACAGGCGCTGGACTGCATGCGTGTGCCCGTCCCTCTCCGCCCGCAGTCTCTCCTCCGCCTCCTCGCGGCCCTGCTCTGCCACACGAAGCAGAGCCTGAGCTTGCCGCAGCTCACCCCTCAGCCTCTCAGCCTCCTCCTCTGAATGCTCTACCTGCAGTCGGCAGCTGTCCAGCTGCACCTCCAGTTCACTCGCCTTCAATGACAGCGAGCGCTTCACCTGGACGACAGCAGAGAAGAGTAGTATGAGAAGATGTAGTCACCCCCATTTAGCATACAAATCTGATTCTTCTAACATGCACACACACACACACACAAACACACACATGCACACACAAACACACATGCACACACGCACGCGTACACTCAGCACACACACACAAACACACACAAACACACACAAACACACACAAACACACACAAACACACACAAACACACACAAACACACATGCATGCACGGACTCAACATGCACACGCAACACACATGCGCACACACACACCTTGTCCACCTCCTCTTCCAGAGCTCTCTCAGTCCTCTCTACATTCAGTCTAGCCTGTTCTCTGGCGGCTGACAACTCATTCTGCAGAGAGCTCAGCTCGGCTACGTGCTGCTGGGCCTGGTCCGACTTCTGCTTCAATTCTCTCTCAAGAAACAGGACCTGGAGTGGCGACAATGGGCACCACACTCACCACAGGGAATGTTGCATACTTCTTAGTATATGTACGTACGTATGTACACAAGTGTACATACTGTGGGGGGCTGAGGCCTGTGCAGTAAACTCTGTATAACACCCACTGACTCACACTCACAGAACGCATAATACACTGTTCGAGTGCCACACTGCATCAGCAGTTGTCACACACACACATGAAGACTGTACATCAATAACAGTGGACATTTGTAACTGGACAACCAGACTAGCCACCACCAACCATCGTGGAAGGGAACTGCAAATTGGTGGACAGTGGAACCTCTCTATAAAGGGCACCACACTGGGACCCAGTTGGCTGTCCTGCATGGAGAGGTGTCCTTCGTAGTGTCCTTTATAGAGAGGTTCCACTGTACTGTTCACGTGTGTGCATGTGACAACATACAGTAGCTCTGCACACACGCACCTCATTCTCATACTGTCGGAGCCTCGTCTCAGCTGCCTCCAGTTTGATCCGGAGTCGACTATCCCCACTCCCCACCCCAGTGTGTCTGTCGCCATGGCTACCTGTCAAGGGCTGCAGACTACCGCTCCTCCCACCATAACCCAAGCTACCAGCGGACAAGCTGGAAAGATCTGGACCTCCAGTGGTGCCACGCCCTCCCTGCTCCAACCCACCAAACAACAGGTACTCTGAAGACCCTGTCCTTTTCAGGAGGTCTTGTCTCTTCTCAGGTTGAGATTTGAAGCCAAGGTTGCCATGGTAGCGACTGCCCCTATCTCGTTCACTTGTGCCGGGCCTGAAGTGACCAGCCTCTCCTGTCTCAGTTTTCCCAGAAGGAGAAGCAAAGGTGGAGTTGAAGACATCTTCCCTTCTAGTGGTTTTGTGTGGGTTTGAATGTAGAGGAGTTCGAGAGGGGCTGCCTCGGGAATATATGCCAGGGCCTATGATATGGGATGTTTGTCCGGATGCACGCTCCTCGGCTATGGAGAGGGATTCCATCAGCCGCCTGCCGCATGGGAGAAGGGTGACGGGAGTAGGCGGGTGACAGGGTGCAAAGGACAGGTGGAAGTGTGTGTGAGACAGGTGACGAAACACCAATCAGCACCAATTGGCACTATGCAAAGATTTTCATGCAGACAGTCAGTCAATGAGATACGTACAATAACTCTATCTCTATATGATTATCACCACTGCAGCCCAATAGCACTTCTCTCTCCTATCCACCCTCCCATATCCTCTCCCTTCCCCACCTCCGCTCCCCTCCCCTTCCCCCATCTCCCGTCCCCTCCCGCCACCTCCTCTCCTCCCACCTCCGCTCCTCCTGCAAGTCTTGCACCTGTTCCTGCACCTGCTCTTGCTTTCTCCTCCACTGCTCCCTCTCCCTGTCATGACCAACACAGAGTGAACGCAACTCTTCATTCAGGACAAGACTCTGAAGAAGGCAAGGGAAGCTTACTGGGCCACACAGAGAGACAAGAAAAGCATAAATATCCTACCAAAGTAATATCTTTGTGTGTGGAGGGGGAGGGGACGGAGGAGTCCTGTTGTCGGCATAGTGGATCACACTGGCTTTTACACACATACAGAATACACAGTCAAACGCTGGGGTGTACTTAGTGCTGAGGGGCCACATGGCAGAATCCTCCCCCATTTCTTCATATCCTCCCTCCCCCCCCCCCCCCTCATAATTTATCAATTTATGTCATTCATATCCAGCTAGGCTTGTCGCCCCTTATTTCTTGAACCACAAATGTATACATATGTACATACATACGACTGTACATACGTACATACATACGACTGTACATACGTACATACATATGATGTCTTCAGGAGAAGTGAATATGATGTACAGGGCATGCTACATGCAGATGCACAAATGCATGTATGTATCACAGTGCTATGTGATTCTGTGCTGGAGTACAGGTGTAACAGAATGAGTTCTGCTCGCTACTAGATGCACACACAAGGTCACCTGCTTCAGCCTATCTCGTAGAGTCTCCTCTTCTTGCTCCTTAGCTGTGTGCAGAGCCCGCACACCTCCCGACCTTCCCAAAGCAGTGTATCCAGCCCCCTGTGGGACGTACTCAGGCGGCTGACCATACCCACCCCCATGCCCCGCCTTCCCCAGCAGGGAGCTCAGCCGATCAGGCCCAACCGGAGCTGTGAATGCATGTCTCCTGGTGTGTCCGCTGGCCTCAGCTGACCCGAGTGCAGATCCACTGCTAGTAGTTGTGTGGTGTTCTGCAGTGGAAGCGTCTCTTTTCTGCCTCTGCTTTGCAAGCTCAGAGTTGAGGGAGTCAATCTATTTGAGAAATGGACATCCTGCCAATAGTTTTGTGTTGAACTGGCGCTCACACTCCCCTCTCCACTCCTGCTCCACTTCTGTCTCCTCTTCACTTACAAGTTCCCTCATGTGTATGCCCTTGCACCCACCAACACACACACGCTCGCACACACGCACGCACACATGTACGCACACACACACACACACACACACACACAGTGACACACACACACACACACACACACACACACACACACACACACACACACACACACACACACACACACACACACACACACACACACACACACACACACACACACACACACACACACACACACACACACACACACACACACACACACACACACACACACACACACACACACACACACACACACACACACACACACACACACACACACACACACACACACACACACACACACACACACACACACACACACACACACACACACACACACACACACACACACACACACACACACAGTGACACGCACACACACACACCTTCCTGTTGGCAACCAGCAAATGGTGGGAGGTGTCCTCCAGCTCTCCCAACAGGCGGTGGCTCTGTGATACTAGGGAAGAGTTCTCATCCCTCAACTCAGTCAACCGACCTCGCAGCTGGTCATTCTAACAGGCAGGGCAGCGCAGAGACAAGCTAGAGTCATTGCTTCGATTCATTCTGCATCAGCCAAGTCAATCATCTAGTTCTCATCACGTCCCATCCAGGGACATCTTTATATTCCCTCCCACACCCGGACGTAGCTACTCAGCACTTTAACTCAACACACAGCCCTGGCCACTCAGTTTGAAGGACACCAATGCGTACAAACATGCTGGGATCAGGTGTGTGTTAATTAGCGCCCACTTAGCCTACCATACTGTCATCCACTGCTGAGAAGGAGGGACCCTGCCGGGTGGCACGGTCATGACCGACCTGTGGAGTAAGATCCTCAAACTTCAGGAGGGGCGGCTTGCTGGGAGAACCACTGCTGGTAGTGGTGGGACTACGAATGCGATGCACGCGCGCGAATTATACCACACACACTGATGCTGTCGCTGTGGTTCAGTGACAAACGGCCTACCTGTACGTCTGATAACTCATATGTAGGGCTTTGTGGGCACGCTCCTCGCCAAATGCAGCTAATGTTGCTAATGCATCTAAGTGCCAAAATGGCGCCCAAAGGCAGCCATTTTTATATGGCAATCATCAGTTAGCAAACCCTCCGATCAATCTGCACGCAGTTCATGGCTATATATTATAATTAAATGCACTGTCGTACTTAAAACGTACAGAGTGATGTGTGTAGTGATAAGTCAGCAAAGTAACAAAGTGTGCACATGATTCAGATTATGACTAGCTAGCTCAGCAATGTCAAAATGAGTTTTGAATTAACTAACCAACTGCAGCTATGATCATTGGTCCTAAATTAAGTAAAGTGTTATGCAATCTTGACAAGGAGGACTGCAGTGAATATTGGGGCAGTGCTCAGATCAGTTCGGAGTACCTGTCACACTGGACTGGAGGTACTCAGCAATGAGCTCGTACACTGCTGCATACTGCTCCTGGGTAATGCACAGAGGGAAGAATTGCGGTAGTGGTTACTTTGATGTTTTATATAGACGTCCACATGCATTCAACTTTGGTGTGTGTGTGTGTGTGTGTGTGTGTGTGTGTGTGTGTGTGTGTGTGTGTGTGTGTGTGTGTGTGTGTGTGTGTGTGTGTGTACATGTGTATGTGCGTGCATTCGTGCGTGTGTGTGTGTATGTGCGTGCATTCGTGCATGCATGTCAGTGTGTGTACCCACTGGCGTTCTGATGAGGTATGGGCGCTGATCCCTGAGTGACCTAGCTCCCTGAAAGACACTTGCATGTCCTGCATACTTGAGCCGTTGAATTTCACGAAGCATGCACAGGAATGACCCTGTTCTGCCCATGCCATCACTGCAACAATTGAGGTATTGCAGTCAGTGACATACACAAAGATGACCATGTACGTATCACACACAGCACTGCTATCACTGATTCTCATACTCAATTGCGTGACATGCTCACTTGTGTGTGTGTGTGTGTGTGTGTGTGTGTGTGTGTGTGTGTGTGTGTGTGTGTGTGTGTGTGTGTGTGTGTGTGTGTGTGTGTGTGTGTGTGTGTGTGTGTGTGTGTGTGTGTGTGTGTGTGTGTGTGTGAGTGGTATGTGTGGCATGTGTAGGAGCTCCTCGAGTTGGGTGTACTAATGTGTGACACACAGTGTTTGCCAATTGTGAGTACATACATGGACAGTAAGCGTCCTGTAGTCTAGTCTGTCCTAGTGGAATGTCGTCATTACTTCAAGGACAATTTTAAATCTGTAAGGAGAACACTGCCTAACATCCTAAAGTGGAGTGCCAATCTACCACTGAAGTGTACGACAACTGACAGTGTGACCAGGGTGCTTGGCATGGCCCTGGTTGTGTGCACTCACTTGCAGGCCACAAGAATCCTCCCATTCTCGGTCCTCTGATGGATCTTCTCAAGCTCACCCATCAGTGCAAGAATGTGGGAGTACGCGGCAGGGCGGCCTGCCTCAGGCCACCGGGTGTAGTGGAAGATGACTACCTCACGAGACTTCATCTTCTTCTGCAGATATATACAGCAGATGGAAGTGGAGAGAGAGGGGGAGAGAAGGAGTAATGGAGAAGGGTGTGGGGGAGGAAGAGGTAGAAGGGAGGAAGAGAAAGGAGAAGAAGAGTGTAGGGAAGGAGGGGAAGGAGACAATGGTGAGGGATGAATGTGAGAGAAGGGTAGAGTGAGGAGGGGAGGAGAGGCACACATGCAGTCACATGTAAGCTGATGAGACAGCCTACCATAAATTATATATACCAGTTAATGATAGCGAATTAATGAGCAAGAACACAGCTATTGATGATACTCAATAGCAAGACGTTTCGATCCAAAGGTCTTTGTAACTGCCCCACCCCACGTTCAGCCCCGCCCTACCATCTTACAAGCAGCTGGCAGTGACTTTAGGCCAAAACGTCCTGCTAGTGAGTATTATAAACAGTTGTGTTTTGCTCAGCAATTCACAAGCAGTAACAGTTCAACCTGCCTCTACAACATCGTCCACTGCAGTACAACACAGCTATGTCCCTCTACAACATCGTCCACCGCAGTTCAACGCAGCTACCTGCCTCTACAACATCGTCCACCACAGTTCAACACAGCTATGTCCCTCTACAACATCGTCCACCGCAGTACAACGCAGCTACCTGCCTCTACAACATCGTCCACCACAGTTCAACACAGCTATGTCCCTCTACAACATCGTCCACCGCAGTACAACGCAGCTACCTGCCTCTACAACATCGTCCACCGCAGTACAACACAGCTATGTCCCTCTACAACATCGTCTACCACAGTTCAACGCAGCTATGTGTCTCTACAACATCGTCCACCGCAGTACAACGCAGCTACCTGCCTCTACAACATCGTCTACCACAGTTCAACGCAGCTATGTGTCTCTACAACATCGTCCACCGCAGTACAACACAGCTACCTGCCTCTACAACATCGTCTACCACAGTTCAACACAGCTATGTCCCTCTACAACATCGTCCACCGCAGTACAACGCAGCTACCTGCCTCTACAACATCGTCCACCACAGTTCAACACAGCTATGTCCCTCTACAACATCGTCCACCGCAGTACAACGCAGCTATGTGTCTCTACAACATCGTCCACCGCAGTACAACGCAGCTACCTGCCTCTACAACATCGTCCACCACAGTTCAACACAGCTATGTCCCTCTACAACATCGTCCACCGCAGTTCAACGCAGCTATGTGTCTCTACAACATCGTCCACCACAGTTCAACGCAGCTATGTGTCTCTACAACATCGTCCACCGCAGTACAACACAGCTATGTGTCTCTACAACATCGTCTACCATGCATACACACATACATACCTGAGCCTCGTTGCAGATATCACAAACATATGCAGTGAAGCCGTTATACTGGATAACCTGCTTCATGACCACGCCCACAAATCCATACACGTCTGGCGTCATTTCCTTGTCCGGCCAAAACTTATAACAGGTGTCCTGAGTGTTGGGAGTGTGGTCAACAGACAAACCATGGTCACATGATGGCACACACATACGTAAGTATCCTTAGAGGGTATAACATTTTTGTGTGTGATTACTTGAACCACAAGGCAAGAAGGGCTTAATTCAATTAATAAGTCTCTCATCTTGAGACTAACAATAACCACTCATTTACATCATTGTAGCCACTCGGAACTCTTCAATTTAAACAATATACTCCATTTCTAGGAATTGTCCACTCCTAATCTGCACAGTATATGCGTTTAAAAGGAACAACAGTCACAGCGGTAGGCATTTCCCAAGTGTGCACTGTACTGTGTAAGGAGCGGGGGTGGATGGGGTCTGTTGCTCACTTTCCCGTTCTCCTCAAAGTCAGCCAGAACAACAACAGAGTGGATGTCCATGTCCCAGAAGATGGTGGACCAGAAGTGGTTGACAGAGTGGGGCATTGGGGCCTGTGCAGCGACATAAGCCTTCTCCTGTTGGGGGCCCTGCATCAGAGGAGGGGATGTTTATTTAAGTATCACACTGAAAAATTTTGAATCCCGTGCATGCATTTTCTCACAAGTAGCAGCTACAGTGGGACCTCTCTATAAAGGACACTCCAAACAAAGGACACCTCTCTAATGAGAACACTGTCTGCTGTCCCAACCACATAGAGCTGTGTACAAATCTACCTCTGAATTAGGGACACCTCTCTATACAGGACAGCCAGCTGGGTCCCCAGTGGGGTCCTCTATAGAGAGGTTCCACTGTATACAGGACAGCCAACTGGGCCCCAATGGTGTTCGCTTTAGAGAGGTTCCACTGCATGTACAACAAGGCAAATGTGCTCACCTTTACCTTTGTAAGGTGTTCCCCTGCCCGCACAACCAAGCACACCACCCACCTCCCTTCCCCCCCATACACACATACTGTACTTGAGAAGGAATGAGCTGTTTCAGGCAGAAGAGGAGATACGGGTTTGAGCACAAGCTGACAAGATCTGGACAGGCAGGCACGCTTGTGCAGGCGTGCGTGGCATATCAGACAGGGTGGGTGACTCGGATCCGTCACAGCTTAATCATCACATCAATTAATTAATGCATTGGGTCATGATCAATTAACATGTCACCTATAGCCATAGCGACACACAGGAACTATACCTGATACCAAACACGTCAGCATCCTGCGTACATACCCCATATACACCAACTTACACACACCCTCCCCCCACCCCTGTCTCTCCAAACTCCAGCTCTTTAGCACCCCACGCACCATAAACCAACCTACCAACCTACAAGCACCCTCCCCCCACCCCTGGGCCCGTCTCTCCAAACACCAGCTCACATCCATCAAGGTGGCATTGATGTACTCCTTCACCACCAACCCCCTCTCATCCAGGACATCCAAGTGGCCTCCGGCATCTACGGACAGCAGCATTGAGGGCACCATTGTGTGTGTGTGTGTGTGTGTGTGTGTGTGTGTGTGTGTGTGTGTGTGTGTGTGTGTGTGTGTGTGTGTGTGTGTGTGTGTGTGCACATGTGTGTGTGTATGGATGTGTGTTTGATGCAGACACAAAGTGGCAAATGGTCCTGCCGACATCTCCCCACCCCCAGCTCACAGGGATAGCGGCCGCTGTATCTGTTGTCCAGTCCAAAGCGCAGCCACACACTCTGGTCAATCATGCCAACCTTGCGGCTCACCTCCTTCATGAACTGCAAGACGCAACACAACACACGTATGCACATGCAGTACAGTACACAGAAGGGGAGACACAGGCACTGTAGTATAATTCAAGGAGTGCGGGGGAACCTCTCTATAAAGGACACTCTGAATGGAACACACCTCTCTAATGAGGACAGTGTCTGCAGTCCCAACCACATAGAGCTGTGTACAAATCTACCTCTGGATCTACCTCTGGATTAGGAACACCTCTCTATACAGCTGGGTCCCAAAGGTGTCCTCTACAGAGAGGTTTCACTGTATACAGAACAGCCAGCTGGGTCCCAAAGGTGTCCTCTATAGAGAGGTTTCATTGTATACAAAACAGCCAGCTGGGTCCCAAAGGTGTCCTCTATAGAGAGGTTTCATTGTATACAGGACAGCCAGCTGGGTCCCAAAGGTGTCCTCTATAGAGAGGTTCCATTGTATACACATTCACACTAACAAAACATAGGTTGATAGTGGATCGAGGGAGAAACAGAGCTCACTGTTACCTGCAGCGAGCAGAAACGCTACAACACAGCGATAAACACTGTTTAATGAAGTGAAGGAAGAAGAACTGACTCACATCGAACTCTTCTTCAAACCCAGTCAGCTTGCTCTTCTTGTCCTTCGGCTTTGCTGCTTTGAGAGTGGCTGTCAGCTGGTCCGGAGTCAGGAGCCGGGCGCCTGCGAAGGTGTACTCCACGAGGGCATCGTGAATGAAGATGTACTGCTCCTGGGGTGGGGCAATAGGATGGTGGGTGGGACACAGTGGAAGGGGTGGGGCTTTAGCATGGGTGGTCATATCAGACACATATGAACTGAGCGCTATGCTCCAAGCCTTTCTGCTCAGTGGTGCACACGTACACACACAATACAGACACAGACAATAAGGTTACAGCGGTGACCATCTTAGAATCTACATCATACAGAGCCTCGTGAAACGCACACTGCTAAGAGTGCGGCCACTTCATGTCCCAGTGGTGCTCCACATAGAGGGTTCCACTGCACCACTGAATACAGCATACACACTCATTCAGCCTGAAGTGTAGTGTCCTGGGCTTTAATACTAAAACAGTCACTAGGCTGCACATATTGTACAGTAGATGCTCCTGCTTACTTCTGTTTGTACCATGAAAGGGCGTTGAAGCCTCAACATCTGCACAAGTCCATGCACCTCGATGATTCTGGCAGTGGCTTTGTCGTCAGCCAGTCTGTCCATGCAGTAGTCCAGAGCAATGAAAGTGCCAGAGCGCCCCACACCAGCACTACAGGTGTGGATAGGAGAAGGAGGAGGGGAGGGCAGAGGTGGGTGGAGAGGGAGGAGGGGAAGGAGAGTGGAAGGAGAAACCAGAGGAGGGAGGAAGAACAGAGAAGACAGATGGGAGCACAATAAGGAGATGAGAGATGGGAGGGGAGGGGAGGGAAGGGAAGGGAGAAGAGACTGAATCTGAAGAAAGTGATGTACTGCACTTTCACAGCTTTGCTTGCTTAATTCTATATGTATCCAGTACCCTGGTTCATGCCACCCCTTCCACACGCCTCACCTGCAATGAACAATCTTTGGAGTGATGTAGTCTGGTTCATGATTCCTCACTTCTTGCATAAAGCTGAGGAGCCCCGAGGGGTACTTGGGCACGCCGTGGTCAGGCCAGCCCAAGAAGTGGAAGTGCCTCACAGGAAGGGGTTCGTCATACCGGCACCTCCTCCACACCTCACGGTTCTACAGAATCATAAAAATGCAAGCTCATCCAGTAACTGAGTGATAGATCATTACTGGTTCTTATCCACCTTAACATGGCACACACCCCGTCTGCGGGAGGAGTTTCCTACTCTCTGTCTCAAAAATGAACCTACAGTGGACCCTCTCTATAATGGCCACTCTGAATAAAAGGACACCTCTCTAATGAGAATACTGTCTGCAGTCCCAACCACACAGAGCTGCGTACAAATCTACCTCTGGATTAGAGACACCTCTCTATACAGAACAGCCAGCTGGGTCCTAATGGTGTCCTCTATAGAGAGGTTCCACTGTATACAGGACAGCCAGCTAGGTCCCAGTGGTGTCCTCTATAGAGAGGTTCCACTGTATACAGGACAGCCAGCTAGGTCCCAATGGTGCCCTCTATAGAGAGGTTCCACTGTATCAGTGCATGGATTGAGGCAATGCACCCATCACGTCTAACAATCAGGGAGCCTGGCAGGTTGACTAAACTAACTGAACTGCTGCACTTGTGTAGAGAGTCAATTAATTCATTTTTACACTATTTTTGCAGCCCTATTGGGCTCCAATAGCTTGATAATAGACGTATCTGAACTCAACACTTCACAAATGCCAGACACAACTTACGGTGCAGAAAACCAAGAGGTGTCACCTAATCTCAAATACCTCAAAGTGTCAGTGAACAGAGACCACTCACTCATGTCAGTCGTTTGACCACTCATTCTTCGTCACTCATTAACCTCAGTCCTTTCAGGACCCCAAGGCCACGCCCGTTGTACAGTGGAGACAAGCTCACCTCTTTGATGACCACAAAGTCCCTGATGTCATACTCATCATGCTTCTCCACATTGACCAGCTCCACCACAAGGTCCCTGCCTGGCCGCAGGGGCTCCTCCTTGGACTCCGGCCAGTAGTGCTCACATTTGCGCTACCGCGGCAGTGGCAGAATGACAGACACAAAGTTGATTGTACATGTGTGTGTGCGTGTGTGTGTGTGTGTGTGTGTGTGTGTGTGTGTGTGTGTGTGTGTGTGTGTGTGTGTGTGTGTGTGTGTGTGGGTGGGTGGGTGGGTGTGTGGGTGTGTGGGTGTGTGTGTGTGTGTGTGCATGTGTGTTTGTGTGTGTGTGCACACATACATACGTATGTATCTACATGTGTCTGTGCATATGTGCACACATACAGTACGTATGTACGTATGTATATGTGTGTGTCTGTGTGCATATGTGCACACATACAGTACGTATGTACGTATGTATATGTGTGTGTCTGTGTGCATATGTGCACACATACGTATGTACGTATGTACATGTGTGTGTGTGTGTGCATGTGTGCATGTCTTGTGTGTGTCTGTGTACGTACTGTACATGTACATGTATATGTACGTAAATGTGTGTATAGCACAATACAAGAAGGCAGTGATCGATCTGTTCATGCACATGCTGTAACGTACACAGTGTGAATGCTGTGCCCCGCCCACTCACCACGTCCTCTTCCTCCACCTTGGTGAGCATCACTATCCACCTGCTTCTCTGCTCCCACACCATCTCCCAGAAGTCACAGACTGTATCCGGCAGTGGGCCTTGCGCTGCAATGTAGGTCTCTGGCAGGTAGTACCCCTGTGTGAGAGGGGAGGGGCCGTGTGTGGGAGGTGAGGAGGTGTGTGTGGGAGGGGAGGAGGCCGTGTGTGGGAGGTGAGGAGGTGTGTGTGGGAGGGGAGGAGGCCGTGTGTGGGAGGGGAGGTGTGTGTGGGAGGGGAGGAGGCCGTGTGTGGGAGGTGAGGAGGTGTGTGTGAGAGGGGAGGGGCCGTGTATGGGAGGTGAGGAGGTGTGTGTGGGAGGGGAGGAGGCCGTGTGTGGGAGGTGAGGAGGTGTGTGTGGGAGGGGAGGAGGCCGTGTGTGGGAGGTGAGGTGTGTGTGGGAGGGGAGGAGGCCGTGTGTGGGAGGTGAGGAGGTGTGTGTGAGAGGGGAGGGGCCGTGTATGGGAGGTGAGGAGGTGTGTGTGGGAGGGGAGGAGGCCGTGTGTGGGAGGGGAAGAGGCTATGTGCGAAAGAGGAGGGGCACACACACACACACACACACACACACACACAGACGCACACACGCACACACGCACACGCACACATGCACATGCACACACACACACACACACACACACACACACACACACACACACACACACGCACACACACGCACGCACGCACGCACATACACACACACGCACACACACACACACACGCACACACGCACACACGCACACATGCACATGCACACACACACACACACACACACACACACACACACACACACACACACGCACACACACACGCACGCACGCACATACACACACACACGCACACACACACACACACACGCACACACGCATGCACATACACACACACAAATGGTACTCACATTAATGAAGGAGGCATTGATATATGCATCCTCATCAGTGTCTCCCATAGTGACGACACGATTGTGGTCATCTACAGTAAATGAGGTTGACAGCAGTAAGCTTCTTGCTCCTCGCAACCCGCTCATGTCAGATGGACCTCAATCTGCTTGTCACCATAACAACCAGTGTCATGGTGATTGCACACCTCCAGCCACCACTCACATGGGATGATGTTTGAGTATCTGTTCTTTGCCATGACCTGCTTGCCAAAGGCTGACACCATCCTGGCGGTGTCATTGCAGAGCATCTATATGGGGCACGTTCACACAGTCGGCATTCAGTGCAACACCTCCGTACACCTCCACACACCACCACACCTCCACATACCTCTACACACCACACTATCTCGTCCATACACCCCACACATCTACCACACACCTCCATACACTTCCACACCCCTCCTTCACACACTCCTCCACACCTCTTCCACACCTCTGGCACACGCTCCTCCCCATACCATACCACACCTTCACACACTCCTCCACACCTTCAGCACACTTCCTTTACACATCTCCACACCTCCTCCACCCGTACCTCCACACACCTCCTCCCCACACCTCCCCCACCCGTACCTCCACACACCTCCTCCCCACACCTCCTCCAACCGTACCTCCACACCTCCTCCCCACACCTCCTCCCCACACCTCCTCCAACCGTACCTCCACACCTCCTCCCCACACCTCCCCCACCCGTACCGTACCTCCACACCTCCTCCCCACACCTCCCCCATCCGTACCTCCACACACCTCCTCCACACACCTCCTCCACACACCTCCTCCAACCGTACCTCCACACCTCCTCCACACACCTCCTCCAACCGTACCTCCACACACCTCCTCCCCACACCTCCCCCATCCGTACCTCCACACACCTCCTCCACACACCTCCTCCAACTGTACCTCCACACCTCCTCCCCACACCTCCTCCAACCGTACCTCCACACCTCCTCCCCACACCTCCACACAGTCAACCCACTCACACTGTACTCTCCCCTGAGCCTTTCACAGTCATCACGGCGACGCTCTCTCACATAGGCACGGAAGTGTCCCGCCTCCACAGCTCGCTCAGACACAAGTTCATCTATATACAGAACATTCACACAAGAGGATTCACAATGTACGTACACATGCGCATGTGCACACACGCACACACACACACACAACTCACCACCAGCGGGGAAGGGTTCGTTCAGGTTAACATTGTGCCTGTATCGCACACTGTAGTGGACTGGGACCTCAGGTGCCAATGCTGCTGCTGCCTTCTCCAGCTTCTTCTGCCTAACGACGTAGCTGCAAGGGAACGTACACATGCAATTTACCAGTCTATGTACATACATATGTACGTACATACATATGTATGTAAGTACGTATGTGATTTGGAGCATTTTCGTGTTCTATTAACACAGAACAACTGCAAGCATTGTGTATAAACTCACCAAATGTAGATTAGTATGACAATACCTAGTACGATGGCAACTACACCAGAAGAAACCATCACAGATGTGATAATAGCTTGATCCTCCGCGGTTAGCTCCGTGGATGTGCGGGTGTAGACTACAGGTCTGGAGGGCCAAGGTGGGACTGTATAGATGTAAGGTCTGGTTGGTGGACTTGCTGTGGTATAGGAGAGAGGTAAGGATATGTGAAGATCAAGGCTTGGAGATACATACATAAGTATGTACGTGCATACATACTGTAAGTGTATGTACATACATACTGTAAGTGTATGTACATACATACTGTAAGTGTATGTACATACGTATGTATAAATGTATGTACATTCAGCAATGCATGCTAGCTTAGTCTAGCTTGCTAGTCTAATGCTGCTGCTACATGAGTCACAAACTACATACACTCACACCTGTACTACCCACGCACATACACACATATGCAGACGCACATGCACACACACACACACACACACATGCACGCACACACACACACACACACACACAACACACACACAACACACACACACACACACACACACACACATACGCACACGCACACACACGCACACACACACACAATGAACTCTAGGTAACAATTCAATGTAGGTGCATACTTGGCCTTGGTTCACATTCTTCCCTTGTCGTCTTACTCCCCAGCGACTGTTTCCCATCACAAAGAATGGCATAATACTCCACCTTCTTTACATTTGCAGCAATACGGTGCTCAAACGGCCTGGTGAGGTTCACCATCTTAACTGTGCTGTTAGCCAGTTCAATCTTTAGCACAATCGAAATCATACTGCCTCCCTTGTATTCCTCAAACTTCAGGTAAAGGCTGCTGGAGTTGGCTTTGCACTCAGCTATCCGAAGTGCAGTTGGCCTTCCACAATCCCTCAGCAGGTTGATGGCCCTTCGCTGGGATGCAACTCCATCAATCAGGCCATAATAGTGCACAGAAATGTCACTCGAGAACTGGTCCAAGTTTCCAGTGTAATTCTGGCTAGGACTCTGTAGCGGAATGGTCTTTTTGGAGTCACCAATCTCTACCACAACTTTAACCTGGTCTCCATGCTCCTTTCGGTAAGCGCCTCCATCAAATGTCAGGTTTACTAAAGTGGCACTGGATTTACAAGATGTCAACTTGGGTGGGGCTGCACAAATAAGAAACAAGTCAGTGGTGATGGTTGTGGCGGTAGAAAAGGACATCATAGATATCTCTACAGCAAATAGTATTACAAATGATTATGCGAGACACATGCAACAAGTTTCAGGAAACCACAACACAATCCTGCCCCTATAGCAAGGAAAGAAAGGACCTGGCTGGCCTTGCATTCAGGGTCTGGGGCTGTGTAGAGCAAATGCAGTAGGTTGATGCTGATAGATGATTGATGAGCATGCATGCACACACATGACTGTTGATCACACTCCAATGGGAGGACATTTTGACTGAAGGTCTTTGTCAACTGCTTACAAGAGCATGATGAATGATGAATTAATTGATTGATTGATGGATTAATAGTCAACCTTCAAGTTTCAACACATAATATAGGAATCCAGGTACACTGAACTTAAAGCTCGTATCACAACGCAACTATGAGCGTCCACAACATCAATACAATACAGTGTGCATAGCTGCGGATGGCGTGTGCAGTGTTGTTTCTTACCTTTTCTTCTTATTTTGATAGGAATGTCATAAAGTCGGAGAGGATAATAATAATAATCAGAAAATCTGTCTCTGTAGACCCGAGCGACAGAGCAGCGTATTCCGTCTTTATCAGCAGATACCCTCGTAGATGCAAACTTATTATAGGTGCTGATGATATTGCAGGTGTAGCTACTGGTGCTGTCCCACCATCCAACGCAGTACTGAATGTATCTGAGCCAATAGTTAAAGCCATAATCAACTGTTTGCTCATCGAGAGTTGCTGTACAGTTAAGTTCGGTGCCTGCGTCTACGACTGCAGTTACTGTCCTGTCCTTGTAGCTCTGACAAGTCGACTCCAACACTCGGAAGTCCTTGGTATGCACAACCAACCCTTCTGCAGTAAATACAAACCATGAGAGATATTTTCAAGTGTGTATTCATCAGAATGTGAACACCCCCTGCTACCACTCAATACAAGGGGCACTCGCATTCTGACACTTGTATGTTCGCATTGAGTGCTACCACTCAATACAAGGGGCACTCGCATTCTGACACTTGTATGCTTGTATTGAGTGCTACCACTCAATACAAACATACAAGTGTTGTCTGAAAAGGCCTTCCAGCACAATGGCACTCCAACAGTGAACTAACACAACTGCATATACGTAACAAACAAGCACATACGTACATGTGTAGTTCAAATTGCAATATGAGCGCAATCGGCTACACAAGCTGATCGAAGGTGCTTACATACTGTACGTACCTTCGATTCCTGAAACAGTGAAGGCATGTGGTTCTTCTCCTGAGCAATGCTGCTCGCACGTACAGGTGTATGTGCCAATGTGCTTTTGCGTAAGCAGAACAGTTGACATAATCCGCCTGGTTGTTGGGTTGTTGTACCAAACATTGCCTTCAAGCACTTCCTGAACTGGCTTAGAGTTGCTCGGTGGCCAAGAGTTTGACGTTTCGAGTGTCCACCTGAAGACAGGATCAGGAGTGGAAGGTAAGGCGTTCTTCGAAGTAGTGTCGTTAGGTGGTTGTTGAGGTGACAATCTTGTCGGCCCACGGTATGGGCATTCAAAACTGATATTCATCCCAAGAGGATAGCTTCCAGCTGTGTTGGTTCTCGGTGGTAGGTCTGCAACAGGAATGAAGGGAAGAGTGCTAGTGTTATTTGGTTGATTGTAGCTTGGTACGGCTCAGCCAATCAAGGGTGAATGTACTTGTACATAAACACCAGTAATTATTGTATGCATATGGTGGGCCTCCTGGACATGCACAGGTTGTTTGTAGTCTCCTTTGTGCTCAACAATGTACAGGGTAACTAACTACTGAATAACTGTGGTGAGTATATTCAGTAACACATTCCAAACACTTGTACTTGTTAACCACACGCCCCACATAGGTATGTGGCACTAAGCAGTGCTTGGAGCACCACAACATGCCATCATACGCATGCTGCAGGTGCATGCTGGTGGCGCAATGTGTGAGTGTTCCTGTTTGTAGGGTACAGCATACGCATGTACTGTACATGCTGCTGCAATGAGTGACTTCATACAACTACATGTTCAGGGCTATCAGTGTACTCACGGCATTGTGATTCAGTTGGCCATGGCAGGAGGAGGAGGAGGAGGAGGAGGAGGAGGAGGAGGAGCTTGGTGATGATGAGATGGAGCAGGTGGCCACCTCCTGCAGGCGATCGGATACTGAATGGCAGGACTACCATCGGTGAGCAGAAACTGCTGATTGGCAGGGGCTGGGGCACTCTACGCCAAGTCCTGCTGGTGAGTCTGGGTACTGAAGAACAAATTCAGGTCACCAACCACCAGATGTGAGCTGGCAACTATTCGCAACCACTATAAGGTAGAGTTAGCCTGGATTCGTCTACTAAGGCAATATATATGTACGTACATACACGTCTGTCCCTTATATAGACCACTTTATACTGTTACATCTGTCCTGTGGTGTAGGATACATGCTTGGGTGCACCACACCTCGGAGGGCTACGCACACAAGCTTTAATTGACTCTGAACCTAGCTTATCAGAGGATGTCGTTGCCAGGATACAGAGGTGTCCTCAAAGACAACCTCTTCTTACATACATACATACATACGTATAAGCTGGCAGAGGAGTTGGCTATATGGACATCTGCTGTCGGTTATTCTCCTTCACGGTCTCAGTTCAGTACACGTATGCACTAGCAACACCACCCACCTGCACCACGAGATGTGTACATGGTGCAGGTGGGTGGTGTACATGAGTGCACACACAGGAAATTGCCTTAATTATCCTCCTTGGACCATCGTCATGCTGCTAGCTCAGACAGCGCATCACCCAGCCAAGAACTAACTGATTAATTACCGCAGCAGTGTCCTAGTCAGCAGGATATGGCACCATGCACGCACATATGTATATTACCATTGGTATTATTATAAGAAGTGCTGAAAAGTAAAGTTATGCACATAACAAGCATGGAGGCCAGTTTAGGACACACTTGCACATGTATACACATACTGTATGTGAATGTGAACACTGCCACATGCAATAGAGTAGCATGTACCATTTGTACATATGTACACACATACATACAGTATGTGATGAGCCACACTCAGCACAGGAATCACAAGCAGTTGAGAAGCCACTGTAACACTACAGCAGCTGCATAGTATCGCTTTAGCCTGTGCACACAAGTTGGTAGGTCCCATGACAACATCAACTCTATCTAACTTCATCTATAGTTCCCAGAAGAAGTGTACACGTATGTATCCAGTTAAGGCTGGAAGTGAGAGACTACATACATATACGTCTTAACCATTGTAACACTGGTTGCCATGGGCAATGGGGAACTAAACATCACTAGGGTTTTTATACTGTACATACATAATTATGAAAACACTGTATAATAAACACCCATTGCCATGGGAATCGGGTACTGACTGGTCCTTGTACTCAGTACTGGCTGGACACTGCACAACATGGACACACAGGCTATGTGATGTGATGCGGCTCAAGCAGTGTTTCCACACCTTGCCCTTGTCGTGTGAGACATGCTTCATCCTTACATTCAGCATGTATTGTGACATTCTAGACAGGAAATTATAAACAGTACAGACGTATGTATAAAAGGTACACACAATATTAGTATAATTATTATTGCTATGTAAATAATACAAATAACATCATAATTTATTATTCTGTACAGAAGGAGGCTCAGGGTTGTTCAAACATAGACACACAATGGGCAGAAGAACATCAGTTTGTGAGTGGCGTCCTATCTGCTTGTTGCTTCGATTCCTTCCCATCACCTGAAAGCTGCAAATGTATCCCCACACTAGCTAAGGCCTCCACGGCCCAGTGGGGGAATTCCCCTGATGGGTACATCGTGTGCATGAACTGCTGGACAAATGCCGGGAACTGTCCTCGAAGGATGCTCTGTCGAAGGGTTCGCATTAAGTCCAACTGCAGTGCAAAGGCATCACATTGTAGTCACATGACAGTCACATGGCAGTCACATGACATCACATGGCAGTAATTGCAACGAGGTACATTTGATGTGGAATTCATTTGTCAGTTATGGGCTTTGCGAACTGGCCAATTACACAACATCTACAACACCAGTTCTGTGAAACAGGAAGTTGTGGTACAGAAATTTGTGGTACAGTAGGTGACTTCTCAAAGGCCAATTCCTCTTGTACTGACACATGATACATCATGCACGCACGCACGCACACAGGCACGCAGGCACGCATGCATGCACGCACGCACACACACACACACCACACACACCTGACACAACACACACCTCACACACACACACCACACACATGCACACACACAGACACACCTGGTACGCTACGTTGTGGACTGTGATGAGGTTGCAAGCGACAGACTCCTTCTGAGCAAGGAGAGCATGCAGGTAAGCCCGGTGGTGCGTGGCACAAGTAGAGCAGTGGCAGTCAGGGTCAATTGGCCCAAAGTTGTCAGCAGCCGCCTTGTTCTTCAAGTCCACCTGTCCCCAGGGGACAAGGGCAGACCCAAACCGCTGCAAGGAAGGAGCAGGAGATGGTGGTGGTGGAGGTGGAGGTGGAGGTGGAGGTAGTGGAGGTGGAGGTAGTGGAGGTGGAGGTAGTGGAGGTAGTGGAGGTGGAGGTAGTGGAGGTGGAGGTAGTGGAGGTGGAGGTAGTGGAGGTGGAGGTAGTGGAGGTGGAGGTAGTGGAGGTGGAGGTAGTGGAGGTAGTGGAGGTGGAGGTAGTGGAGGTGGAGGTAGTGGAGGTGGAGGTAGTGGAGGTGGAGGTAGTGGAGGTAGTGGAGGTAGTGGAGGTAGTGGAGGTGGTGGGTGCAATATATGCGCTGTGCTCTATTAGGAGACCTGGCCAGACACACTGCCACTCAGTGTAGGTGTATCGAGCTGTGGGAGCCACACAACGCCGACAGCCCTGTGTGACAGCAGGGATGCACACACAGACTCACTGCAGTTCTGGTTGGGAATACGCAATCATACATGTCCACTCCGAGGGCAGAGCACACAACCAAATCAGTGGCATAGCTGCACGGGGACGATGGACAGGAAACAGTCTTGATGCAGTGTGGAAGTGAGTTGAAAAGAGGGACAGCGACCGTCGTCAACTCAACAGCACACTGACACAATACTGTTTAGTGAATTAGCATGTCCCCTCCCTCCCCCCATGGGGTACTGTGGTCTTACCCACCCCCCATGGCGAAGTGCAGCCTTACCCCACCCCCATAAAGTAGTGTGGTCCTACCCCCACCCCACCACCATGGTGCAGTGCAGCCTTACCCCACCCCTGTGGAGTAGTGTGGTCCTCCCCCTCCCCCTACCCCCCA
This sequence comes from Aplysina aerophoba, assembly GCA_949841015.1. Lineage (NCBI taxonomy): Eukaryota > Metazoa > Porifera > Demospongiae > Verongiida > Aplysinidae > Aplysina > Aplysina aerophoba. Next base: position 5,645,037 of record OX465043.1, read on the forward strand.
TGGTGCAGTGCAGCCTTACCCCACCCCCATGGAGTAGCGCGGCCTTGCCTTGGGCAAGAGGTCTGTGCAAAGAGAGACAACCCTCCAGAACTGCTCCTTCTCCTCTCCACCACTGAGCCCCCCAATGGCATATCCTGGAGTGTCCCTCTTGATCATTTCTGAGGAAGCAGTCACCGTGAATTGTGTTTGAACATGCAAAGTAGACACAATTATCTTATATACGTAATTTTATTATCTATCAACTATCACATAAATTGTGTGTTCTCAAGTTTGTGACACGCTAGCAGAAAATTGCATCACAATAACATCAAATTACATCTTCCTAGGATCAGATTGCATCACTCTCACATCAATTACAGTACATCACCCTAGTATTGAATTGCATCAGCCGAATGTCACATTGCATAATACTGCCATTAAATTGCATCACCCTGGCATCAGATTGCACTATCCCTTGGGCTAAAAATCAAGCGTAATGAGTACGTAGGTTAAAGATCACAGCTGAGCAGCCAACCAAGCCCATTACCAAGCAGCTCCTCAGACTGCAAACACAGGTCACAGATTGATCATGAACTGGTCACAGGCTGTTTTCACCGACAAGCCCCGGATGCACTCAGAACAAATTGCCGTAGCCGTCTAATATGAAGTGGCAGCAGGAGTATTGCACCACAGTGCATTCGTACCTTCCACACACTTGCGCCTCAGGTCAAGCTGCAGTCCTCCCTGCACAATGGCAAAGAGGTTCTGGTCCAGAGGACGTCGATGGGCAGCTATACACCTGGTCATGAGAGACAGGAGCACAGCTAGGACTCACCCGAGAACATGTACAGTCTCATGATGCCACAACTGCTAACATTCTCCTATCCATCTCAGGGAGACTTACTGCCTACCAATTAATTTTTAATTTGATACCAATCAATCTATTGCCCTCCCTCCTCAACCTAATATACTTACATACGTACTCAATCTCTCTTCTCCCCTATGTATGTATGTATGTATGTACCTCCGTTTCCCCCCAATCACTTTGCTCATGTTTATTGTGTCGCTACATATCCTGGTGCTGTAATTACGTATGTATATGTTTTGGGGTGCACAATCAGAGGCATTGCCTCTCCTGCTAGATGCCCTTCCCTAAGGGGATAAACTATTTCAAATTCAAATTCAAATTCAAATTCAAATTCAAATTCAAATACCAATGCTTAGATGATCTCACTCTATCTTTCCCCAGTCAACAGCTCAAGAGGTCATCTCCTATCCTTATACCCAGTCCTTGTTTCCATTTCAACTTTTCTTTGTGAGGTACGTAAACTCCCCACACTACTGTGAGAATGGAACTAGGGATTGGGTGACATGTGGCTAGTCACCTCCCACCCCACCTTCACTCCAGCCCCAGCTAGGTTCCCTGAAATCACCTGTCGAGCCACCGAATGGTCCTCCACATGGCCTCTTCGACTCGTGGGCCTGTGGTGAGGACGTGGACTACGTCATCCAACTGCATCAGGATGTCCGCCCCAATGATGTTCTGAATGTGGACGGACTCCTCCGGCGTGAGGACCATTGTACTGCCATCATGGGGGGACTGAAATTTGACACCTTCCTGCAAATGCGGGGTGGAAGAGAGAGGAAGTGGGAGAGAGAGGAGATGGGAGAGAGAGGAGGTGGGGGAGAGAGGAGGTGGGGGAGAGAGAGGAGGTGGGGGAGAGAGGAGGTGGGGGAGAGAGAGGAGGTGGGGAAGAGAGGAGGTGGGGGAGAGAGGAGGTGGGAGAGAGAGAGGAGGTGGGGGAGAGAGAGGAGGTGGGAGAGAGAGGAGGTGGGAGAGAGAGAGGAGGTGGGGGGAGACAGGAGGTGGGAGAGAGGAGGTGGGGGAGAGAGGAGATGGGAGAGGAGGTGGGGGAGAGAGGAGGTGGGAGAGAGAGGAGGTGGGGGAGAGAGGAGGCGGGAGAGAGAGGAGGTGGGAGAGAGGAGGTGGGAGAGAGAGGAGGTGGGAGAGAGAGGAGGTAGGAGAGAGTGGAGGTGGGAGAGAGAGGAGGTGGGAGAGAGAGGAGGTGGGAGAGAGAGGAGGTGGGAGAGAGAGGAGGTGGGAGAGAGAGGAGGTGGGAGAGAGAGGAGGTGGGAGAGAGAGGAGGCGGGAGAGAGAGGAGGCGGGAGAGAGAGGAGGTGGGAGAGAGAGGAGGTGGGGGAGAGGAGGTGGGAGAGAGAGGAGGTGGGAGAGAGAGGAGGTGGGAGAGAGAGGAGGTGGGAGAGAGAGGAGGTGGGAGAGAGAGGAGGTGGGGGAGAGAGGAGGTGGGGGAGAGAGGAGGTGGGGGAGAGAGGAGGTGGGAGAGAGAGGAGGTGGGAGAGAGAGGAGGTGGGAGAGAGAGGAGGTGGGGGAGAGGAGGTGGGAGAGAGAGGAGGTGGGGGAGAGAGAGGAGGTGGGAGAGAGAGGAGGTGGGAGAGAGAGGAGGTGGGAGAGAGAGAGGAGGTGGGAGAGAGAGAGGAGGTGGGGGAGAGAGGAGGTGGGAGAGAGAGAGGAGGTGGGGGAGAGAGAGGAGGCGGGGGAGAGAGAGGAGGTGGGGGAGAGAAAGGAGGTGGGGGAGAGAGAGGAGGTGGGAGAGAGAGGAGGTGGGAGAGAGAGGAGGTGGGAGAGAGAGGAGGTGGGGGAGAGAGAGGAGGTGGGGGAGAGAGAGGAGGCGGGGGAGAGAGAGGAGGTGGGGAGAGAAAGGAGGTGGGAGAGAGAGAGGAGGTGGGGGAGAGAGAGGAGGTGGGAGAGAGAGAGGAGGTGGGGGAGAGAGAGGAGGTGGGGGAGAGAGAGGAGGTGGGAGAGAGAGGAGGTGGGAGTACATTACACCATCTACAAAGAACACAGCCATGCAGCAGCCACATAAGTGTGTTGTGTGTGTGTGTGTGTGTGTGTGTGTGTGTGTGTGTGTGTGTGTGTGTGTGTCTACATACACATACCTCGGTTATCTCTGCCAACTTCAACAGCGAGACCATCTGAAACCCGCCACTGTCCTATACATGACAGACAGAGACCTTTAAGACCCAACGCCCACCCACCACACTGTCACTGCCCAACCAACACCTACCAACACCCTCACTGCAGAATGACTGCACACACACACACACGCACTGCATCCCGTCAACATGAAGAGCGTACATGCTGGCCTGCACATCACCACACTGGCACAGGTCACGCACCGTTAGCAATGCTCTGTCCCATCCCATGAACGTGTGGAGCCCACCTGCCTTCTCCAAGACACGAGTCCCCTGCAGCACACAACACATTACAACAGTTTAAAGGGGCCAATGAACGACAACATACAACACATGTACATGGAGGTTTGCATGAATGGAAGCATGGTCACTCGACGTGTATACATTTATATATAGCTATATATTGCTATATTAATATATAGCTATATTACTACATTGCTACGTATATTAATATATAGCCCACAAGTATTGCACGTTGCGAGTCGAACTGAAGCAAGTAGCGACTCCTCTGTTTAGTTAGCTCCGCAGCACCGCACTATGTGTGTGCACGTACGCGCCCTATATACCGGTCTGTTTCCCAAGTGGTACGTGTTTCCGAGCAGAATGTGGCAGTCCAGTGCCTTCAGCTGGTCTGGAGTCATCCCTTTGAGAGTGCCCTGCGTGCCAACAGGCATGAACACGGGCGTGTCGACTGTGTAGTGAGGTAGGACCATCTGCGCCACGCGCGCCTTGGAAATGGAACATTCGGCCAATATCTTAAACTGCATCGCCATTTTATGGAGCATACCCGTGCACGTGACCAAGCACGTGACAATCCATCGCATACAATTATATACGAAAACAAACAAATCCACAAAACGCATGTACACACACAGACACACACATATCTTAGTCTGGTGCAAGATTGCAACAGTGTTGCAAGACTGGGGTCTGTTGTACTAATGGCCAGTGTCATTCAGCGTTCCCAGCCATCTAGCTAGCTTAATTCAAGCCACTCGACAGATGCAGCCACATCCTGCAGGACACTGCTTGCTCTGTGTCAGCCATTTTACCAAGTGCTCGACGTGTCCTCCGTGACCGCACTTATAGCAGTACAGGACTAGTCCCTTGACCGGCTGGTGGCTGCAGGACAGAGTGACAAGTGCAGCACACATCTGGAGCTAGTACACGATTGATGAGCTAGAGCTTTGCGAGATGGTGGTAGTGGTGCAGGCATCAGCCTGCAACATTAGTGTGCACGCATGTGAGTGTGTCTGTGTGCATGAGCACGCATGTGAGTGTGTCTGTGTGCATGAGCACGCATGTGAGTGTGTCTGTGTGCATGAGCACGCATGTGCATGTGTCTGTGTGCATGAGCACGCATGTGAGTGTGTCTGTGTGCATGAGCACGCATGTGAGTGTGTCTGTGTGCATGAGCACGCATGTGAGTGTGTCTGTGTGCACGAGCATGCATGTGAGTGTGTCTGTGTGCATGAGCACGCATGTGAGTGTGTCTGTGTGCACGAGCACGCATGTGAGTGTGTCTGTGTGCATGAGCACGCATGTGAGTGTGTCTGTGTGCATGAGCACGCATGTGAGTGTGTCTGTGTGCATGAGCACGCATGTGCATGTGTCTGTGTGCATGAGCATGCATGTGAGTGTGTCTGTGTGCATGAGCATGCATGTGAGTGTGTCTGTGTGCATGAGCACGCATGTGAGTGTGTCTGTGTGCACGAGCATGCATGTGAGTGTGTCTGTGTGCATGAGCACGCATGTGAGTGTGTCTGTGTGCATGAGCACGCATGTGAGTGTGTCTGTGTGCATGAGCATGCGTCTGTGTGCATGAGCACGCATGTGAGTGTGTCTGTGTGCATGAGCACGCATGTGAGTGTGTCTGTGTGCATGAGCATGCATGTGAGTGTGTCTGTGTGCATGAGCACGCATGTGTCTGTGTGCATGAGCACGCATGTGACTTGTCTGTGTGCATGAGCACGCATGTGAGTGTGTCTGTGTGCATGAGCACGCATGTGCATGTGTCTGTGTGCATGAGCATGCATGTGAGTGTGTCTGTGTGCATGAGCACGCATGTGAGTGTGTCTGTGTGCATGAGCATGCATGTGAGTGTGTCTGTGTGCATGAGCATGCATGTGAGTGTGTCTGTGTGCATGAGCACGCATGTGAGTGTGTCTGTGTGCATGAGCACGCATGTGAGTGTGTCTGTGTGCATGAGCACGCATGTGAGTGTGTCTGTGTGCATGAGCACGCATGTGAGTGTGTCTGTGTGCTTGAGCACGCATGTGAGTGTGTCTGTGTGCATGAGCACACATGTCAGTGTGTCTGTGTGCATGAGCATGCATGTGAGTGTGTCTGTGTGCATGAGCACGCATGTGAGTGTGTCTGTGTGCATGAGCACGCATGTGAGTGTGTCTGTGTGCATGAGCACGCATGTGTCTGTGTGCATGAGCACGCATGTGAGTGTGTCTGTGTGCATGAGCACGCATGTGAGTGTGTCTGTGTGCATGAGCACGCATGTGAGTGTGTCTGTGTGCATGAGCACGCATGTGCATGTGTCTGTGTGCTTGAGCACGCATGTGAGTGTGTCTGTGTGCATGAGCACGCATGTGAGTGTGTCTGTGTGCATGAGCACGCATGTGAGTGTGTCTGTGTGCATGAGCACGCATGTGTCTGTGTGCATGAGCATGCATGTGAGTGTGTCTGTGTGCATGAGCACGCATGTGAGTGTGTCTGTGTGCATGAGCACGCATGTGAGTGTGTCTGTGTGCATGAGCACGCATGTGCATGTGTCTGTGTGCTTGAGCATGCATGTGAGTGTGTCTGTGTGCATGAGCATGCATGTGAGTGTGTCTGTGTGCATGAGCACGCATGTGAGTGTGTCTGTGTGCACGAGCATGCATGTGAGTGTGTCTGTGTGCATGAGCACGCATGTGAGTGTGTCTGTGTGCATGAGCACGCATGTGAGTGTGTCTGTGTGCATGAGCATGCGTCTGTGTGCATGAGCACGCATGTGAGTGTGTCTGTGTGCATGAGCACGCATGTGAGTGTGTCTGTGTGCATGAGCATGCATGTGAGTGTGTCTGTGTGCATGAGCACGCATGTGTCTGTGTGCATGAGCACGCATGTGACTTGTCTGTGTGCATGAGCACGCATGTGAGTGTGTCTGTGTGCATGAGCACGCATGTGCATGTGTCTGTGTGCATGAGCATGCATGTGAGTGTGTCTGTGTGCATGAGCATGCATGTGAGTGTGTCTGTGTGCATGAGCACGCATGTGAGTGTGTCTGTGTGCATGAGCATGCATGTGAGTGTGTCTGTGTGCATGAGCATGCATGTGAGTGTGTCTGTGTGCATGAGCACGCATGTGAGTGTGTCTGTGTGCATGAGCACGCATGTGAGTGTGTCTGTGTGCATGAGCACGCATGTGAGTGTGTCTGTGTGCATGAGCACGCATGTGAGTGTGTCTGTGTGCTTGAGCACGCATGTGAGTGTGTCTGTGTGCATGAGCACACATGTCAGTGTGTCTGTGTGCATGAGCATGCATGTGAGTGTGTCTGTGTGCATGAGCACGCATGTGAGTGTGTCTGTGTGCATGAGCACGCATGTGAGTGTGTCTGTGTGCATGAGCACGCATGTGCATGTGTCTGTGTGCTTGAGCACGCATGTGAGTGTGTCTGTGTGCATGAGCACGCATGTGTCTGTGTGCATGAGCACGCATGTGAGTGTGTCTGTGTGCATGAGCACGCATGTGAGTGTGTCTGTGTGCATGAGCATGCATGTGAGTGTGTCTGTGTGCATGAGCACGCATGTGAGTGTGTCTGTGTGCATGAGCATGCATGTGAGTGTGTCTGTGTGCATGAGCACGCATGTGCATGTGTCTGTGTGCATGAGCACGCATGTGAGTGTGTCTGTGTGCTTGAGCACGCATGTGAGTGTGTCTGTGTGCTTGAGCACGCATGTGAGTGTGTCTGTGTGCATGAGCACGCATGTGAGTGTGTCTGTGTGCATGAGCATGCATGTGAGTGTGTCTGTGTGCATGAGCACGCATGTGAGTGTGTCTGTGTGCATGAGCACGCATGTGAGTGTGTCTGTGTGCATGAGCACGCATGTGAGTGTGTCTGTGTGCATGAGCACGCATGTGAGTGTGTCTGTGTGCATGAGCACGCATGTGAGTGTGTCTGTGTGCATGAGCATGCATGTGAGTGTGTCTGTGTGCATGAGCACGCATGTGAGTGTGTCTGTGTGCATGAGCACGCATGTGCATGTGTCTGTGTGCATGAGCACGCATGTGAGTGTGTCTGTGTGCATGAGCACGCATGTGAGTGTGTCTGTGTGCATGAGCACGCATGTGAGTGTGTCTGTGTGCATGAGCACGCATGTGCATGTGTCTGTGTGCATGAGCACGCATGTGAGTGTGTCTGTGTGCACGAGCACGCATGTGAGTGTGTCTGTGTGCATGAGCACGCATGTGAGTGTGTCTGTGTGCATGAGCACGCATGTGAGTGTGTCTGTGTGCATGAGCACGCATGTGAGTGTGTCTGTGTGCACGAGCACGCATGTGCATGTGTCTGTGTGCATGAGCACGCATGTGAGTGTGTCTGTGTGCATGAGCACGCATGTGAGTGTGTCTGTGTGCATGAGCACGCATGTGAGTGTGTCTGTGTGCATGAGCACGCATGTGAGTGTGTCTGTGTGCATGAGCACGCATGTGAGTGTGTCTGTGTGCATGAGCACGCATGTGAGTGTGTCTGTGTGCACGAGCACGCATGTGAGTGTGTCTGTGTGCATGAGCACGCATGTGAGTGTGTCTGTGTGCACGAGCACGCATGTGAGTGTGTCTGTGTGCATGAGCACGCATGTGAGTGTGTCTGTGTGCATGAGCACGCATGTGAGTGTGTCTGTGTGCACGAGCACGCATGTGAGTGTGTCTGTGTGCACGAGCACGCATGTGAGTGTGTCTGTGTGCATGAGCACGCATGTGAGTGTGTCTGTGTGCATGAGCACGCATGTGAGTGTGTCTGTGTGCATGAGCACGCATGTGAGTGTGTCTGTGTGCATGAGCACGCATGTGTCTGTATATGTGGCTGTGTGTCCATGCTTGTGCTCGTGACTGGAACAGTCTGACAGTGCATTAGTTCAGAGAAGTGTTTACTGCAAAAATAAGTGGTTAATTCTGTTTCCAACTTGAGTACTCTTCTGCACGTTTCACTAATCAACAGCAAACACGGTCCAAACAGTTCGTTAATTGATGCATATTTCATGCACAGAGCTACTGCAGGGGCTATGGTAGTAGAGGCTAGTGGTGGGAGAGGGGGAGGAGTACAAGATGGCTGCAGGTTTGGTGCAAGTTGGAGCAGGCCACTTACCACACATTGCAGATGGTGCACTTCGCCAAACACTTTTGACACTGCTTCCTTGACCAGGGCAGCACTTGCTTGCATGTCCCGCAGCTGATGTTGAACGGGAGAATGGACTATAGTGGTAGAGGGCATATACATAGGGCATATCAGTGTGTGTGTGTTGAGTGTGTGTGTGTGTGTGTGTGTGTGTTTGCGTGTGTGTTGAGTGTGTGTGTGTGTGTTTGCGTGTGTGTTGAGTGTGTGTGTGTGTGTGTTTGCGTGTGTTTGCGTGTATGTTGAGTGTGTGTGTGTGTGTTTGCGTGTGTGTTGAGTGTGTGTGTGTGTGTGTGTTTGCGTGTGTGTTGAGTGTGTGTGTGTGTGTTTGCGTGTGTGTTGAGTGTGTGTGTGTGTGTGTGTTTGCGTGTGTGTTGAGTGTGTGTGTGTGTGTGCATGTGTGTGTAGTGTGTGCATGTGTGTGTAGTGTGTGCATGTGTGTGTAGTGTGTGCACATGTGTAAGTGTGTGTGCGTGCATGTGTGTGCATTTGTGTTGAATGTGTGTGTGTGCATGTGTGTGTGTGCGTGTGCACGTGTGTTGAGTGTGTGTGCATGTGCATGTGTGCGTGCGCGTGTGTGTGACCCACACACCGGTAGCAGCTCCCTCTCCCTCAGGTCCACTACAGTGCAAAGGTTCTTGACCAAGGTGAGCACACTCCACAGCTGATGGCAGGCCAGTTGATCTGACACACAGGACACAGAAATACAGTACAAGACTACATGATCTGGCTCGCTAGGCCGTTGCGATTGTGCAATAACGATGGTTTAGTACAGTACAGGATAGGTAACATCACAGAACAGTTGCATTGCTAGCAGTAACCTTTACTTGCACCTTAAGCAGCAGCTGAAGGAGCTACTACTTACAGGGAACAAGGAGCTACTACTTACAGGGAACAAGGAGCTACTACTTACAGGGAACAGGGAGCTACTACTTACAGGGAACAAGGAACTACTACTTACAGGGAACAAGGAACTACTACTTACAGGGAACAAGGAGCTACTACTTACAGGGAACAAGGAGCTACGTACTACTTGCAGGGAACAAGGAGCTACTACTTACAGGGAACAAGGAGCTACTACTTACAGGGAACAAGGAGCTACTACTTACAGGGAACATGGAGCTACTACTTACAGGGAACAAGGAGCTACTACTTACAGGGAACAAGGAGCTACTACTTACAGGGAACAAGGAGCTACTACTTACAGGGAACAAGGAGCTACTACTTACAGGGAACAAGGAGCTACTACTTACAGGGAACAAGGAGCTACGTACTACTTGCAGGGAACAAGGAGCTACTACTTACAGGGAACAAGGAGCTACTACTTACAGGGAACAAGGAGCTACTACTTACAGGGAACAAGGAGCTACTACTTACAGGGAACAAGGAGCTACTACTTACAGGGAACAAGGAGCTACTTACAGGGAACAAGGAGCTACTACTTACAGGGAACAAGGAGCTACTACTTACAGGGAACAAGGAGCTACGTACTACTTGCAGGGAACAAGGAGCTACTACTTACAGGGAACAAGGAGCTACTACTTACAGGGAACAAGGAGCTACTACTTACAGGGAACAAGGAGCTACTACTTACAGGGAACAAGGAGCTACTACTTACAGGGAACAAGGAGCTACTACTTACAGGGAACGAGTATTGTGTTGCAACTCACCAAAGTACATTGTCAGGTACTGGACCACTTCTCCAGCAGTGAGCTTAGCAGAGTTCAGGGGTGCTTGGCCCTCGGTGTATACCAGGGACTTTCCCTGCTCTCCCAGAACCAACAACATGGACACAGCCATCTGTACGTCACCCTGTGTGCACAGGGAAGGGTGCCAGGAAAGAAGCTATCAACTAGGTACATTCTAGCTCTCCCAACACACACACATGTACACCACCTCCCTCTGTCCACACACATGCACACCCACCTCCCTCCTCTCACACACATGCACACCCACCACCCTCCTCTCACACACATGCACATCCACCACCCTCCTCACACACACATGCACACCCACCTCCTCCTCTCACACACATGCACACCCACCACCCTCCTCTCACACACATTCTCCCTCCGACACCCCCCTGTATTCACACCTGTCTGGCGTAGAAGCGTAATGTTTCCACAACCAATGGCTTCTGGTCCCAGCGAGGCAAGTCCTGCAGGTAACCAACGGCAACCATGACAGCTCATAAGGTACGTATGTGTGCTCCCCAGCACTGATGGCCCCACCCACCACACTCGGCCTCGGGGTGTCCTTCACTGTGATGGTGACAGCTGGCCCGGCCGCAGTAGTGCTCTCACTGCAGGAGTGTGACAGTACAACAGTGAAATGTCACCAGGAGTGTGACAGTAGTACAGCAGTGACATGTCAACAGTGACAGCTACTTGATGTGCTCATGCAGTGGATCTTGGCAGACTGTATCCATACAGAGACAGAAACAGATTGCTCAAGACCTTACAGCACACAAGATAGTGTTCGAGACCTTACAGCACACAAGATAGTGCTCGAGACCTTACAGCACACAAGATAGTGTTCGAGACCTTACAGCACACAAGATAGTGCTCGAGACCTTACAGCACACAAGATAGTGCTCGAGACCTTACAGCACACAAGATAGTGTTCGAGACCTTACAGCACACAAGATAGGGCTCGAGACCTTACAGCACACAAGATAGACCATACAGCACACAAGATAGTGCTCGAGACCTTACGGCACACAAGATAGTGCTCGAGACCTTACAGCACACAAGATAGTGCTCGAGACCTTACAGCACACAAGATAGTGCTCGAGACCTTACGGCACACAAGATAGTGCTCGAGACCTACAGCACACAAGATAGTGCTCGAGACCTTACGGCACACAACATAGTGCTCGAGACCTTACGGCACACAAGATAGTGCTCGAGACCTTACAGCACACAAGATAGTGCTCGAGACCTTACGGCACACAAGATAGGGCTCGAGACCTTACAGCACACAAGATAGACCTTACAGCACACAAGATAGTGCTCGAGACCTTACGGCACACAAGATAGTGTTCGAGACCTTACGGCACACAAGATAGTGTTCGAGACCTTACAGCACACAAGATAGTGCTCGAGACCTTACGGCACACAAGATAGTGTTCGAGACCTTACAGCACACAAGATAGTGTTCGAGACCTTACAGCACACAAGATAGTGCTCGAGACCTTACGGCACACAAGATAGTGCTCGAGACCTTACGGCACACAAGATAGTGCTCGAGACCATACAGCACACAAGATAGTGCTCGAGACCTTTGAGCACACAAGATAGGGCTCGAGACCTTACAGCACACAAGATAGACCATACAGCACACAAGATAGTGCTCGAGACCATACAGCACACAAGATAGTGCTCGAGACCTTACAGCACACAAGATAGTGCTCGAGACCTTACAGCACACAAGATAGTGCTCGAGACCTTACGGCATGGAACTACTACAACTATGTATCTTTCACAAGAGAGGTCACCCTTAAGGGCTACTCCCTGCACTGACCTTTGCACTCCAGAGAGGGTAGACCTACCACCTGGAGAGCGAGGTCTAGAGGGAGGGTGAGCGGAGGGAGGGGAGGGGAGGGAGGGGAGAGGAGGGAGAGAAGGGGAGGGGGGAAGGGAGGGAGAGGAGGGGAGAGGACGAGGTAAGGGTGAGGGGAGGAAGTCAGGAAAAGAAGTGAAAAGTTGAGGGGAAAATGAATGAGAG